>UELW01000556.1:8896109-9335679 GCA_900490495.1 Danionella dracula | reverse complement strand
CTTTAGTGCTGGTGAGTCTCTCTCTCTCTCTCTCTCCCTCGTGAGATCGTATTGAGTTTAAATCACTATTATGATATTATGTATGATGATCTACTTCTAGCAGCACCGACCCCAGAAACCTGTATGGAAGCGACAGAAAGCATTTTGAGGAGGCTATGGGAAGTAGGATTGAAGGAAAGGGTGATACCTGGTATCACCTAAGCCATCACGATCATTGGAGGACACAAGTGTGGACCTTACTTCTAAGGTCCAAGAGAGGGAGAATAGAGGATCATCTTAGAATTCAACAGGTAATACACAAACACATACACATGCATAAGAAGAAGAAAATACCCGAAGAGGACCAGGAAATAACAGGACACGTGAGTGACGAAAATTTTGACTAAAAATTTCCCTCAACAGGCTTTACAGATTGTTCACAGAGTGGGAGATCTCTTTACTGCTCCTAGTGGAGAACCAGTAGCACACTGTGAAAGCGCAGACTGTGCCTTTGAAGAAGGAATTGCAAAAAGATTTAGAGAAAATACGGCATTGAGAAAGTAGAAGTCCAAAAGAAAAGAAAAGTTGAATGTGCCGTAACACATGAAGTAGACAGGCTTGTCTTTCACCTAGTAACTAAAACATCTGGACGAGATCTCCCAACATACCAAGATTTTGAAAGCAGTCTAAAAACGCATGAAATAGTGGTGACCTATTGAAAACAAACACACAAAGAAAAGCACAGATAGACTATAGAACTTAGATGAAAAATTAAGCACTGCAAAGTGAAAATTGATTATTGAGATAATATTTCTAAATGTAGAATCTGAAAAATAAATTTTAATGATGATAATTTAAGTTAAATTACTTAAAAGTTAAACCTGAAATTACAATCCAAATTGTAACTGAATAAACAATTGTAGTGTGTGGTTTTGGAAACTCTAGAATGAGTTTTGTTAAATTGGTAGAATTCATTAAATGTGTTAAATCAACAGATGGTAAACATAAAGTAAAAATGTTCAAACTGATAAAAATAACAGATTAATTATAGATAAAATAAATGTGGACTGTAAAATAATTAACAAATTTCTAAATGATAAAATTAAATGGAAAATGTTAGGGTTTTTCGGAACAACAGGCTACTGCAGTGAATACATCACAGAGTATGCAGAAAAATGTTAACTAATGAAACAACTAATGAGAGATGCAGGAATCAAACAACTAAATGCACCTTTAAAATGGACTGAAGAAGCTTCAAAAGAATTTGACCAACTTAAAAAAGAAGTAATAATAGCAGTAGTAGAAGAACGACAGCAAAGATGCGGGTCGAGAGGAGAAATTGTGGGAAAATTGGAAATTAATGATTCTCATTGGAATAATTGCAGTGCTAAGTAGGGGGTTAACACTGTAGGAAAAAGTCATGATCTAGAAACCAACAGAAACATCACAGTTGTGGTGCACAGATCTAATCAGACCCAAACGAGAAGTGAAGAAACCAAATGTGACTAAAGGATTGAGCAAATGGAGGAGGAGGAGATGTAAAAAGAAAAACATCTCAATTTATGCTTTGGAGTAAAATCAAATTTTGATTTTGTTTTTTTCCCCTTAATTTTTTTGTTGATTTAAGTTTTTTCTCTTAAAATTTTGACTTTAATGTTATGATTAATTTTCTTATTTTTTATTAAGTTGATTAATTTTCTATGATTCATTTTCTTATGTTTTTTTGATTAATTTTCTTATGATTCATTTATTATGATCATTTATTAATTTTTATGGTGTTTAGAATACTTTTACTTATTACTTTGGTTACTGTATGAGTAAATGTCATTTATTTTCTCAAGACAAGAAAAAACTGTATTTTGTGTTTGTTTGTTTCTTTCTGCTATGCTTTCCATTAATTCTGCTTTATTTCAGATCCTGGATAAAAACATTGTGTTTATTGATTTGATAGTAATGTTAAAATCTAAGGTGAAATCATCTGTGGTGTTTAGATTAGCTGAACTTGGGGGTCAATTGGGCACACAAGGGTTTTCCAACCCTTTCTGGGCACTCTGGTAGTAAGGATGCTTTAGCAGATAGGTTTTAGCGCAGTCTTTTGTTTCTTTTGTTGTGTATAGATTTGGTGTGGACGAGAGAGCCTAAGAGTGATCGCCCACAAGCCAACTAGGGGGTCGCTCGGGTGTCTTTTTTCCTCACAGAGGTTTTTCGACCCGAGCACTCTCGGACGCACCAGCAAATGTGTCAGGCTTAAGATAGTATGAAGATAGTTTAGGATGCATTTTACTCTGTCTATGTTTTGAATTGTGGCCTCTTTCAGAGGCCAAGAGAGGGATTTGTGGGATTTATATTTTACCTTTTATATATTTAAAAGTACTTATTTTGTTAACCAACGTTTTACCTTCTAAATTCTGATCAAGAAAAACTGAAGAGTTAAATAAGAAGAGATTCATGAGGGTTTGTGAGCCTTTTTGTGTGTCTGAAGGCCATGGCACATCCTGTTTTTGAGCAGATAAGAGGAGCACAGGAGGCATCCTGTACCAGGCAGGGAGCTGACCATCCTATGTCAGAGGAGCCTTGTACCAGTCGCGGAGACGAAAAATAACACCTGGTTTCGTTTCCCCAGAAACGGCTTGAGAGGAGATAAAGAGCTAGGGTTTTGGAAAACGGACTCAGAAGCTGTTTAGAGCTTCTCCAGAGCGCTGTAAACTGCTGTTGATTTCTCCCTGCTGAGATCGTCATTAAAACTCGTTCAGTTGGCAATATGTCTCTTGGTCATTTTGAATACGCATTGGACGCCTCAAAAGTCCAACAAAAGCAACCTGAATTTCGTTTCCAAAGTCATTCCAAAACAGCTTAGAGCAAATACAACTAACAAAAACCTAATGGATACTATAATCAGCAATGCTAACAAACCAATACTTGACTTCAATGACGTTATTACATCTTTTAAACACTCTCAGACGATTTAATTTGTTTACGAAAGAAAAAACTCATGTGAAGTTTTGACCTCACTGGGCGGAAATACGTCATGACGCATCACGATTAGCCTGCGTCACTCGGGAGGAAGTACTGCCGCTGTGTGTGACTAGCTTGGCTAAAAAAATAGTAAAGCACTACAGAGAATAAAACTTAGAATTTCATCAAGAAGAAAAATTAACAATTGCTTGTTTTGCTATCCCAAACCAGTGAAAACCTCTGGCGGGTGACGCTAAAGTCTTTTGAGCTGGTAACCGGTTTTGTTTTCACTTTTGACGATTGTTTTGGGCTGTGCATGTGAGCCGCTGGGGTTGCTGTTGGCCGCAGATCGAGGCTTACTTTCCGGAAGTCTTCATACACGCCTTGGCGTTTTTTAACCACCTGTTCTATTTTTTTTTTTTTCAGCGGTAGGTGAAATTCACGGGTCTCTGTGGACTGCAGCTCTGCCTCAAAACTCAGGCATGATAAACGTATTAGCATGTCATTGCTTGATACAGAATTGCGTTTCTAACAAATACTTTTTCAATTATCTTAAGCCATGATTTAGATTTTGCTGAGGGCTAAAATAAGAATAATCTCAGCAACCTGAGATATTTAGGATTAAGCTCAGCAACATTACAACAAATACAGTCTAGAGGTATCTAAGTTATCAGTAGTATAGTATTATTATGAGTAAACTAATATGAATATTTAGTGCCTTAACTTTCTTTCAGACCGACCATTAGTAGTTCTTAAAAACCTCTGAACAACAAAACATGGACATTTCTAATTATGCTTGTAAATCCTAATTATATTAACAGTTTTCATTTTTTATTTAGTTTAATTTAACATGTAGCTCTTAAAATTAAAGTGGCCTTGTTTGAAAAACAAATAAGAATATGTTTCACCTCATTGGCCAGAAATATGTCTGAACAATTAATTGCATTTGGAGTTAAATTGCATTATAAATAAACCAAATTTTCAAATTGCAGTAACTGCAATTACCTGGCCAATGATCGAACATAGTCATGTGAGAATTTAACAGACATAAAAGTTTATCTTTTATTTAGATAAAGTCTGTGAGAAAACATAAATGGTGTTTACTTAAAAAGAGCTATCCACAGGTTTGTTGTGGCAACTTTCAGTTACTAAAACATGGAGGGGGGGTTCAAATATTTTTTTTTATCTGCACTTTAGTTAGGTGTGTTACTGACTTTTATGTGCATTTTTACACTAGGTTTTATATACGTACAAGGCTAGAAAATCAATCAATTTAGGACAATATTTTTATGTTGTTTATTTATTGTAGATGACAAATGCACATTCATGTTCAGTTCATTAAAATGTTGTAACATTAGGACTTCAATTGTGTATTAAATGTTGTTGTTGGAAAAATCTAAAACATTAAATGCTTTGGGTAAAAATAAAAGGCACTGTAAACCGCAATATTAGTAAAAAAAATCCCAATTCAGTTTTTGCCAATATTGTCCAGCCTGAGTTCGAAGTTAAGCTTATCACTTTTTTTTTAAAGCCAGTGTTGATGTTGGAAACCACAAAAACAAGTGTATCCCTAAACCAATGTCTCATCCCTATTTCGATTGCTCCTGCTGATTGGTTACACATTTGTATTGTATGTGGAATTACAGTGTTTGTGCAAAATCGTATACTGTGTGTCTTAAAAGTCGAAGAGCTGTTATCGATCATCTGAATGCTACTATTTTATGTGAATCAGGGCTGATGGAGGATTCTCAGTGTTCTACGCCATACTACTGGTCTCCAGTTCAGGGGCAGGTACGCTCTCTTGAACCCTTTGCTATGCATTTACTTTTAGACTCGATGCACAACCCCTGCCTACGTACTTCTAAATCTCGGTTGTAAATGTGCTTCCAGTTTGGGATTTCAATTAGGAGTGTTGTGTATTTTGCATGTGTTTTTTTTTTTATTTTATTTTTTTAGAAATGCTTATGGGTAGTTGTTGGCTTAGTCAGATTTGAAGTATTACAATTGTATTGTCATATTTTATGCTCTATCTAAATCGCAAATTGAATTTGTAAAGATTCATAAAAGTTCTGAAGGTAAGACGTCACTATAGTGCTGTGTGCCATTGTGAGATAATTAGTCGCAGTTTAATTAGATCTATACTATTTGACAAGATAAGGATACAAGAGTATAAACCTATGATGATCGCATCCATTTAAGCAAATGGAAAAAAAACAACTTCAGACACTGAACCGGTTGAGGTACAACTGAGAAGTTGTCATATATATTGCGATTGCGACTCCAGCTCAATAGAAATGAAGGGATTCAGTGCTAAGTTTGGAGCAAATCGTGCCTCCAGTACTTGGAAGTAGACAAGAACAATTTACTGCCATTGTCTCTTGTAGCACCCTATTCTGCTGATATATCTACCACTCAGATTTGGGCAAGTGAGCAAACTAATATAAACCTTTTCACACATTCATGAACTGTAAACTTACCTACAGTAGATGAAATGCATGCATGTTTTACCATATGATGGAGTAATCCGCCTGTTTTGGGTTCTGGCCATGTTCTGATAGGTGTTAGGGGTTCACCTCTGACCTCTCCTTCTTGTTAAGTCAGGACCTGTTAGGGAGACAAAATTAAAAAGAGAATGCTAAATGAAAACAACATTGCAATTGCTTGGTTGACCGAAACACAGATGAAAATATGTTTTGGAAATGTCTTGACATAAATAGCTCAAATAGCGTCTTTGACAGTTCACACAACATACAAGAACTGATTTGCATTTGCTGTTAGACATTTGTCTGCGATTTATCAAAACCTGTTCAAAAATTGGGGCTAAAATTGTGTTGTACAAATCAGGTCTGCACGACATGGAAAATTGTTTCAAATTGCAATTATTGGTGTCAATTTTGCGATACGAGATTGATAATAATTGTTTTTTCAAATGTGTAAAAAAAATCACTAAATAACATTAAATAAATAATTTTTTAAAATTATCTAAATTTTGCCTAAATTAAATAGAACAATGCTTCTCAAAATTAAAATAAAGATTATTAGGTTACATGTTTTTCCAAACAAACAGGCACAATTGCACAAGTCAATGATAGTAAACTTAAGCCACATCGTTAGCTCGATAGAATATTTCTTTTCACTGAACCAAAATGATAGCTATCTTTTTGCTGACTTTGTGTATCAGCATCGTGTCTTTTACCTCACAGAGATTGTGTCTTGGCGGTGCCTCATCATTTTTTTATTAAACACGTTTTTCTCTGTCACTTCAAACCAAAAAAATAAATCAATATAACAGTGGTTATATTGATAACCACTATATATAATGTGTATATATATATATATATATATAACAGGTTGTTTTAGTATCAGGTCAGTGTGATTTACCCTCTTAGCTTCCATCTTCATGCACTAAGCTCATCAGTAAGTTTTGTTAACATAATTGCAACAATGTAGTGAAACAATCATCGCGATTCCGATCATATTAATTGTCCAGCCCTAATATATATGTATTTGTATTATATTGTACGAACGTCTTGTGTTTGGGTTTCAGGTTGAGAATGGTGTGTTTCTCGGTAAAGCAAAGGAGCTTGCTATTGACAGAGTCACCAATTACTCACAAGACCCCGCCCACTACTCGTCTACGTCAGTTGTGACCGCTGCTGAGGGTCCCATGGAAATAACGAGTGTTACGGCACTGAAGCAGGAGTCGGACCGGGCTGCTCACACCATCACAGTGGTACCTGTTCCGGTCTCTGGCATCATGACTGCAGGTATTGTGGGGGCTTTTAATAAAGAACTAATGATATCTAGGGTTATTCTCAACCACTTGGTCTCTCTCTTCAGCAGGATTGGTTACTCTGGTGTCACCGGTGTCTTCTGCTGAGACGCGGATTCCTGGGCATTCATCTACCACTGTAACTATTCAAACAGGTAATGCTTTTTATATATAACCATGTGGACGTGGGCCGCAAATATTCCATTACAGTGTTTGCCCTAGGTTCACAGCTTTTTGAAAAAAAAAAAAAAAAAAAAAAAGAGTACTTCAAAACTTACTTAATTACTCTCAATTACCAGCATTATATGAATCAACATTTCTAAACAAGTTAGTGGCCGTAAAAGACTATTGTTTCACAAATAAACAACTTTAATTACACGTTTGCGGTATACTAATACATTTAGCATTAGTCTATGGTGTTTTACATTCAAATTGTTAGCTTCTTGGCTTGCAGACTTTTACTTTGAGAAAAACTCAATATATGATTAAAAAATGCTCTTACCATTGAAGCAAAAACCCTTTTAATTTCTTTTTCATAGTTGAACACAGTAGGTTTAGACTAGAGCAACATTAGTTGAAGGTAAAAAGTTATTGAGTCACTACTCAAGCTCTTCTGAGTTTGTGTTGCTGCCTGGTGCTGAAGGAGCAAGGATTTGATTGGCAACAAAACCAACTACATGTAGAGCACATGTGTCAAACTCAAGGCCCACGGGCCAGATGTAGCCCGCCATGTAATCTAATGTGGCCCGCGAGAGCTTAAAAGATTTGAGTGTCTAAAAATAAAAAAACGAAAACAAAAAAAATACATTTCCCACAATTCCTTTGGCCTACGGTAGCCACAACAGTGTTTCCGCATCCATACTCTCGAGTGAAACTGCAGAGCTGCCAACTCTCACACATTGAACGTAAGACTCACGCATTTGAGTGATCTCTCACGTCTCTCACGCCACACCCACGATTTTCTCACGCTAAAATAAATTTCAAGATTTGAAATGGGCACAGCTAATAGTTTATCTGTGATCTGTTTCATGAGCCTGTTGATAAAAGATGATGATCAATATGCTATGTCTTCAGTCTGTGAGGGTTTTTTTTTTTCGCTAAACAAATTACACCAATGAGCTCAGATAAATGCCATCTGCTGGCTTGCTGCCGTACTGCGAGATGGTGTCTCAGCCACAGCGTTGCCGGTACCGAATCAAAAGGATTCATATTAGAACAACAAGCATACAATTGTTTCTATGCAACTGAATTGTCACTTGAATAAATTATAATTAATGAGTTATTTAACATTAAGGAGTAGTTACATTTATTTTACATTATATTCGATTACATTATTTTACGTTTATAAGTTACATCTGGCCCTTTTAGGACAGCCATTAAGCTAATATGGCCCTCGGTGAAAATGAGTTTAACACCCCTGATGTAGCGCATCAACATTTAAGCCATGAAAATTAGAATATTTTATTGAAACCTGATTTATAAACAATTGTAACTTTCCCAATAAACCAATAATATATGAATCAACATTTCTATACAAGTCAGTGGCTTTAAAAGACGTTTGTCTCACAAATAAACTCCTTTAATCACGCATTTGTGGTATGCTAATAGTTTAAGCAAAGGTCTATGGTGTATTACATTCAAATCATTAGCTTCTTGGCTTGCAGACTTTTACTATGAGAAAATCTCAATATATGATTAAAAAATGCTCTTACCATTGAACAAAATCCCTTTTAATCTCTTTTCATAGTTGAACACAGTAGGGTTAGACTAAAGCAACATTGTTGAAGGAGCCGGCAATTGATTGGGAAACAACTACATTTAGAACAACTGATGCTTTACATGAAAAAGTGCTGTGGGGTGCCTCCAAAAACCTTGCGAAGAATCGAACTCGCCATTAAGCGCTAGCCTCTTAAGGCGCTAAATACAACTGACCTTCAAAAGTGCTTTAAAACATTTTTGTGTGTCTATGGCAAATAAAGAAAGCCATATATTAGAGTTAATACACATAAAATATAAAATAAGGAAAATTTGCCTTGAAGATTCTATGCTTACAAATAGTCTAGTAATCTTCTGTTGAACCCATAGAAATCCTACACAAAGTAAATGTATTACTTTTTTACTAATTCATTTGAAGGCTCATAAGTTGCTCTTCACTGTAGTTTACCCACAGTGTCTGTTGGATGAGGACTTTTAGCTCCTTAAGGTTCTTCTCACACTCACTTGCAGTTTTTCACACAGGAAAGTGTGATTTTCATTTGAGTCTCACTTAAAATAAAAGGAGGAGAAAACACGTTGACACTAGAATCTGTTAATTTAAAGACTTGGATCTGTGTACGTCTAATTAAGCATCCACTCACTCAGATTGAGAGAAACAGCGAAAGGTTAAAGATGAGATGTTGAAAGGTTTCCTCTGATCCATTAAATGCCTTCTTGACTCCTTCAGATGAAATAAATGACTCGATACCCAGCTCACCAATCATCATCCCTTCAAAACGGGGCAGAAAGAAGAAAGACACACTTTCCTTGGTTGAGACGGATCTTTTGATTCTGGGTCTTTCGGAACAGGTAAGATGAACATTCTCACTCAAAGTATTGTTTAATTGATATTAATGTTTTGAATGTTTTATTCTTTTTTATTATTTTAAAATACATCCTTCCAAAAAAGTTTACAACATCTTTTCACTCTTTAAAATTTACGCACTGCTCCGCAAAAAAGTGCTGTTTGAGTAACTAAACACACAGGAGTTTCTGTCTTTATTAAAATTGTATGTAAAGCTCACCAGTTGCCAAATATTGGTTAGTTTTACTGACTCTTTGTTACAAATGAAATCTAGAAACTTTAGGATGGACTTTTTATGGATTGATTTCCATAAAATATTCTCAAATGATCTCACTTACTCTTCTAATAAATTAACATTTTATCAAGTTTAAAATAAAATGATCCACCATTTGCCTCTATTCTAACATAGCTTTAGTTAATGAAGAAAAAATGTAAGCATGAGATGGTTTGATTTGTTAAAAATGAGCCTGGATCAGGAGATACACATGCAGGGGTTCGCTGAGGAGAAAAAGATGATTTCAAACTGAGAGACGGAACTTTAACATCCAGAAACATGCAGTTATAAATGCAATGCGGCCCTGACCGATTCTGAATCAATTAAGTATTGATCATTGGAATGTGTAAAAGACTGATTTTATGGAATGAAAAGGGAAGACTTTTATTTGTAATGGATTTTTCAGTGTCAATTCTACAAAATAGTAATATAAAGCACACCTATAAACAGGCAGATTTAATCTAAACTGCTCTACATTTACAAATCCAACCTGGTTCCGACAGTTGTACAGGCAAAAGTTTATATATCTTGTGTTACTTTGTAGTGAAATAACCATAATGTTATAATGCTGTAAGACTGAAGATGTGCAAGAGGTCTAAAAAGTGACTTTATGGATCTTTAACTGTACTTTAACTGAAATCTAAACGTTTTAGAGTTCAATACCATATTGCTTCATGGTGTTCAATTAAACAAGTGGTCTCAAACTTGATTCCTGGAGGGCCACAGCCCTGCACAGATTTGCTCCAACCTTAACTGAACACACCTGGCTGCACTGTTTAAGCTCCTCTAAGTGTGTTTGAAGCTACTTGTGTGTCTCTTGAGACAGGGTTGGAACAAAAACCCGCAGAAACTGCGCTCCTTCAGGAATCGATTTTGAGACCCCTGAATTAAACCTTAAAAACTACACCGTAAACCATTGTATTTATTATTCTCATGCTTGATTAAGTGAGTAGAATCTGCCCTAAGTTCTAAGCTTTTTATTTGCTTAACTCTCAAGGCAGAAGACTTTTTCTCAAAGTCTTTGTATCTCAAAGTCTTTAAACATTTCAAATAAATAAACTTGATTCATTATTTTTGTTAATCAATCACTTTATAAGCACCTGCCAGACTTACCTGGTAAACTTAAAAACAAATGAACAGACTTAAATCCTTAGACTTTTAAACGTCGTTTTATTACAGAATTTGATATAGAGATCCACTAATGAGTCCGAATGAACATGCAACATGATCTAGTTGGTTGACAGATAACACCATACTTGCCAATTGTGATCATGGCTTTAAATCACATTATTCTCGACGTGTGCTAAACGTGATAAAAAAATTTCTGTTGAGCAAAATGATAGAGCAGTAATTTAGCAGAAAATGTGATTCAAGCTCATTTAAAGAAAGGAAGTTGTAGCACTTGACCAACAGAACCAATGCTAGGCAGAGGAGCCGACAGTGGGAGGATTGGCTGGGCATGTGTCTTTTCTCCCCTCAAAGTTATGATTGTTCATCATCAGCTGGTATCTCTGGCATCGGAGACGAGTCGCTGCATCTTCCCTAGTCTGAATTCGAACTGTGTGCCTTTTCACGAGTGGCTTCTGCTTCACCAGCTGTCCATGCTGTAGAGTATGCCACGTTCATGGTTTGCTCACTAGAACCTCCTCTGTCCATCAGGAAGTCTCACAGATGTCCATAGCTGGTCTTTCCCCTACATACCCGACCTTTCCTCTATATCTGATTCAAATGCAGTTTTATTGTTGGGTAACTTTATGAAGGTCTGCATTAGTATGACGATATCTGTAATATTGCGTAAAATTCAAAAAGGAAAGTGAGCTGCAGATTCTTGAAGTTATAAAACATTATATTGTTTTTCCTGCCCTCTCAGGATCATTCCACAAGCCCATACAGCCTGTCTCCAGAAGAAGGGCCTGCTGGGAAAGAAGGCAGTAAATCCTACAAGTAAGTCTTATCTTTAAGGACACTCCCGTGTGTTTAACACAAAGCATTAGAGTAGACAGAATCAGGGATTGTATCCCTCAACCTCACGCTGCAGCGATGCTCTCGTCCTATTTGCCATCACCCGCTTCAAACCTTGTTTGCTGCGCTTTCATCGAACCTGTGCGTTCTTCTGCAGCTTAAGCTATGTGCTTGTCAACCCACACACTCATGCTTGCGTCATCGCTGGTGTTTTTGAAACCTCTCTACCAGAGTCCTCGATTTCCACTGGATGGCTCTCCTCTCACCCTTTCCCATTCTTTCTCATGTTTCTTTTTCACTTTGTTCGTCCTGTTTACGTCTGCACTTCGTTGTTCCCTTCTTCTGTCATGTCCCCCTGGTGTGTGTGTGTGTGTCTGGTGTGTGTGTGTGTGTTCTCTACCGTAGGTGCCGGATGTGTGGCTTGACGTTCTGCACTAAGTCAGACATGCAGCTGCACTCCAGGTCACACACGGAGGTGAAAGCTTTCCAGTGTCCTCACTGTTCCAAATCCTTCGCTAACAGCAGCTACCTGGCGCAGCACATCCGCATCCACAGCGGTGCCAAACCCTACTCCTGCTCCTTCTGCCAGAAGGCGTTCAGGCAGCTCAGTCATTTACAGCAGCACACACGGTATTCGGTGTGATCAGAGAGGGTGTGATTGTGTGTGGGGGTGCCTGTGGCTATGAGATTGCTGGAGCATGGTAAATGCTGGGGGGGGGGGGGGGTTTGTTGGGATGCCCCAGGCACAATCTAAACGTGCTTTGAGTGGTTAAACGCTTAATAATATACAGTACTGTGCAAACGTCTTAGGCAGGCATCAAGAAAATGTACTCAAGTGAAATTGCTTTATGAAAATAATTACTCAACTTGGAGTAAATGTAACTACTAAATATTTACTGAAGAAAGAGTACTAAAGTTTACTCGTGTAGGTAGTTAGTTACTAGATACTGTAATCTGAATGATGCACAGCAAAAATGCTCATAAACAAACTAGAAGAGGATGTAGTTACTTAATAACTCCTAGCACACTATAAGTCCCTTTGCACTAAGAGCTAAGAGTGAGAAGATTATTTTGATTATTTTATTTTGTGATCATCAGCTGTTTCACAAGAAGAACTTCTGTGTTTATTTTGTCATCCGCCTCTTTTATCGATATTAACAAAGTCATAAACTCTTGTCATCTCTCTCAGAATGGCATTTTATTTTTAGGGCACTTTTCTAAAAAAAAAGTAGTAGTAACTAAACAATAAGTACTGGTGTGTAATAAATTAGTACTAGTAACTAAACAATAAGTGCTAGTAACTAATAAGTTAGTACTACTAACTAAAGAATAAGTACAAGTGTGTAATAAATTAGTACTACTAACTAATAAATAACTACTAGTAATTAAACAATAATTGCTAGTATCTAATAAATAGGTACTAGTGACTAAACAATAAGTACTAGTAGCAAATAAATAAGAACTTGTAATTAAGCAATAAGTACTAGTGTCTAATAAATAAGTACTGGTAACCAATAAATACTAGTAACTAATAAATATGTACTAATGACTAATAAATTAGTTACTTTAGACCACAAGTATCTAAAGAATTAGCACTAGTCGTTAAAGCGAGGCACTAGAAAAAAGGCTAAAATATCTGCTAGTCAATAAAAGTAGATACTAGTGAGTCTATACAATGAAATAATATAACGCCTCGCCATAGTCCCTAGTATTAAGTAAAGAATAACAATAGAACATAATCCATCCATCTTCATGTCGGTTTTCTTCCCTTTTGGGGTCGCCACAGCAGAATGAACTGCCAACTCTTCTGGCATATGTTTTACGCGGCGGATGCCCTTCCAGCCGCAATCCATCGCTGGGAAACATTCACACAAACACTCATTTACACTCATACTCTATGGACAATTGTTTTTCTCAATTCACTTACACCGCATGTCTTTGGACTTGTGGGGGAAACCGGAGCACTCGGAGAAAACCCACGCGATCACGGGGAGAACATGCAAACTCCACACAGAAATGCCAACTGAGATTTTTTTTATTAAAATTTTTTATAGATTCAGACTCGGATGATAAATACAACAGAATTAATAATTATTTCTTTGGCGCCCGGGGTTGAGGACCACTGGTCTATGGCAAATGCAAGTGACGAGTTTCTAGCAATCGTTCAGAAACATTTAATGCATTTTCCAGTTTTCCGTCTGAACATGGCTTTATAATTTTCAGGAATATGAGAACAACATATGTGTTAATATTTCAAAAAATGTTCTGGGGTTTCATAACACTTTGAAAAAAAAAAACACAAAAAAAATCCGATACATGATGGCACTGAAAACTTTTCTTTTAGAAGTAGCATCCATTTTCTTTCATCTCTTTCATCATCTTGTAATCCGCTTGTTAGTGTTAGTTTGCACTGCAGTTGTCTTCTTACATTATGCAAAAAGGTAGACGTCGATCCTTGACGGATCTCCAGTTTGTCACAAGGTCACATTCACTGAACCGTGGAATCCAGCCATCGATTCACCTGAAGCATGTTTTTAGGAAGGTGCCTGGTGGGAACACGTTGAAGGCATGGGGAGATCATACAAACTCCCCCTGATTCTCTACGCATGTTATTTATTTCTCTTCTTGATCACAGCAGAGAGCTCAACACTGAGAGTCTGCCTGAAGGACAGTACTGCAAATGTTTCGTCCGGTGATTATCTGATATAAGCTTCAGTGCTTCTCTGAAATAGAGGTCACTGAGGGGCTTCAGAGACTCCGGTTCGCACTTGATCTCTAGAGCCCAAGAAGAAATAGAGCAAATATTTTGCTGAGAAATGGATTTGCCCTTATTGTAACCCCTCTCAGACACCTTTTGCTCCTCTTCGGGAATTCATATTTGTAAAACCTGCATGCTTTTGTCAAATGTTGACATCTTTAATGGAGAGCAAATGAAGGGAAATTCAGCATGAAAATGAATTACTTTGAAGTCTAAATCATGGTAAGCACGTTCCTTTTCTTTCTTTGCAGAAATCACACAGAATCCAAACCTCATAAGTGTATGCATTGCTCCAAATCGTTTGCCAACACCAGCTACCTCGCTCAGCACCTCCGGATACACACCGGCGTCAAACCGTACACCTGTACTTTCTGCGAGAAGAGCTTCAGGCAGCTCAGTCACCTGCAGCAGCACCACAGGTTTTTCGCAGTCGTGTTGTAGAGCAAACACTCTCCGGTCGTTTCCAGCTTTCTGACTCTAATCTGTTCCCTGTTCAGGATCCACACAGGAGACCGGCCGTATAAATGTTCACAGCCTGGTTGCGAGAAGTCCTTTTCTCAGCTCTCTAATCTGCAGGTGAGCGAAGTAAAACGGTTGTTTCGCAGTAGAAGAGTATTTGTATTGTTTGAGAAAATAAAAAATGACTGGAAGGCCTGTATATTGTTGTTTATTGTACACATGGATGCGTTTTGTATTAACGGTAAAGTTGCCATTTCATGTGTCCTTTAAATCTTTAAAGAAACATTTGAACCCTCTAGACCAGAGGTTCTCAAACTTTTTTATATCCAAGGCCCAGTTATTCTGCAAGTACATTTTTTGAGGCCCACACACTTTTTTAGACTAGACACATCTGCAGATTTTGGATTACTTAAAACAATAAACTAAAAAAGAATGCTTGAAAGCAGACACCACAGCCAAAATTGGATCGTTGTCTCACCACAGGAATCAATTCGCTCAATAATCAGGCATTAAAATGTAGATTCGCGTCATTTTAAAAGTAAATATTAATCAGAAACCTATTTAGATCTTGTTTACAAAAACAAAAGGGGAGACTGTGTTCAGGTGCCCCTAAACTGTGCCCAATGCTCCGTGAAAAACGTCTGAACGATGACACCAGAAGTCGCTAGAAGTAGTCTAAAAAGGAAAAATATGTCGCTAGATTTTTACAAAGTCTCCTGATCAAACAGGTACTTTATTTTAATGTTTGTTAAACATATTATTTAGTGAGCCTAAAATGAGCTATGTACCCTTTTGTAAGTTGTGTATTGTTAGTCCATTTTAATCTTGTAAAAACAAATACAGCAAGCTAAAAGAAGATCATCAGATCAGATATATGCAAATTTATCATTGTATGGTTGAGTACATTTGTGTAAAATGTCTTTCTTTTTCAGTCACATCGACGCCAGCACAACAAGGATAAACCACACAAGTGTCATCACTGTAACCGTGGTTACGTAGACGAAGCTGGCCTGGAGGCTCATCTGGCCACTCACACGGTGCAGCACGCTAAGCTGTATTCCTGCGGTTTATGCAACCGCACTTACACCTCAGTAAGTTCACACAGTCCCCACTGGAGGGCATAATTAAGCACTCATTTCCACTGTCCTATCCAATATTGATCAATACAGACAGCAGCAACAGAGCACAGAACTATAGATGCTCTACGTACGTTCAGAGCCTTTGCAATGAGCAATTTGCAAACTTGACGCTCAACTAAAAACATTATAAAATAAAAAATTATAATTTTTATAATTGTTTTATGAATTAATAATTGTTACTCAATAAAGCAAGAATTTAATGTTAAACACATTTTATAGATACTTATATCATATTATATAGATCGAAATAAGGGGTCCTCAATTATTTATACACAAGAGCCAAATTGTACTGGACAAATCATGATCATTTAACCCTCATCCCTTTCCTCCGCCAAGGTCAAATAACAGCCCCCTCAATCCACGGAATTTCAAGTAAAGACATTTAAAACAACCCTAAGCAAAAAATATATATATTTTAAAATTGTATACTCCTTAATACATGATCATTATTCAAACAAAAGGAACATATTTATGCACATGTTTGATGTTATTATGCAATGATACACAAAGAGAGATAAGTGAAAAGGATAGGAGAGTGAGATAGGGGAGATAATAGAGAGAGAGAGGGGGGGGGGGGATAGAAGAAATAGAAAATGAGAGAGAGATTTAATGGAGATGGGAGAGAGAGGAGAAAGAGAGAGATAGAAATATAGAAGAGAAAGAGTGAGACAGAATGTAAAATAGAGAGAAATAGAATATAGATAAGGAGGTGGAAGAGATGGTAAAGAGAAAGGAGAGATGGAAGAGAGATGGAAAGAATGTAGATAGGGAGAGAGAGGAGAGCAAGAATGTATATAAGGAAAGAGAGATTGAGTGTATATAGGGAGAGAGAGGAGAGCAAGAATGTATATAAGGAAAGAGATTGAGTGTATATAGGGAGAGAGAGGAGAGCAAGAATGTATATAAGGAAAGAGAGATTGAGTGTAGATAGGGAGAGAGTGAAGAGAAAGAATGCAGATAAGGAAAGAGAGATTGAGTGTAGATAGGGAGAGTGAAGAGATAAGAGAAAGAGAGACTATAGAGTGTATATTGGGAGAGGAGAGAGAGTTTAGAAAGGGAACAAGAGGAGATACGGGAGAGAGAGAGTGAGGAGAGAGATAGAAATAGTGTAGATAGGGAGAGAGACTGAGAAAAGAGAGATGGAGAAAGTGTAGATAGGGAGAGTGAGGAGATAGTAGAGAACTAGAGAGGAGATAGTAGAGAGAGAAAGAAAGAGAGAGGAGGGGATAGAGATAGGAAAGAAATACAAAGGAGATATTAGAGAGAGAAAGAAAGTGAGAGGGGGAGATAGAAGAGAAAGAAAATTAGAGAGAGAGAGAGAGAGAGAGATTTCGTGGAGATGGGAGAGAGAGGAGAGAGTGAGTCAGAGAATGTAAAATAGAGAGAAATAGATTATAGATAAGGAGAGGGAAGAGAGATAGAAAAGAGAAAGGAGAGACAGAAGAGAGATATAAAGAATGTAGATATGGAGAGAGGAGAGCAAGAATGTATATAAGGAAAGAGAGATTGAGTGTAGATAGGGAGAGATAAGAGAAAGAGAGAAAATAGAGATTGTACATAGGGAGAGGAGAGAGTGTAGAAAGGGAACAAGTGGAGATACGATAGGAGAGATAGAAATAGTGTAGATAGGGAGAGGGAGTGAAAGAAAAGAGAGATGGAGAAAGTGTAGATAGGGAGAGCTAGAGAAAAGAGAGATAGGAAGAGCGAGGAGATAGAAGGATAGAAAACCGATAGAGTGAAGAATGGAGAGGACAATTGTGATAACTGTACTGTGGTATGAAACGATTTCTAAATAAACTGATATTCTAATCTCCTCTCGGTTTGCAGGAGACTTACCTGATGAAGCACATGCAGAAGCATGCACCAGACACGCTTCAGTCTTCACCTGTTTCAAACCAACAAATTCACAGTCCTGGACACGCTGGTGGAAGCATTTCCAATGGAGATGTTCCAAATCAAGATGGAAGAAACAGTGCTTTAGTTCAATCGCCAAAGGTGGCATGCGTTTTAGATCTGAACCAATACAAACCAGTGACTTCTGAAGACACGCAGTACAACACCGTCAGTGTCTCTGACATCTCTCCTCAAAAAGACATTTGCATCACAGTGGAGGAGTCTGGTATACAGGTGGAACTAGTGAACTCGTGAGGGTTAATTCATGACTTGATTGAACTGTATCGATATCTTCATCGATATATTTTTATACACGTTTCTGGAACCTTTTTTCACAAAATCTTCCACAAAAACTCTATTCCAAAAACGCTATTTCAATAGCAACCAATAGGATTTGAGTACTGTATACGTATGATGAATTTTGTAGCTTTTTCTTCACAATAATATAATTTTATTAGCAAGAATGAAAGCTGTTTGTCTTGCAAAACCATTTGTAGCAAAATGAAATGAGGTAACGACAGCTGGTTATTGTATGTGAATGAACGTCTATAAATGTTTATTTTAAAATAAGAGAAATAATTGGCTTCCTGTCACATTGACTTCATTGGTAAACACAATAGTGTGCATTTTAAGTTGAATTAAAGATCACCTATTATGCCTTTTGACACACGTTTGAACATTCATTTACAAAAGTGAAGATTCTGTTTAAAACACTTCTAACCTTTAATCTTTTTAACACCCTTTTAAAAGCTGGTATTATGGAGTGCCTTCATGCAAAATAAAGTCCTGTTTCGGGTGAGGTTGAGTGAAAGCAGATTAGCGTGACAAACTCTTTTTAGCCTGGACCTCCAGCGTGCGTCTGGGCGGTTTGCAGCCGAGTGTGAAGCGGCTGGGATGAGGATCAGCACCTCCAAGTCTGAGGCCATGGTTCTCGACTGGAAAAAGGTGGCTTGCGCTCTCCAGGTCAGTGGAGTGCTCCTGCCTCAGATGGAGGAGTTCAAGTATCTCGGGGTCCTGTTCACGAGTGAGGGGAGGATGGAGCGTGAGATCGACAGACGGATCGGTGCAACATCTGCAGTGATGCGGTCGCTGTATCGGTCTGTTGTGGTGAAAAGGGAGCTGAGCCAAAAGGCGAAGCTCTCGATTAACCGGTCGATCGTCGTCCCTACTCTCACCTATGGTCATGAGCTCTGGGTCATGACCGAAAGGACAAGATCCCGGATACAAGTGGCCGAAATGAGCTTCCTCCGTCGGGTGGCTTGGCGCTTCTTAGAGATAGGGTGAGAAGCTCCGTCACCTGGGGGGAGCTCGGAGTAGAGCCTCTGCTCCTCCACATCGAGAGGAGTCAGCTGAGGTGGCTTGGGCATCTGTTCCGGATGCCTCCTGGACGCCTCCCAGGGGAGGTGTTCCGGGCATGTCCCACTGGGAGGAGGCCCCGGGGAAGACCCAGGACGCGCTGGAGGGACTAGGTCTCCCAGCTGGCCTGGGAACGCCTCGGGATCCCTCCCGGGGAGTGTCTGTGGAGAGGGAAGTCTGGGCATCCCTGCTTAGACTGCTGCCCCCGCGACCTGGCCCCGGATAAGCGGGAGGAGACGAGACTCTTTTTAGCCCAAACTTAACGTAAAACACGCCCATCTCAATAAAAACCATCCCAAATCTCCACATAGCCAACGGTTCTGTTGATGGTGAAAGTATAGACAAAGATATAAAGAGAAATATCTATAAGTATAGCTTGATGAAGATTAAGCCGTTTTATTATATTATATAAAGATTATGAAGATTATAAACCATTTTATAAAAAAATTTAAAGACACAGTAATGTTTGGTTTACTAATTACTAATTATTGACTACAAAACTAATACAGGCACTGTAACTACAGTAAACCTGCAAAATATTTTCAAAAACATCCCAAATTTTATAGACCTGCCAAATACCAATTACCAAATTACCAAAAGTAGCTTAATTAGGTGGAAAACCACCCAATCTGGCAACACTGAGTGAAAGACGTCGTATCAAGTATGGTAAGCCATTTTTAGATTTACACCTATAAACTTGAACATTTAAAATATGAACATCTAAATATATAACCCAGTTATAAAATGAATCTTTAACCAGACAACAATGACAAGCCAGGTATGATTCCAAATATTACAACAAAAACAATATAAATCTGACAAAATATTACTCAAACATGTACTTCTCAGAGACTAAGTGTGTGCATGGGTTGAAAAAAAAGTGTTTTATTTTTATGTGCATGTTTCAGTTTCCTGCTCGCGAAAATGTTCTTATTGTGCATTGTCCCTAATGTAAGTCGCTTTGGACAAAAGCGTCTGCCAAATGCATAAATGTAAATGTAAATATGATATTTACATGGCACGTTTGACCTTCATAGTAGTACCTTTTGTTACAAGTAAAAAATAGACCGGGGCGTAGAACTGTAGTGGATCCAAGCACGCAGGCACCTCTTCCTCCGTCCTGACCGTTAGTGGGCGGAGTCACAGCAAAGTACAAGCACAACGGAGAAACTTCACGAATGTAAATATTGAGCGAGCAACGGACGATACGTTGTCGTTCGTAAGTTATTCGCCGTTATTTTACCAATGCGAAAATGCCTCGCAGGAAGCCATTCAGCAACAAACAGAAGAAGAAGCAGCTTCAGGTGAAACGCGAGAAAAAAAGAGGTGAGTGACTAGCTTAGCTGAGCTAGCGTGGGACAAGCTGAACGCACTAACGTACAGCGGCCACCACGTGACTCGCTGTTTCACGATTAATGCGTTTAATTTAGAATATTAGCTATAATAAACTGTTTTTGTTGTTAAGTTGACGTGAAGCTGTCATTTTGGAGTCATTTGACTGAATTTGGTATCATAAACATCAAACCGCTTCCCACAACTCAAACGTCACTTACCCAAATAGCATTTTAACAGCATATATACTTTGAGTAGTGTTTTAAACAGTGCAATTGTTCTGAAAGAGCGAGGATTATGAAAGATGTTTATAATGAGCGTTTTCTGGTGGTTGTCATGCGGTATGCTAGTGCGCAGACTCGACTTGAGATTGTTACGTAATGCAAAACAAAGCGATAAATACACCTTGAAGCGAGATAACTTTGTAATTGTTGTCCAGAAGATATCTTTTTCTTGATTTTTTTCTTTCTTGTAAACTGTCATCGAGTTTTTGGAGTGTTTTGTCGTCAATTTGCTCCTCAACGTGTTATCTGGATTTTGGACTCCATCTCGAAGATTTTATTTGTTATTTTTCCCCTACAAAACTGTTGTAAGACTGACCAACTTCTTTATTTTAAAATAACAAATTCTTTCTACGTTATTTAAAATTTCAACACAAACTACCCCTATTCAGAGAATTTCTTGTGGAATCCACTTTTTATGCGGAATCTAATTTATCTTTGCTTGGTTAAAAGTGCAAAATTCCTTTATCCTTTATCGATTGCCATGACCATTTTAAAATTATGTTTATTATTACTATCTTCTAATTTGTTCCATATTGTCTATCATGTTATTATTTTAGATTCTTTGAATCATTTATGTAATGCTTGTCATTGTCTTATTTTTTCTCTTGTCTTTTACAGTTTGCTGCTTCCTGCTGCATATTGTTAATTGTGCCTTTTTTGTGTTTTGGTAATAAACAACTGAAGCAAGCTAACATTTTAAAAGTATTTAGTTTTTCAATAGATAGTAGAAAAAAAAAATATATATATCCCCAAGCATTTATACTTTTTTTTTCAAGCATTTATACAATTTTAAGGCATTAAAATTGTTAAACTTCATATACATTTTATATATATACTCATCCAATATTTCCTTTTTTGGTTCTGTATTACTGAAACTTAGTTGGATCCTCTGGCAAATTATATTTTAGTTTAATTTTAGTAAAAAAATGTGTTTTACATTATTTACATATTGTTGTATGTGATTGTGAATATTTGGGAGACTCTGGCTATTTGTATACTGTATGTAATGTGTATTTTAAGTTGTTGATTCAACAAAGTTGCCAAAAAACTGAAGCAAGCTACAAAAGAGATCTCATTTCAGTTAATTCACTGATTTTATCCGGACAAACACAACATCACTAAATGTAACAGCACCAATAACACCAGCTGCTTATTTTCTCTTTGAGAAAATAAAAACTTGTTATCTGACCCCTTCTCATTAGGATGCAAGTATAATTTATTTGGAATTCATAGTCAGTCTAAAGAAGATAGTAACATTCTTTATATGATTAATTTGTTATTTTAATGGTCAAATTTATGTCCATAAATGTTAGTTTTCTAACAGCAAGCCTTGATTTCCTGCTCTTTAAAATCAGATAAAACTCCTCTTTGTCTACTTTTCCAACAGCGAAAATAAGAAATCAATTTAGCTATGTACTGCTTTTTGATATTTTTGTATAGTACAATGTTAAACCCTACTTCCCCTGGTTCTTAAATCTTATTTTTCATTTTTGCGTTCAAAACCTCACATCATTTTGTGACAAGCATTGTGTACTCAAGTATTGTATAGGATGAAGTTTAAAACTGTATCGTACATGGCAACTTGTCAAAAAAAATATACACATAAATAAAATCTCTAAATCAAGCTATTTTCAGTAACAAAAATAGAGTTATCCCAAAAGGGAAATTCTACAGGAAGTCTAATACCAAACAGCATATTGGGAAAAAAATATTTTGTATAATAAACCTAGAACAACATCTTAAAATTCGACAAACAATTTACCCAACTAACATTTACTTTCTAAATTTATGGATATTGATAAAACTGTTCTTTTTGTAATTATGTTGAGGATTCTATATTTCATTTATTTGTGGAGTGTTGGGGAAAATGTTTCTCTTCCCTTTCAACTGAATTTGACCTCAAACCAAACTCAAAGGACATCATTTGTTTCTATGAGCATGAAGACGAAAAACGATGGGGTTTAGTTAACTTCATTATTCTCAATGGAAAATATTTTGTTCACAAAGCTTGACTAGCTAAATCTCCTCCGGTTTTCTGCGTCGTGTGTCTGTGTCACTATGCAGGAGAAACTGGCTCGAGTCACAGCAGCCGAAACGCAAGCGTGGAGAGAGGACATGGCAGAGACAGACAGTCGGACACTTCGGACAGCGAGACGACTGACATCAGGAGGATCAACCATCAGCCCGGCACCAGAGACGGCAGATACGACCCCAACAGGTGAAAGTCAGGCCAGCTCTGTCTTATTAATGACACCCAGCTATTTGTTCATCCAGAAGTGGGTTGTTCCTCAGATTCCGTCTCCACTTTGAGCGGGAAAGCAAGGAGGAGGTCGAGAGGAGGAAGAAAGTGGCACGAGAGAAAATCTTGAAGCCTGTGGTGGAAGCGGAGCTAGAGATGGAAATCAGTCAGATCTACCCAGAAGAGAAAGGTAGCAATGCTTCTGAGCCGTTCCAAAGCTGGCTCCACTCTGCTTTTTTCTCTTTCCTGTTGAAACAAACTCAATAGCCCCAAACGTAAAATAAAAACAGGTTGTTAAAACCACACGTTGTTATTTTACATTTACATTTATGCATTTGGCAGACGCTTTTGTCCAAAGCGTCTTACAGAAGGGGAGAGAGCAAGTTGTTACACAGTCAAAGTCTATCTCAGCTTCTCATAATAGAAGATAGTTGTTGTTTTCAGGTTCTTTTTTAAAGCTGTTAGTGTGGCTGCTTTCCTGACTGGATCAGGAGTTTGTTCCACCAGCCAGGGACAGTGAAAGAGAAGGTTCTGCTGAGAGATAGTACT
Organism: Danionella dracula; assembly: GCA_900490495.1. Taxonomy (NCBI): domain Eukaryota; kingdom Metazoa; phylum Chordata; class Actinopteri; order Cypriniformes; family Danionidae; genus Danionella; species Danionella dracula. The sequence continues at coordinate 9,312,168 of UELW01000556.1, read as the reverse complement.
GTATATTTAACAAGAAAAGTACTACAGACATGTTCAGTGTTGCTGCAAATGTTTGTTATGCCCCCATAAAATGTTCAAGAATTGGAGCATAATTTAGTATAATTCCCCCTAGGTTTAGTTTAAATCTATTTTTAAGGAAATAAGGAAATCATATCAATCCATCCTACCCTGGATCAATTGTTAAGGTTCGTTACACATTTGTCCGAATTCATGTGCATATCTTGCCTCAACGATTCATACCTCTTTTGCAAATAATGGGTACGGACCACCAGCCAGGGACAGTGAGAGAGAAGGTCCCATCAAAGGTACCAAAATACTGTGCAAATTCAAGTTCGCACAATTGTAAGATCAACCGGGACAAAACCCAGCTCAAGTGTTTAGTGGGATGTTTCCTTTTCAAAAACATTGTGTTGGTGCGGTTCGAGTATTTATCAAATATATTATCAGGGAGAGAAATGCTGTAAATCAGGGAAAACCTGGCATAGGTTCCCTCTTACAGGCCAGGTCAAAAAAAACATTTCACTCTGATCTGCACCCCTGAGGAAACTTGTACTTTTATGTACTTGTACCGACAGCCTCATAGAAGACAGCGTAATGGCAAAATGGTGTTCTGAGTTTCCATGTGAATTAGGCGGAGCGAGGTTCTTTTTCATTTGAATTTTCTGCGTGTTTCAAGGGGACTTCTGAGATAAAGGGTCATGGTTTTAAGGATCATGCTTCTTTGTGGGATTGATTTCATTTTCAACATTCACCATACCAGGGCTGAATTTCCCCCGCCGCCCGACGTGGCATTATGGGATGAAGAGAGAGGAGTTGCTGCGGAAAGAAGAGAAGTCCTTCCTTGAGTATCTGGAGGGTCTTTACTCCAAAAACCCCCCTGGCACTCTGAGCCACTTTGAGCACAATCTTGAGGTGAGCAACTTTCACTTACCCAATATCCACACAGTAGGTAAATCTACAGCAGACGCACCTTTCTCTAAAAAATTGCTCACATGTTTAGCAAAACTGAGTTTTAACCTGCTGCGTCATCGCTAATCAAGTTTGTGAGAACATGGCCATCATGCTATTCATCTCCTGCTTGCGTTTCCTGTCTGCTTGAGCTTCTCCTGGGGCCTCATGTATAAAACTTTGCGTAGATGTAATCCTTAAAGTGTGCGTACGCACATAAGGCAGAATTTGCGTACGCACAAAAGTTTTCAGATTCATAAAACTGTACGTACACCAGAACCTGCGCAAGGTTCACTTTATAAATCAAAATGATCTGAATATTGTGCGCAGGTGCACGTGAGTATTCCTTACCCCAATCTCCTCCCGAAATAACCATATTTGGAGGTTAAGACCGCCCATTTTGAATATGTATGATCTCCCTTCATATTAATAACACCAATAATTCGGTTAACAAAAGCGAATTCATTCTCAGATGGTGCCTTTATTGCAACATGAGTGCAGTCAATAGCACCGAGTACATTGGGAAAACCGGCGATTGCTCCAAATTGCATTTCGATGTTGGCCTGTTCAGCTTGCGCGTAAGGAAAACGAATGTATTGGGGTGCCATCCCCAATATAGCATCCCATACATATGGCATGACACGGCTCAGGGATGACTGCGTCATACCCGATCGGTCTGCCAACTCTCGCTGGAAAGTACCAGTGGCCTAATGTGGTCAATACTTGCACAGGAACACACAGCGCATGTTTTCTCCGCGAGGGTCTTTCCAATACTGGCCGTAATTCAGAACACAATTCCAAGAGGATGGCTCTTGGAAATCGAAATCGGCTCATGAGCCAATCATCATCATGAGCAAGGAAATCTTCACGGTCTCTGAAAACACGCTCCCTCCATAGAGCATCATTAGCAAGGTCTTCTAACAGCGCTAGAGCATCCATTATGATGATAAGTTATATACGCACATACCTTTTTATAGCCCATTCATTAAAACAAATGAGTAAATTCGAAGTATTTGCACCTGGTTAAGAATGCTAATAATAATAATTCAGGTTGATACAATTTGATTTATTGGGTGATGTAATAGGATAATTTAGAAGTTTTTTCATTTTAAATAGCTATTGCTATTTGGGACAGTTGGTGTCGCCAAAACACATACTCTTCTAAAAGAGTGCGTACGCACGGTCAAGAGCATCCGTACGGTGCGCACTTATTTACGGCAAGTTTATTTTTTATAAATCCCGATATGTGCGTGGAAAAATGCGTACGCATGTTTCTATGCCCATTTTGTGCGTATGCAACGTTTATACATCAGGCCCCTGGACACTACTTTGTGTGGAGTGAACAACTAAGAAATTAATAACAACTTTTCATGTTGGTATTATGAGGATTTTTTTAAGTACAGGAAAACGTAATGCAGTCATTGAGTCCAATGGTAGAGAGCTAGAGTTATTTAAAGGTACTCTCCACAAAAAAATAGTGTTTTTATTAAGTTTCTTTCACGTTAAGTGTCTGTTCTAGGTGTTAGTGGTAGATGTTAGAGCCACACTGTTTACTAGCAGAGTTTGTTTTATACAGTTTATGTCCAATTGAGAGCGAATTTGAAAATAATTAAAAAAATGCATCAAATAAAGGTTGTGATAAATAATTTCTCTATGGCCTGTAGGAGACGATAAAGGACCATAAATCCCTATGTAAAGAATCACGTTCGTATGCCTGCTGGGGGTTTATGTGTGGAGAAACGCTAAACTCCACATAAACTTCACAGCGCTGATGTACACAAGGTTTTTTTTTTTTTTTTACTTATGAAATATTTTTGCGCAATCGCAACATTCATGCATTAAGCACCTAATTATCCTTTGACGAATGAGGCCACTCGTATACTCTGACGAATGAAACATTTTAGTTGTTTTTGTAGTCTGAAAAATTTGTTATGTCTCTGTCTGGTATTAGTTTTTTGGTTCAAACTAAAGGAATAAGTTTCTCTACTTGAGGGCTTCTAGTGTTTTCAAATTCAAGAAAAGTAAATATCTTTCAAATCTAAGTCGAATTTTGTCTTTATGTAAACTTGTCCCTCTCTATTTGTACTCTGTCTAGTGTTGCTCTCAAATAAACATCAGCTTTAGTAGTTTGTGCTGGTGGTAATACACAAAATTGACCCACTTCTGCAGAATTAACTCTTTTTGGTAAATAAAAAAACCTTTGTCTTCAGACAACCAAACCCACACATGGGGGCAGCATTGTTTACTAAAGCTTACCGAACATTTCTCTAACATATCTGAGTCTTTTTTTCTTCTTCAAACATTTAGGCAGCACCTTTGCTCTTCATTGAGATAGGATTTTCAGGTATTTTGATTGGTTAATAAACATGGGAGGAAAACAATGATTCAGTTAAAAATGAATATAGGATCACAAAAACACACACCAATGACTGCAAACACAACTTCAGGCCTATGGTTGATGAGGGAACACCAATATAACACGGTAAAAACACTATAATCATATTACGTCACCTTAAACCAAATGTAAACATATTTTCAAGCTCTCTGAAAACCCCGTAATGCCATTTTTAATACAAAACCTCACCTGACACATCTGAGAGATTTTGAACATGAGTTCATTTTCACAAAGATGCATTTGTGAGTGGTTGGCCTAAAAAAATTTTTTTTTGTAAAATAGGCCAACTAAACTGAAATAGGGCTGCTGCTTTGTTCAAAAACAAAAAATAAAAACCATTTTTTTTAAATGTTAAAAACCATGAACATATTGCTTCATTTGAGTTTTCTTCGCTGTCTCTCGCAGACATGGAGGCAGCTTTGGAGAGTAATGGAGATGTCTGATGTCATTCTTCTCATAGTGGACATCAGACACCCGGTGAGTGAGCCACTCTAAAACTTTTAACATTTAAGATCGTCAAATTTGCATGCCTCTTAAAAGTTGAATTAGTCTGAATAAACAAAAGCAATAATTGTACACCAGGTGGAGTCAGAGCTTCTATTTTATGTCAAAATCCTGGTTAAAGCTACACCTAAACTGCTTTTAAACTGTTAATTACAATTAAAAACACTAATGGCTTTGTGTAGGTGTTGCAGTTTCCTCCAGCTCTTTATCACTACATCACCGCTGAGCTGAAAAAGCACATAATTCTGGTCCTCAATAAAGTGGACTTGTGTCCTGCTCCGCTGGTGTTGGCATGGAAACACTACCTGACCACACAGTTCCCCCACTTGCACTGCGTCTGCTTCACCTCACACCCAGGGCAGCCCTACAGCACCTGTGAGAATCGCTTCTTTCTCTGTAGTGTGGTGAAGTGCACTAGACATTTATAAACTGATTCCTCTATCCTCTAGTGTTGCAGAAGAAGAGGATGAGGAAGAAAGCGGGATGGAATCTGGCCGGAGGACCAACACAAATCAAGAGGGCATGTCAGGAGATAGTAGCAGGGCGAGGTTAAGAACGCTTCCTTTCATGCAGTCAAATTATTGCATAAATAATGAAGATAATATTGATGGTCATTGTTTTTTTTTTCAGTTGATTTGAGTAGCTGGGAGAAGAAGATACATAGGGATGCTGTTGCTGTGGCAACTGAGTGTTATCGAACTGATGATGGGTCTGAATCTGTGTTGATGGAGCATCATAGTGACATCGCCATGGAAATGAACAGCCCCACACAAGAACTTTATAAGGATGGAGTTTTAACATTGGGGTGCATAGGTAAAGTTCTGTTTTTACTAGATTAATATAACTTGAGACTCTGAACACAACCAAGCAACCAAACACTGTACCGTAGCAACCATTTAGGAACAGCTACTTTTTTAAACAATTAATCGGTAAGATACAGAGGTTTGTTACTGTTTGTTATACTGAAAAGTTCTGATTTTATAGCAAATCTGAACACAACATGGCAACCAAACATCGTACCCTATAAACCTTTAATTGTTAGGATACATCAGTTGGTTAATGTTAAAAATACTGAAAGTGATCATTTATATGGCTACATACCTGCAACCAGTCATTGTACCCTAGCAACCAGTTTGTAAGATAAAATGTCCAAGTAGACAAATCTAGTAATGAGTGCTGCTTATATAACTCCTAACAAAAAGGGGAAGTTAATAAGACCTAGTTAAACACACCCTAGCTACCAAACATTGTACCTTAGTAACCATTACAAAGAGCTATGTTTCTTCAGAAGGAAATAGTATAGTAATGGGGGTTTGTTTATGTAGTTCCTTCTTACTGACAAGATAACAATAATTAGAGAACTTTTGTCGCCCTAGAAACAAAACATTTTACCTTAACAATCATTTGCGAACAACAATTTTTCAAGTCAAGTTAAGATTCGGTTGTTTGGTTAACATCAGGCATAATGATAAGTCACAGTTTATATAGCAACTCAGAACACAACCTCGCAACCAAAAACAATAACTTGGCAACATTTTGAAATATCCATACCATAAATAACCATTGTAATTGAACATAGTTTATCTATTCCTAAAAACAGGGAAAGCTAGTAAGACCTTATTGAACATTCTCTAGCTACCAAAGCAACAATTTAGAAAGAGCTATATTTCTTCAGCAGGAACATCTATTTTTAATCAGTTAATTGCTAAGATACAAGGGTTGGTTAATTTTAGTCAAACTGAAAAATTAATGTTCAAAAAACAACTCTGAAAACAACCTAGCAACCAAATTTTTTTACGCTAGCAACCATTTAGAAACATACAATTGACTTTTTTTATCAGTTATTTGCTAAGATACATGGGTGACATTATAAATCTGTAAGATTTTTTTTTCTGTAATTGTACAGTTTGGTTGATGGTTGAGATCTTCCAAAGGTTTGAGAGAGAGATAGAGATATGGGGGGGTCACAGAGAGAGAAAGAGAGAGAATAGATAAAATGAGTAGAGGGAGAGAGATGGGGGTCACAGAGAGAGGAGAGGGTGACAGAGAGAAAAAGAGAGAGAATAGAGAAAATGAGGAGTGAGACAGCGAGAGATAGAGAGATGGGGGTCACAGAGAGAGGAGAGGGTGACAGAAAATGAGGCGTGAGAGAGATATAGGGGTCACAGAGAGAGAATAGAGAAAATGAGGAGTGAGAGAGATGAGAGAGAGAGAGATGAGAGAGAGAGAGAGAGATGGGGGTCACAGAGAGAGGAGAGGGTGACAGAGAGAGAATAGAGAAAATGAGGAGTGAAAGCGAGAGAGAGGGAGAGAGATGGGGGTCACAGAGAGAGAAGAGGGTGACAGAAAGAGAGAGAGGAAAAAAAAGATTGGAAGCACCTGGTGAGTCTAATCAGTGCATCTCAATACGTTATATCTGTATTTCTGTACATTTTACAGGCTTTCCTAATGTTGGCAAATCATCAGTGCTGAACAGTCTTGTGGGCAGGAAGGTGGTGAGCGTGTCTCGAACCCCTGGTCACACTAAATATTTCCAGACGTACTACCTCACTCCAACTGTGAAGCTCTGCGATTGTCCTGGACTCGTCTTCCCTTCCAGAGTGGACAAGCAGCTGCAGGTGAAGCAGGAAGAAATAGTAATTGTTCACTGCAAGGAAAGCTTGTGTTTGTTACAAGATCTACGGTTTTTCTCAAACAGATCCTGGCGGGTATATACCCGGTCTCTCAGCTGCAGGAGCCGTACAGTTCTGTGGGATACCTGTGTGAACGCACTGATTTCCTGTCTATATTAAAGCTGACACATCCTGAGTCCTCGCTCGACCCCAGCACACAGAACTGGACGGCATGGGACGTCTGCGAAGGTATTTCAACTGCTCTGATGTAACTTTAATGGCTCTTTTCCATTGTACAACACAGTACAGTACGACAGAGTTCAGTTCGGTGCAGTACCCCAGTTTTTTTCCCATTGTTTAGAGTGTCGGTACGTTAAATAGGCAACGTCCCTCCATTTTAGCATCACCCCATCTTTGACATAATAAAGAGTGCGTCATCCAGATCTTGCTGGATTCGCTTCTCAGCAATCAACGACAGAAAGGTCTGAATCCTCGTTTGACCAAGATTGCCCAGACATAGCATTGTGCTTTTTTATCGCAAGCAACAATATTACACTAAATAAAGGCAGTTTCCTCTGTCGTGAATGACGAATCCACACATCACATGTGCGTATCTACTTTGCGCAAGTTAATGACGCAGACGATGACGACTCTCTTGAACCAATCAGCGAGAATGGAGTAGGTTACGGTTTTAGTGTCGGTTGTGGAACCAACTCGAAGGAGGACCCAAAAACGGTGGCCGTTCCATGGCCAGCACACGATGGAAAAATAGCATGCAGAACCGTACAGAGCTGTGTCGTGCTGTGTGATGGAAAGCATCATTAATAGTCTTTAATGGAGAAGAAACCATTGTAGTCTCTAAAAAAAGTTTTTTTTTTTTATTGTTCTGTGTGGTTTTCAGCCTGGGCGGAGAGGAGGGGGTATAAGACCGCCAAGGCAGCTCGCAATGATGTATATCGAGCTGCAAACAGTCTTCTGCGCTTGACCATCGATGGACGGCTCTGTCTTTGCCTGCGTCCACCTGGATTCACTCAAGATAAAGGTTAGAGTGTAGATAAACTCTGGTTTATTCTGAAATTCTGAATTTTATGTTTTTGTTTATTTTACCATAACATCATTTTATTGTCGTGAGGAAGCAGTAAGGTTGTCAAACAATGACCATTAGTTTGCTGTAAATTATATAATTGGATATTTTATACAGTTGGATTCCTTAAAAGTCTTCTTTTTTTTCATTTACAAAAATAAAACTATTGGCTTTTGCTAAATAACATAACAATTATTTTATTGACATGATTTGGTGTCAGTTGCATTCATTCAAATGTCTGTTTTACTTTGAAAAAAATTAAGTAAAAAAATAAATACATTTTTCATTTGAACAATGACAATAAAATTACAGAATGAATGTATTTTTTTAAATTGCTAATTTATTGCCAAATAGATTACATTGTTTGGTGATCTGTGTATTATTCTCCTTTTGTGTTACTTTCAATTGACTCTAAATTGAAAACCAACAACTGAATAATTAAGCCTCAAATAAGTTTTCGTTCTAATAGAAAAAAAGGCTAGGTGTTATGATTGTTGATTGAATATTTATTATTTTAAGTTGTGACATGAATGAATGTGCCAAATTCAAGCATTCTGCGGTGACTCAAGGGATCCACATAAACAAGTTTGAGGGTGAAATACAGGATTTATGGTTTCATAGACAAGTTTTAGATTCTGACTGCTCTTCCATCTGAATACTATAATAATATTTACGATACTATAATAATAATAATCCAAATGAGATTTGATTTGTCCCAAATTATAATGGAATATAAGAGCTTTCTTCACTGTTTCATGAACATTTAACCAACGAGCAAACCCTAAAATAGAAAAATGCGACATTTTTCTTTTTTTTTTTATGTATGTATGTTTAGAGAGAATATACAGCCAATTTTCATTTTTTTTCAGTAACACATAAAATCAGGAATATTGAGAAACATTTAGATTTTCAACTTAATTTCAGAATCAAAAATTGATTGTACACGAACTATTTGTTGTCAAATAGATTAAATATTGCAAATACTATGCATTTCTTTGTCCGGTTTGTGTACGTTTCAGTATTTCAATTTTGGTTTTAGAAAAAATTTAACTATTCTTTTTTTATTTTACGCAAGCGCACAAAAGTTACAAATTATATATTGTCTTTGTTAAGAATGTTAAGGGATCAGCACAAAACCAGTCCAGGCGTCTTCTCGATTTATGCACAGACTCTTAGCTTTGGAAGCTTACGCAAACAATTGTCTATCTAAAGCCATCTCCGCACACCTATTAGGGGAATATGGAGCTTCGTGGATTCATGTATAGGCGAGAGGATCTCAAAAGAAGCATCTGTAAAGTACCAACTGTAAAAACACCTTACGACCAAAAGTTTTAAAACAAAACACTCAAAACAAACATTGCAATCCCTTCAGGTGCCTGGGAGGCCCATCCAGACCTGTCTGAGATAGTCACTCTGCAGGGAAGAAAGGATGAAGAGGATGAGTGTGGTGACCGAGAGGAAGAAGACGACGGAGAGTCCAGCTCGGAGATGGAGGAGGACCACGATCGAGATGCTGATGATGATGAAGACGCTGACGGGGATGATGAAGACGAGACGGCGAGGGCTAGCAGGAAGGGTCTCACTATAAACATGTTCAGCGTACTCGGGGAGAACGATTGTGAGTGACACCCAGCTTCTCGTAGAAGCATTGAACATTCCCGTCTCTATAGATCACAATTCCACCTGCGATCCTTCAATCCATGTTTCTGACTCCTACGGATAGGAAAGCTCTTCCTTTTATTTCTCATCCCAAAGATTTAATGCATGGAACTCCGAACAAGCACTGACAAATTCAACCGTTTTAAAGCAATCGCACACCGGAGATGCTACAGATCAGGTTTGAGCTCAGAGTTTTTCAGGCGAATGTATTCAACCCTCGTTCTTGAACCCACGAGCTTTGTACGAAGAGAGAAGGCAATGAAACTGAAGTTTGACACTTGAAGCACTTTCTAAGGCAGCAGTTTTTTTTTTTTTTTTTTTTTTCTAAGCAGATCGCAGCGATGTGAGAGCGTTGCGTAGAGATTTATTTTTTCTGCAAGATGAGTGACACTATGCACATTTCAAGAGTTTTCAAGTGTTCCAGTCATTAAAGCTAGATGACGAGCACTCGAGCCAATCAGGCTTTGGCAATCGAGTGGATTTGTTTTGGAGGCTTGTTTGGCATTTTTAACGTGAGACTCCGGTTTGGGGTATTGTTGCTGGATTCTGCTCTCCGACTTTCAGGCCACCATATCATCTGAGCCTTTATTTTGTGTGGGTTTCATGCTGTGAGACTTAATATTTTATTATGATAGAAACAACCCTCAGCAATAAAAGCATTTCCCTCAATCTGAATCACTTTTTGTGTGAGATGACTGTTTTTACAATGAGCATGCAGCTGAAACTGTTCAAGGTCAGTGCAATTTAAAAGGAGCATGACATGGCACCTTTACACATTTATAATAAATATGTTGCCATTTCCCTTTAGCCCGATAGGGGTCACTGCTTGGCTAACTGAACAAGGTAATTTGTTTTTAACTGCCACAAGCTTTGATTATACCCCAGTTTGGTGCAGGTCTCCTTTTATGGGAGTCTCATGCTTTGTCCCAATCCGTGCACTATTCACACTTTTATGGTTGCGAAATGAGAATTAGAGTGTCCCAAACTGTAGTGTACATAAAAAAAAGGTGTCTGAGTGGTGCCTGGATGTGTACTTTTTCTGGTTAGATTCTGAAGTGCAGATCCATGAACACTCAATATTACCCACAATTCGTCTGAAAAATCATCTACCTTCTCTGGCAGAAGGTGTCTTCTCTGAGACCCAAACAAACTAACTCACTCTGTAATACGATTTTTTAAAGAAGATGTACATAAATAAATAATATCAATATAGAGAGTGTTTTATTTATTATTAGAATATTTTTTAATGAAGGAATGGAAAAGAAGGAGTTAAGTTCTCGCACACGTCGTGCGTGATGACGTGGCAATACTACTTCCGTCACATGATGTTTTTGTACATCCTAGATCGTGCATACCCTCATCTCACACACTAAAAGTTATGTACATTTTCTTTTGAAAATGAGTATCTTCTGTAATGGTGCAGTGATAGTTTTTGGATTGGGACGCAGCATCAGACACACATAAAAAGCAAGAGGTGCATGGAACACAATATATCTGATAACAGAGTTTTGTTCTTTTTTTATATCCAAAAACATCAGACCTTCGAAGTCAGGGCTTCTTATGAGCATAATGGAGGTCTATTGTGTTGACAACAAGGGGCAACCTTCTGCTTCCCCTCTTGATGTGTGATAGGAAGTGACTGAACCGTAGTTCCTTGAGCAGCCACTTGAGACTGACTCCAGAAGTGAGCAGGCTCTCATTCACCCCGATGTTAAAACTGGCCAACTTTGGAGCTGAAAAAAAACCACTGGCTTCAATAGGTTTGTTGATTGAGATTGCTAGTTTTGATCCTCATGAACACTCTGAGGGGGGAGAATTATTATTAAATTTGTTTGTTTAAGGTATAATCAATTTTAATCTTCAGCCAATCAGACGTGCTCCCTACTGCCATGTCCCGCATCTGAGAATGTGTTTTTGAGCACTGGTTACACCGTTTTGAGCTTCATTTAACATTGCTAGAAACTTATGGGTGATGTCACGAACACTCCGTCCATGTTCTATAGAGTCAATGGTTTACAACTACACACTGAACATGGAGGGGTGGAGTTTATTGCAATTAGTGCGATGGCCTTAAAGTTTTTGACATCATTCTTAGAGGGTGGAAACCATTTTTTGAGATTAAAATAAAACCCTTGGATGGATTTTTAGCATTTTAAGGTGGATTGTCACACGCATCTATGTGCCACATTTCTGTCCAAACAGCTGGAAAGTTTAGTTTTTCATCTGAGGTGAAAGGGCGGGGCTACTGGAGTGAGTGCCGGTCATCTACAATCGAGTCTCTTTTTTTGGCTCTCTGGTAGTGATGCTTTATGAAGAAAGTGGCGGATTTACTCAAATTCACATTATATCATTAAACTATGGATCACTGCCGAAATATTCCATTCACAAATCAAAATGGATTGGAAGAAACCCTGCACTCAGCACTTAACAAATTTGCTTTTATTAAATGCAAACTCAGTGAAGTACTTAAACAACAAGAACGCAATGAAAAACTTTTCTCTGACTGCGATTTACTGGTTATTTGAAAGTTCCTCTGACTCATCCTTTTTGGTAACCATTACATTTCTATGCAATGATGATGAAAAAAAAATTACCCAAACTTATGGGTCGATGGGTGACGTCATGCTTACTACATCCTGCAAAAACCTGTTACAGCAAGATATCCTTTTATGCAATCATAAACATTCAGTCTTGTCTGCACAAAACAAACACTATCGCTGTACTCACTTTCAGATGCTTGTGTCTAAAACAAATTACTTTTTGTAACTATGGTCCGCTCCACGCTACTATCAGGTTTCTCTCAACTCTGACCTCATAAATTGTCCACATGCGATTCTAACAGTAATCATTGGTCATGCTTGTTGTGTGCACATGTGTTGCTTGAGCCTCGAGCACCCTTCTTTTTCACATGAGCACAGAGCCCTTCTGCAATAAACACCCTGTGAATTAATTAGCCATACAAGGAGCCTGGCTTTAATCATCTTAATCAAGGATCTGGAGGAAAACACGATAGGTCACAGGGTCGACGAGAAACCAGATGCAACTGAACGCTGAATCTGAATGGTTTTACAGGGATATTTCAACCATTAATCCGATATTTTGCGTAATTACTCAAAATTCTCCAAACCAGCTTTTCCACTTTTTGAAATAATTTATAAAAATGTGTATCATCTGAAAAAGCAAACAACTCAGTGTCATGTTTTCATAGGAAAGCCAACACTGATTTCTCTATTAAACATTTTTTTCCTCTGAACCAACAATTCAGATTACATCTCTCATCACACCTTAACTTTGAACCCTTTTTTACTTGAGTTTCTTTATTTTCATTGATTACAATTTGAAAAATCTAATATATATATATATATATATTTTTTTTTTTTTATTGAGCAGGATATCAAACGTTGACCTAATTGCCATAAAAAGAGGAATCACATCATTAATTTGTATTGGACCACTGGAATACATTTATTCTTAAATCACCTGTTTTAAAACATATCAAGTGGAAGTAGTTAACCTCAAACAGGCTATAATGCAAGGCAGTTTTTATAGCACCCTTTTTGTACAGATTAGCAATTCAAAGTGCTTTACAGAAGATTACAGATCATAGATAAAACAGGCAATAAAAAGGTCATAGATCTTGGCATGTTTTTAACATCTGCTTAAGCGTTAAATCATGCTAGCGTCATGGTAATGATGCGCTTAGCTATGCTACGCATATTCTAAAGTGAAACCCCACCTCTGAAACTGGATTTTAAAGTTTAACAGCAAACTTTATGTTGACTTCAGAGCCAATATTTAAAATTTCATAAAGCTTTATCCAGTTAGGAAAAGTTAAATATGTACGCTGTTTGAGGTTGGATGTAGTGTGAAAATGCCTTTAAAAGTTTAAACAGTTTGATACTTAAAGAAGACATAACTCATCATTTTATATTTAGCATGAGATATAGACCCTTGACCCAATGACATCATATAATGTTCCACTTATCAATAGGAGTTGCAAAAAAACCAACACCCATGTCTTAACTATTTTCCTAAGCTGAGATATAGATCTGTGAAAATGGTTGCTATGGAGGTGTTGGTGAAATAATAAAAAGTTCTACCTTACCACCATGTGTAGCCTACACCAGCCCCTGATTCTCTGTCTTGTTTCTTGTTTAACATAATGTGGGACCCATTCCCATTAATTTTAAATGGCAATTATAAGTCAGTAGTGACTTTGACCAAATACTTTTGTACAGTGCTCTCAGTGTATTTGCACAGACTGACAAGGTCCTTTAGTGTTGTGAGTTTGAATTTCCACGAGATACAGAGTTTGAGCTATGGCTTGACTTCACCATCATTCTTAGAGATATCCCAGAATCCTTTAGTTATAGCATCATGAGGAGATATGGCAATTCGAGTTAGACCAGTTTGAAAAAGGTTTGAAGCCAGTAGCTTAAAGGGTCTAGAAGGAATAGCAGGCAGAAATGTAGGTCTGAAGAATAATAATATTACGTTGAAAGGCTAGATCAGTATCTTCAGCATAGATGCTTTATTCCTTCTTGGAACACAATTTCAGATGTTTCAAGTTTGATATATTAACCAAATGTTGCTAATAGCTGTCCCCTATGGCTGAGATGAGGCATGGATGGACAGATTTAGGCCAGATAGTCACCATATGTTTAAAACAGCTGGAAATAAGCACTTTTAAATTCAGATGAGAATGGTTAAAACCAAACCAAATGATATTTGGCTGACATCTAACCGCCGTGGCACGCCGAAACTGACCCTTGTGGCCTTTTCTTTAAGTGGGAAATTTCTGATTCCACGTCACTCACAAGTCATCAAAGACAGCATGTTTTATTATTCGGCTGAACTCAGACATTTTTATTTAATTACTATCTACTTGCATTTGGAGTTAATCAAAGCTTAGTTATTTGTTTTATTCGTTTATGGAAACACTATGTTGTTGCCTGTGATGTTAGCCGCCTGTCATCCTGCTTGAAGTTGACGGATCATGTTAATATCATGGAAATAACATGTGGACATCGTTGTAGCTAAATGCTAGGAATATGTTAAGTTATGCGAATCAACGGAGGATTACATTTACACGCACTTCTGTAATTGAGTCGTTTTTTTCATGAGCATGTGTTTTTCATTTTTCATGTTTTGAGTTGTTTTTTAAAAGTCTTTTACTCGAGTAGATTTTAACTAAAGTAAATTACTTTTCTACATTTGACGTTAACTATTTACTTGAGTAAAAAATGTGTGTGTGTATATATATATTTATATATATATATATATATACACATATATACACGCACACATTTTTTACTCAAGTAAAAGTGTGAAAACAGACAGCTTAATTTTACTGAGCTCCCACAAAAGCTGCATTGATAATTTTTTTCAAAGACAGAAGAGAAATTCTTGACTTTCTGTGTTTACCGACCAGTTAAAAACATTTATGTAACGGCGTTATAAACTTTATATCACACGGTGTCATCTGTGAAATGGAGATTATTCTTGATCTCAGGCCAGTGAACTCGGGTGTTGTGTAGTGTTTGTGTTGGTGCTGGCATCTGGTCCTCATGAGTTCACAGGCCCTGGATCAGCTTGCTCAGGAATGCAGGAGGAGCTGATAACACCGGTACTGCAATGTTCGGATGACTCCTCCTCTAGATCATGTTATTTATGATTCCTCTGATGGCTACCTCTGACCATTTTACTGGGGCTTGAAGCCAATTTAAACACTCTGTTAATAATCAGGAGTTAAGTGAAAATGGACACAAATTCGTTAAATGGGTTAAAACTGCAATAATTTTGGGGAAATTAATAATTATCTTAAAAGTGCATCCTATCCTTTTATATTTTTATGTTGATGGAAAGTATAAACAATAAGTACTTTTTTATTACATGTTGAGTAAAGTTGTTAATTTGACTGGTTTTATTAATTTTTTTAGACTGAATTTATTAAGATTGTTTTCGTGACTTTGAAGCACTTCAAGATTCTTTATCAGTGTACTATGCACCGAATACAAGTAAAGTGAAATTAGAGTTAAATTCCATGAAATAGAATTTACAATTTCAAAATGACGAAATAAATTGTGCATATAGGGTTTCACTAAAATGTAAACATCAATCATGAATTACCGCTTACACATAAAAGTGACTGATTTGGTCAGGTCTCCCGTGTTTAAGTGCTAAAACATCTTTAAAAAGTTACATTTATAGTATAAAATATTTAGCACCAAAATATAAACAATTGAAATGTATGCAAGATTGAGATATCTGCTGTCAGCCAATGAATGCTGCGATAGATGCTGCACACAATAAGAAAGTTGACAAGAAAGTAGCATGATGCTACTTTCAGTGAGTACTTTGTAAAATAGTGTCT
Organism: Danionella dracula; assembly: GCA_900490495.1. Classification (NCBI taxonomy): domain Eukaryota; kingdom Metazoa; phylum Chordata; class Actinopteri; order Cypriniformes; family Danionidae; genus Danionella; species Danionella dracula. The sequence goes on along the minus strand of UELW01000556.1, from coordinate 9,296,593 downwards.
ATAAAAGTGCTATATTAATGTAGGGTACTACTATTATTCAAAATATTTTTTTAAAAGTACAAAATAAAACTGAATAAGGAGCATGTACAATTTTTAAAAGTAAAAAAGTAGCAAGATGCTAGCAGGTTTTTATTATTATTATTATTAAATTAATCTCTTTAGGCAATGAACAGTTTTCAAGCAGTACCCTCGAGTGTTTTAAAAGATTTGCCAGAGCAGGAATACCAAATTAAGTTTTATTTTAACATCAAAAACAATATTGACAAAGTAAAGAATTAAAATTCAGGAAATTCTAAAATATTTAGATAATTTGAAAGATTGGTTTCTATTGCAGTACATTCATCTACATTACAACATGGAATACTGCTCTTCTGACTTTAATAGATTAATAAATAAAAGAGTGCTTAAATGAGCTGAATCATGCAAATGTTCAGACATTTCTTGAATGTTTTAGTATTGCTCACTCATCAAAATCATGCCTCAAGTCATATTCAGATTGGTTCATGCATGTTTGTGTAATCCTATTTTCTTTTTCTCTGAGCTCAAATTGGCCCTTTGTCTTTAGCAACGGCCATTAACCAATCAGATGACCCTCTAAGGCAGCTCATCTTAATGAACAATGTACATGCTAACTGATCTGGAAGCGTAATCTTTGTAGAAGCGCATTGGAACAAAAAGAAAATGGGATTTTGATCTTTATGGCCAAAAACTGTTGTAGCTTACCAAAAGATTAATGTTTTCATCAAAAATGGGAGGATATTTTTGTGTGCTAACAAGCAAAACCCAGCAGGGGGTGTGGCAAAAACATGGTAGTGAAAGGAACATGAGGACATTGTTTACAATGCTGCCTTTTGAAGGTTATTAATGATCTAGAGTGGTCGGATATTTGTTATAAACTATTTAAAAGGGACATAATATGGCACCTTTAAACTTCATTACAAGAGTTTGTTTAGTATCTTTTTATTTTCAAAAATGTTAAAATACTCCAAACTCTTTGTCACCTGTTCACAAATTAGCATATTATCACACATGCTAATACCAGTACAGCTTGAATTAGGGAAAAAGCTATTTTAATGCTGTTTGAAAAAGCTTGGTGCGTAAAATTCCAATTGCCTATAGCTATTTTCAATCAAAATCTTCAAAAATTTCCCTTTCTCTTTTCTTCTTATAAGTCATAACTCTTCATAACTTTCCACTGCTTTATATTTTTATAACTCGCACTGCAATCGAGAAGAAACATCCAATCCCTTTTCTACATAAACAGATGTTTAACCCGAACAATTAATCTAGAGTGGAAATGTCATGATTTATAGACTTTATGGTATATATTTGGATAGGTGTTTCCCCTATATTATTTCAATCCCCTCAATTCAGCACACATATACAGAGTCGACAAGGATATGCAGTGCTGTAATTTATGAGCAGGCAGTTGTCACTAGTCTGCTTCCGAGTCGGGTGTTGGCATTAGCAGAGCAGGGTATTAGGTGTCCTGTCTTCCTGCCACAATCAAAACCCTGCTCTCAGTTCGGTGAGGCCAACAATGGCAGCACACAATAGCACTTACATAATGTGTCATTATCTAACAGTTTTTGAACGTATCCCAATGGTTCTCAAATGTTTTGACTTCCTTAAACAGGCTGATACTTTCCAATTGCATCGATTGATCCATTTTTAGGCTGTAAATCCACATCATTAAATTCAAAGATGACTTTCTGTCTATGCAGTACTACTTGCTTCTCACCATGTTAGTTGGAGTCTACGTGTCAATCAGTATTTTTAGCTCGGGTGCTCACTGCATTGCAATGACACTCATTCCCGAAATCCCAGCTACCCCCCGCTCCGCTCACTCTCACTGTGGAGCTAGAGAGAACAGGACACTTGTGTCATCACACACAAACCCAATACATTCCGAATTAGACACTCCCTGCTCTGTTTCCATGGTGACAGGTTGAAAAAGATTTTGTAAAAGTGAGCTGTATCATAATGGACACACCCAAGAGCTCAGCACTGCTCAGAGGTGAGGCAGACGTTTAATGGCTGTCATTTGGAGAAAAGCAAACTCTAAAGTGGAGGAGAGAATGAAAAGAAATGGAGGCCATAATTATGGAAAGGTAATGACTGTGTATTAAGACCTAATGAAGTTCACCACACACCTATGCGAAGGTAATTCCACACTGGGTTCTCTGCAGGGGGCTATTTCACAAGACTCACACCTCTGTTGATGCGGTGCCTGTCTTTGGACATAGATGGTACTACATGTTCTACAAAAGTCAAAAAATTAACTCACCATTGGCCCGCAATTTCACAGCATTGCCATGCTATACTTCCTCCTTTTTGTCTGCGTTTTATAATTCTTGTGCACCTTATCGAGCAACTTTTGAAGGTCAGATATCAGAACGATGAGCTTTTCAGTATTCACATCATCTTTCGTGAACTTCTTCTCGTTCTCTATTTACTGTTTTGAGTTACCACAAGATTCACTCAGCTACTCTTATGTCTGGAAAAAATTCTGAACATGTGATCAGAAGAGCCAGCTTTCATTGGTCAACTGTAAGATCATGTATTGCGACAAACCAGGGCGGCATGGTAAAGCAAAACCTTTTCACATATACAGCCATTATTTTTGACTTAATAAATAAATACACATATGTTAGTGATGGCTTTAAATCTGAATGTTTTTCCAGTAAAAGGCAAAAATAAATAGACTATAACAGGGACAAATACAAGTTAAAGGCACAGAAGAAATCAACCACAAGTAATCATAAAATAGCACAGATGTAGAAAGACATTAAGGAATTGTGTTCAGGTCAAGTTTTGGTGTTAATGATAGTTTTAGTTTTAAGAGAATATTTGCATTTAAAAATTAATGATCTGTCACAGTTTTTGTTTGCACTTACATGTTGGGTTTTGATGAGGTGTAATAGCTTAAGCAAAAATCTGGTTGCTAGATCACATGTAATTTGCATTTCCATCTGAGACGCAAAAAACCTTGTCATGATTGGAAAAGCTCCATGATAATTTTTACAAACAGAGCAAAGATATGCATAGGAGGACCTTTTGAAATATGAAGATGACTGAGAAACAATGGAGAAAAAGAAAAAAACAATGTTAATTTGTCATGAGCAGGTAACAATAGCATTTTAACTTATTGATTTTGCTAACTTAGACAGTTATTCTGTACTATTGAATACTATTATTCAAGCTCAAAAATATATTTAACTGGGATGTACTGATACACATTTGTTCAAGTTCTACATTTGTATAAAGTACATTTTCATACTTGCTCATGCTGACTTCCAGTAGACAAGAGAGAGCTGTAATCGGGCCTAAAGAGCGAGACCCGTTCTGAGATTTTAGTGCAACCCAAACCCGATTTCGCTTACTGTCTCCATCAGTCCCAAGTCCCGAGATTATTCAAATGAATACAAACACAGCTTCTAAAGAATTAGCCATTTATACATATTATAACTTAATTTATGAATGACTAATATGCAAAAGGCTAAAGCCACCTAAAATAAAATAGTAATTTAATCTCCGACATCTGTTTCACCAGCTCAGCGTTCATTTTACTTGTCAATGTAAGAGCATCACATGATCATGCACAGCAGAGCCAGACCCTATGTACAATTATACAAATTAATTTCTTGTACTAGCAAGTGCTGAAGATCTTTGTCAGGACCTATCAGTTCGGGTTCGGCAAAGATCTTCATCTCCAACCAGTACAACTACTTAGAAATCCCAGCGCATACTTAAAAGTGTAATGCATTATACTTTTCTCTTGAAAAACAACAACTTAAGATAGAAACTATTTAAGCAACATCCCTGCTTGGTGATTAACTGAAACCAAAGGCCTTAAGTATAACCTTTTAATCTACAAAGACAAAGCAACTGTTTTTGAAGTATTTTTTAAGTCTATTGTTTAAATAGGGAGGTTTTTTTAATGGAAAGCAATTTTTCTGCATTAGTAGCGTGTGCTCAAACATATCTGCGATGGCTTGCCATTTTTGCGAGTCACGAAATTATTTCCCATGCAGAACAACTTTGAGGTAAGCTCTTCGCACAGTTATACTGAGGAGGGACATCGGGTTCATGCTGCCTGTCCAAATATCAGCCGTGAAACTAATGGATCAAGTATTTGTTTGTCCCAGTTCACAAAGTCATGGATTTTCAATTGAACTGTTTCAGTGATGTGATGTCAGTTGGTACATCGGCTGATGTTTAATTCAATATTTACAGCTGGCAACAGACATTTTTTACTTCCTGTTACACAAAAAAACGACAGCGAGCTGACACCCTTCCTGACCCCCACCCAGACACTCACCAGTGACTGCAACCTGACCCATTGACCTCTGACACCTTCACCTTTTGGACAGGCTTCAAGGGAATACCTCTAATATGGTCAGCATGTTTATCCTAATATATTGGACACAATAAAAGCAACACACACACAATCACATGATTTTAAAAATACTTGTGAGCTCAAAATTAGTTTTAATGAGCCACTGACTCTGTTGGTCTGCGTAAACAAGGCTGTATGCCTTTGATGTTCTAGACCTCACTGTTTTAAAGCATTTTCAAGACCAGTAATTAGATTTTTAGTGTCAAGCTTCTGGTAAAACTCATGTTCTTCAGTTTTAATACATTATCTGGGGTTATGTGAGGGAAATTTGTTTTGAAGCCTTTAGAATAAATGTTTGACCTCTTTATAGTAGCACTGTATCCTGAACAATCTTCAAAATGCTGTATACTTTACCACTAAGCATTCTCTTCGTTAAACATTTTATGCTCTATTTCTTGTCGTGAGACGATGCGAGCATGAATCAAGTGCCACCCAGAGCTCTTTTATGTCTCAAAAGTACTCTGAACACGTGATCAAAAGAGCACGCTTTCATTGGTCAACCACGAGATCACGCACTGCATCAAACCAAGACATGACATTTCACTCACATCGTTCCCATCCGAACCCATTATATTGGGCTCGATGCGTGTACACAATTTGGGACTCACTGATGGGTTGTTAGCGGCTCATCTGATAGATCATTGGGTGATCATCGGTCCATTTTAAATTTCTGAAAAAAAAATAGGATTACAGAAGCATACATGAAGGACAGCTTTGAGAAACAACTCTAAAACAGATTATTGTAATATAACACTAAAACAAGTTTACATATTGGGGCGCCTTTAAAAATGTTTATGTTGTATACAAAAGATACATAACAGAAGCAACATATGAATATGATATGAATATTTACCAAACATCAACCTCAGCAATAGGAAGTGACTGAACTGTAGTTCTTCAACAGGCCACTGGGAGCAGATTTCAGCAGGTTCTCATTCACTCCAATGCTGAAGAATTTGACTAAATTAAATGCATATTAAAAGACAACAAAGTGTTTTTGACCTTGTATGCCTGTGAGCCAGTCGCTGAATACTCCTAAAACCAAATAATTATTTTTTTTAATCATAATGGGGCATAATTACCAAATTTGATCAGAAGCTCCACTATGAAGAAGCACGAGCCACCACTGATCTATACATTTACATTACATTTATGCATTTGGCAGATGCTTTTGTCCAAAACGACTTACAGTAGGGGGGAGATGATATGCAATTTATTACACAGTCAAAGTCTATCTCAGGTCACTCGTAGTAGACGTTGTATCAACTGATCAATCAATCATAGCAGGAAGAAAATAGATTTTCTTCTAATTTTAAATGTTCCTTGAAGATACTTTTTTTCAGTTGTATTTGGAAACTGAATGAATAGGTTGAAGTAAAAAGTTCAATGGCTTATAAGTGAGGGTTCCAATTCAAATAATTTTTAATGGTTCATAAATATTTTTTTCATGGCTTCTCTGAAGGGACAACTTCTCAATATATTTGGGTTTGGTGTTAACAGTATCTGTCAGGTTGAGGTGTGTTTTCGAAAAGCAGAACCTCTGCGCAGACCAGCCGTTCAACTTAGAATTGATGGCTAACAATTATTTGACAAACAAGCAAAAAAAGACAAGGTGGCAAGATGTGACATTTAATGAAGCAGTTGCCAACTGACTAAACTGTGAGGAATATAATGCAGACTCAATCAACGGGTAATGAGCGGTAAACAGATGAAGCAACTTAACGCTAACGAGAAGTCTCAAAAAGGACAGGTGGTGAGAACTGTGCACTCCAGACAAACACAAACTAAAACTAGAGAACGTATAATGATTAGACAAAGCAAATACAAATAAGGAAAACAAAAAGTCGGAACAGAAGTGACAGACCTTGACAGTATCCTATTTACATCTTTTTCTTTTTACACTTTTTGGCACCAATAATTGGCAAACTTTAGCGTTCTCATTTAGATTGGATTGACAATCCGGCAATCTTTCAAGTAAAGAATAATAAAATGTGATTGCTAATCTCTACTTTGTGGCGGGAGTTAGAAGTTTCTCTATTATCGTCATTCTCCAACCATTTTGGAGTGATTGTGCTTCACTGCGCAATCCTGATCTTCTTAATTCATCACTCACCGATTTCATGAGGTGACTACAACACAACACCTGGTGGAATCTCTCTCCATCAATGTCTTTCAACATTACACACACAACAAAGAAAAATTCAGACGTTCCTCTGAACCTCAGAAACCAAATGTGCCTGATCCCATTTCACAAAACATTTTCTCTCACATCCTGTCTGCCTGAAGCCCTACTCTTTTGGTTCTCTCATGACAGTTTAGGGACGCTCCAAACCCCCTGGGCCTCCAAGACCAGTATCCTTTTTGAAACAAGACACCAGAGAGGACAGAACTGAGAGTGTCTTGCCATTCTTCAAGAGTGTGTTAGTGCAGGGAGGGATTTATTAGTGTGACACTGGTAGCGGGAGGAATCGATGGCGAGTGAGGGAGAGAGCGAGATGGACAGATTATGTGCTTTAGGAAGGGAATGAGCGGAATGCAAGATTGTGTCGCTTCCAATGCATTCTGCTGGCCTGACATTGTGAGCGTGATCAGAGAGCTCTGGCCCTCAACAGCTGAGTTTGTGCATGCATGGGTGGACTCGTGGGTGTTCATACTTGAGCCTTAAACCACTCCGTGAACACACAGGAAATTAACAAAGCTACATTCCCAAGACATTCTGATATTGTGCAAGGTAATGTAATGGAAATTATGCTGTCGTCTAAGTTTTCCTTCATTAAAAACACATTCAAAGCCGTTATAGCATGCCAAACCTTCAACATTCGAGCTGTCAATTTATCAAGAGAATCTGGAGAGATGGTGTGGGATTTGGCAATTAAATGACTTAACATTATGTTTTATTTTTAACAATGCTTTTGATTCATGAGAGAGCCTCACCTGACCCACTCTGCAACAATCCTTTTGCCAATTGTTCCTGAAATAAGGTCATTTTGACTTGGTAAACTAGAGCTAACAGAGCAAAGGTAATAATTTTATAAGACTTGAATCTGTGAAATGCAGACCAATGTTATGTAAAGTGCTTGTAAATCAGAAATTTAATTGGAAAGGCTCGTAAAAAAACTGAAATTGTAGTTTTACCACTCTTTTTCACCAACAATGGAACCTCTATGTTTCTGGAACACCTTTCTACAAGATAGATTTACTGATGGTTACTGATACTGAGACTTCCTCCATACTACAAGCTCAAACTGTAGTTGGTCACATCAGTTACATAATGAATCCCTTTTGTGCGACTTTGTCCCTGACACATTTTGGGTGTATGTTATTTTTTTATGGGATCAATCACAATGGCAAGAACTTTACAAGTAAAAACTTCCATGTTCGATCTACTATCATTAGGATTCAAGAACATGAACCAATGATTTGGTAACAAACAGTGCTTGGCAGGTATGCAACGGTCTAAAACCCAACATCCTAATCTAGGTTTTACATAAAACTCTGTAGCACTGATGGTACAGGGATTTTACAGTTCTTTCTTAGAAATGTGTATTAACATTAAAACAATGCTTATAAAATTATTAAATAACTAGTTGCTAATGCTTAATTAATGATGCATGGTGTTTAGTCATTATAAAGTGCTACCCCTTAATGTAAATGCTTTCTATGTGTTTTATGTACACTAAGAGGAATTCATTTTTTAATCTTGAGAGTAATGTTATAATGTATAATTTATTTTGTCAGTCATACGTCAAGACCAAACATCAGCTTTTATGGTAAGTTGTGACACGTTGTTACAATTAGAATAGTAGACCATATTTTAAAAGTAAACTTTACGTCAAAGAGACAGAATTGAATAGAAAACACATTTTCTTTTCCTTACTCCCCCAATTAGAATATGAAGCCAAAACGTTCCTGCTATGAGCACTGCTATCTTGTGCCAATGATGTCATTTTACTGTAGAGATGTAATAGTAACCATGTTTGTAAAGTCCTGCTTGAACTCCTCTCGCTGTGTAACAGTACCTCACAAACTAGTTTTCAGAAATGTACCAATTAAACAAAAACAAGCTATAATCAGAATAACAAAAAAAACAGCTCAATTGTCTAAAGCAGACTTTAGAAAGTAGAGTTTTTGTTTGATTGGCACATAGCTCTAATAATTCATAAATAGAGGGGGAAGGTACTACAGCCAACCACAAGAGGCCGATCAAAATGTTTTGGCTTCATTTTTCAGGATGTGTGAGGCACACTTGAGTGAAACCATCATAAATGCCTGGATAAAGCTCTGTTTCCATGTTCCGCTCCATCTCACATGCAGTCATGGGCCCACAGCTTTCCAAATCTTGACTCGGTCTCTGAATCGAAGGAATATTTTTAATGTAAATCACTGGCTGCCATGAGTATTGTCTGATGATGGTGATGTGAGTTGGGACAGAAATCAGGCAGAAATTGTTTTAATCAATAGTTTTTAAGATGTTCACATATGTTTTAATTTATATTTGGTATAAGACAATGTTTCAAATAATGTTGTTATTTGATTATTTAACTGGGTGTTATTTAAAATGAATTTTTTGTTTTACTTTTTATAGTTTTACAGGGAATTCACAGTTATTATACCAAAACATTTGGCTTGGAAGAAATCCACATTTTACTCATGTTACCGATGTCTTTTTCACTGAAAGCTCTTCAGGACATTCAACTCAATTCTCTTCTCACCTTAACCTCTTCCAGCTACCTTTCTCTCAGGAGATTACGTCACAAACAAAACCAGCATCAGCAGACAGTTCTCAACCACTCGCATCCAAAAGCATCAACAATCTACACCACCTGCATGTCCTCATTCACTCCTCTCACATAAGATCAGGTGTCCAAACACCTTCCCTCTGCACATCCAACCACCTGTCTACTCGAGCCCTTTGGGTGGAGGGGTGATGTCTTCAACACTCATCAACTGCTCACAAGGGTTCCTCTGGGCTCAGACCTTGGTCCTCTTCTCTTCACCATCTACACCACCTCCCTGGGCCCAATCACTTAGACATGGATTCTGTTACCACAACCATGCTGATGATATTCAACCCCCTAATGACTCATCAGTAACTACCCGCAGAGCGGTTTACCTAAACAACATCTATACATGGATGAAGAACCATCACCTACTGCTCACAAGTTCAAAACAGAACTTCTGGTAGTCTTTCTGTGCATCACAACCTCACCATTCAGCTTTGCTCCTCAACAGTCACCCCTTTCCTTTCAGTCAGGAGTCTCTGAGTAATTTTTGATGAACAGTTGTCTTTCAAAGACCACATCACCAAAACAACTCGAGCTTGTAGTTTGTCCCTGCAAAACATACGAAACATCAGGCACTGAGCACACGACTGTACTTCAGGCTCTGGTTCTATCTCAATTGGACTACTGCAGTGCTCCTCTAACAGGACTTTCAGCAAACATGCTCAAACCACTACAGATGATCCAGAATTCTGCAGCTCGTCTTATCTTCAAGGAACCAAAGCAAGCTCATCCAAGCTTCATCACTTCTCACTGGCTCCTCATCGCTGCTCGTGTTAAGTTCAAGTCGTTGATGCTGACTTACAAAACCACCTCCAGATCAGCCTCCGTTTACCTCCACAAGCTCATACACTCCTTTATGCCCTCCAGAACCTGCGCTCAGAGAAGGAACAGCGTCTTGTGGTTCTGTCTCACAAACGCAGAAGATCTCTTTGCAGAACCTTCTCTCTCACTGTCCCTGGTTGGAGGAGCAAACTCCCTGATCCAGTCAGGAAAGCAGTGACACTAACAGCTTTCAAAAGTCTACTAAAACTCTACTCTGCAAGGCTGCTCTTGCAATCTTAAAAATTCTACTTTTTTTCCTTCTGTTTTATTTTTTTTCTTCTATGGTTGATAAGCTGATAAAACTTCAATTGTGAGTAACCAGAGTTGGGCTTTGTAACAAACTGCACATAGTCTCTCCCCCTTGTTTAAGTAGCTTTGAACAAAGGTGTCTGCCAAATCCATAAATCTAAATCTTTTTTTAGTAATGGAAAGACTCTGCTTAGTAAAGTTTAGCTTGACACACAATTTTTCGCCTTTTTGCAAATTTCCAGCTTGTTTTAGACAATTCAATTCAATTCAATCAGTCTAGTTCTGCTTGGTGAATTGAATCAGCTACAGAAATTCAAAAAGCTAAAAAAGATGAATAGTGTCAAGTTAATAAACAGTCAAAAAAAAGTGTATGTCCATTAGTTAGGTGCATAAAAACGCACATTGTTTTTTTAGATAAATACATGGTGTATGTGTCGTCAGGCATTGTCGTCACTATAGACGCTCCATGATTGCACGACACATCATAAGTAATCGACAAAAGGGTTTCTGACTATTGAAGTTCTTAGTGAAAACCTTGCTCCTGTCCGATACAGAGGGATCTTAGTTGTGGCATTTTAAAGGGTGTTGCAATAATAGTCATTCATCATGGAACTAACTGAAGGGGACTGTCTATGGCTGCTTGAGTAATCAATCAGAATTAATACAGTTTTTAATTCATCATTAACTTATCATACATTAATGGTTCATTCATGCATTAACAATGATGTTTCAGGTCACTTGATTGTAAAGCGTTGCAACTGTTTGGAAGAAATACAGTACAAACACCGTTTGAAATGCATTGTCTGTGTTTCATGAGGTGGTCTGGGTCAAACAGGCTCCTCCTGCAAGTGTGTCTCACAGCCTCTCAATCTCTCCTACTCCCTGAACCAGGAACACCCTTCACTTAGATCAGATTTACTTTGCTTGCCTCTTCATCCTTCACGCTAAATTCCACACAGGATCAGGCCTGCTCGGCTTACTGAGAGAGAGAGAGAGAGAGAGAGTGAGAGTGAGAGTGAGAGAGAAACTAGAGAGATAAAGAGAAAGATAAAGAGGGGGCGAGAGAAGAGAAAGTGATAACATAAGAGCGAGATAGGGTGACGGAGAGAGGGAGACGGGGAGAGTGAAGAGAGATGGAGGAGAAAAACGAAAGAGGAGAGAAAAGAGAAGAGGGAGAGAAGAAAAAGAAAGAAAGAGATGGGAGAGAAAGACAAGCGATAGAGAAGAGAGAGAGGGGGGGGTGCAACAGTGGCCTGTATTAAAAAAGAAAAAGAAAAAACAGTAAGCATGCAAAATAGAGCAAAACAAATGTACTTTGAGGAAAGGTCTTTGAAACTCAGCAGAGGGAAGGCTGGTTGCCAGAGCAACACACAAAGCTAGACCAGTGGGAGAGAGACAAGGAAAAAGTGAAAAGAAAGAAACGGTTTAGATTAAAAAAAGTTAAACTTCAATGGATTTCATTCTCCAACAACGACAAAAAAGTTACAGTTCCTGCTTTCTTGTGAGACATTATGGTAAACTGAGAGCTGCTCAAGGACATACCCCAGCTTTATTGGACTGTGATGAAGTACCCTTCCCAGTATTGATTCTCTTCATAAAACATGAGCTTGCATAATAAATCCCATAACTGCTGCTAGAAAATGCCATTCATTTAACATTTGGGATGTAATAGAAATTCATGTTATTAAGTCAATCGGGGTATATGGGCTGAAAAATAAATTCAAGGTTCATTATTAAAGTGTGTTTGCCATGCCTGTTGGCTAGTAAGATTTGATTAATTTATCATTCTAATTCATCACATTGCATCTTTGTATAGATGAACAAAATACCTTAAATTTGTCAAGTTTTACCATAACACAAGTTCATATCAAACTGCAAACTAACCTCAAACATCGTGCGGTATTTGTTCATTTACTTTTCTTTACAACTGTCAAGGGTTGGATTTTTTTCCTTAGTTAAAGTTGCACTCGACGACAATTTTTTTTTTAGGTACACCCTCCCAACAGAATGTTAATGCAAATTTCTCATCAGCCAATCACATGGCAGCAACTCAACCCGAAGATCTGCTGCAGTTCTTGAGCAGAAGAATGGGAAAGAACTTTGATCGAGTGCTTGAATGTGCCGTGTTTGTTGCTGAAAGAGGAGGTGATCTGAATATCTCAGAAGCAGCTGATCTACTGGGATTTTCACACACAACCATCTTTGAGATTTACAGAGAATGGTCAGAAAAATGCAAAATATGTGGCAGTTCTATGGGCGCAAATGCCTCTGTGATGTCAAAAGTTATAGGAGAATATTCATTACAACCAAGCTATTCTGTTTCTGCTCTGAGGTCCAGGATTAAGGCAGTGCTAAAGAAAAAGGGGTCCAATCAGGGGCTAGAAAAGTTATAAGTGGCCAGTGAGTGTAAAATATTCTTAAAGGTGCTCTGTGAATTTCTGGGATGCCAATGTTAACTTCTGAAATCAGCCTGTAGGCCATTAGTGCCTTAGTCTTTTTTTTATAAGCTGCTGTTGAGTTCCTTAATAAAACCACAAAATGTGTTAAAACATGTAAAGCAACCAATACAGGGGTTCTCACCTCCAGGCATAGCAGCAGCTGAACAAATTAGGACAAAATCGGGTGTGTATATTACTGGGTATGGTTTTAAAAAAATTAAGGTTTGTTTTTGGCCATTTCCTATAAATTTCAAAACAAGGAAAACATTTGTCTTAAAGTAAACTGAATAGGAATAGACTTATACAAAGTGCTGAGATTTATGTTTGTGAGTAAAGCATCTATTAAATAGTGGATTTCAGACATTTAAAGTGACATGAGTAAAAATCAGAACAACTCAATGTCGAGTGGTGATGACCTTTAACAGTTAAAACGGTGCTAAGTTAATCATACACGAAGTCAAACCAGGTCATGCACAATTGTTCAAGCAGGCCAAAGAATAGAGAACATGCTTCGAAAGCAAACCTAAATCTGGAACTCTTTCAACTTCATTTCAAGACATTCTCTCCTTCTACACACCTTTGTTAGCATTTCAAGCTCAATGACACGCGATATCTCGCAGTGTTTTCTCAAATGTGCTTCACGTCGCTCAGCAAATTCTTTCAGGGTATTAAAAAGCAGAGTTTCGCACATGTTCCTGCTCTTGATGCCCATGGTCGATAGGTTTTGAGAAACAATATTGACACGCCAGGTAGACTGCTGTTTCCAGCTCGGTCTAACCTTTACCTCAGTGTTACTGAATGACTGCCAACAAGGTTCCAGTTTCCTTCCAGAAATTGGGCAAGTAGCAACAGATAGCTGTGGTAAAGCTTTATTTCGCTCACTCTCCCTCCTTTATCTTCACTATTTAATTTTAATGAACCATTTCACATCGATAAAAGCACCACACCCGTCTGAACTTTTGGAGGTAAAGCAGATTCTCTTTAACTCTCATAAACTTTAACACGTCTCTGGATTGTTTGTTATGGGTAACAACAGCCTTTACTGTCTTGCCTCGGGATATAATGATATATTGCTGGAGTTTTACTCTGTAATAATGTGCTCCTTTAACACTACAAAGTGGCTCTAGCATAAGAGACCTTTGAAAAAGTAAAAAGTTAAACATGTTGTTTTCTCTCCATGTAGATTACTCTAATAATTCCCAGCTAACAGGGACCATTCTAATAATTCCAGCTAACAGGGACCATTCTAATAATTCCCAGCTAACAGGGACCATTCTAATAATTCCAGCTAACAGGGACCATTCTAATAATTCCAGCTAACAGGGACCATTCTAATAATTCCAGCTAACAGGGACCATTCTAATAATTCCAGCTAACAGGGACCATTCTAATAATTCCCAGCTAACAGGGAACATTCTAATAATTCCCAACTAACAGGGAACAATCTAATAATTTTCAGCTAACAGGGAACATTCTAATAATTCCAAGCTAACAGGGAACATTCTAATAATTCCCAGCTAACAGGGAACATTCTAATAATTCCCAGCTAACAGGGAACATTCTAATAATTCCCAGCTAACGGGGAACAATCTAATAATTCCCAGCTAACAGGGAAGATTGGCCAACATTGTATTTTTCAAAAAACATTCTTGAAACATTGTTATTGTTGAACAAAAAAACATTAACCAATCACTGTTTTCAGGACATTTTTAGAACGTTGTTTTATTAGGGATAAAAGTTGTGTAAAAGTTGGAAGAATGTATTATTGGTCAAACAGAACTGGAAAAAAATATTCCACTGTTTGTTTTATAGCCTTAAAGGCTATAAATGAGGAGAGAAGTGTTTTCTTACTTGAAATGTTTTTAGGTGTTCCCAGCGATGGGTTGCGGCTGGAAGGGCATCCGCTGCGTAAAACATATGCCAGAGAGTTGGTGGTTCATTCCGCTGTGGCGACCCCGAAAAGGAAGAAAGCCGACATGAAGATGAATGAATGAATGAATGTTTTTAGGTGAATATGGCAATTATTTGAACGATGCTATTTTTACAATGTGTTAGAAATGGAAGCTGGGTTTTAGTGGAGGAGAATTTTTCGGTTCGAGCTCGTTCCGTAGCTCCGCCCATTTTTAAGGTAAGATACTAAAAAGTATGTACTTTTTTCTGAAAATGAGTATCTACTTTAAGGTTGCAGTGTAAGTAGTCGGATTTAGACGCAGGATTTGATTTACTGAAAGGCTATTAACTCAACATTTGCTTACAAATATGTGAGTAAAGCAGTGAAAGCGTTTTCCTGATAATAAATGACAAGTCTACTCTACCTTCCACAAAAACAGAGGTGCGCTTTGAATATCAGTTACAACCAGGTTATGCGCTCACGCCGTTGTTCGCTGGGGATTGGTCAATTGCCTCATTGAATATTAATTGAGGCACCTGATTGTGGACAGTTATTGGACGGAGCTGGTGCACTTATGTAAATGAGCACCTGGTGGAGTTTGCGAGCCCTGAGGGAAAGAGAGCGAGCGAGGGCGCTTTAGTGCTTGTGGACGCACAGAGAGAGAGGAGCTCTGATTAAGAAATAAAACAGGACGCCCACTTCATTTGTCCACAGAGGAGTCGGATGTAACAGAACATGGCTACTTTTTAACGCCTCAACATATATCGAGAGAAAACGTTGCTCTTTTTCGGAACTTTCTTCATTTCACGTCGCTACCCTGGTGCTGTAACGTTAACGCAAAGTTATAAGAAGCTGTCAGATAAAGCTGAGCTCTAAAAGCAAAGGTGATACTTTGGATTAAAAGACAAAGTCTGACAGACTCCAGGTAAGCGATGTGACAACTTAATAATGAGTAACGGTCACTTTTCAAATAAAAAACGGTCTCTTGCGTTAACTGTTAAGTGACGTTACGTTTTGCTGTCCGCCGTTACATGTGTGGTGTCGTTTATTTTACACATAACGCTTAATAACCAAATACAGACACCAGCTTTTTGTGTTAATAGTCTTGCATTGACTTCGGTCTGGAAATGTTGAACCGGAGCTGCTCAAGCGTGTTAAGTTGTTGGCGTGAGTAAACCTAACCGTCACTGTCTCGTGAATGGCGGCTGCGAGTCTCGGAGCTCCGAGAGTGTATATGCGAGGAGTTTGGACGGCTGCCACGTTTTGGGTCTGCCGCAGAGACTGTTTGTTTGTGAAGTTGTTATTCACACCCCTCCCCGAACTTAAAGGACTCCTGGTTGTGGTGCGATAGGAACCAGGGTTTCCGTGTGATCCAGCCCCGCTGTGGGTCATTCTGGCGCAGTCTCACGTAGTCACTCACCCACCTGTGACGCTGGCATTAATTGTGCGGTAAGCAAGACGTGCAGAAATAATGCTAAAATGTCCTTAATATGTTAAGAAGTAGAGTATAATCATGTTTGTTTCAATCTGTGATTGCACTGAACCTAGTATTCAAGCCAGAATATTTACAATTGATAAGTTGGTTTACGCTTGTTTACGTTTTTTTTCGTTTTGGACTGATGTTTTCCTAGGTGAAAACTAACTAATTACGTACATTAAGAGTGTTCTTATGAATAGTTAACTTGAAGCATGCTATTTTGAACGACTACTCGTGCTATATATTGTAAATACTCCAAGTTAAATGGCTTTAAAAGTGAATAACTTTAAATTTAACTTAACTAACACTCAAACTTTCAGTGTACGTTTGTGACAATTTTGAGCATACAATTTTAAATGAAAAAAAAAAGATTGTATTTCTGTAAAGTGTGCTTTTGTCCAATTATTTCGGTGGGTTAAGTGCTGGTATGAAAGCATGATGCAAGCATACTTAAATAGTACTTGCAAAAAGTACAATTTCTGTAGTTACATTTTGAGCATTTGATTTGAAATCTAAATATACTTGAAGTACAATAAAGTAGTTTTTGTTTGCAGTACCTCTTACTTCTAAGTCAAGAGTCTTCTCTGTTGTCTGCACATAGGTGTCATTCACATTATAGTTAACATGGCAAGTATTATAATATTTAGAAATATATATTTCTAAATATCACATACATAAGATTAAGTGGGAAAAAAAACTTTTTTATTGCTTTAAAAGTCAATGCTAAATTTACATGCAATCTCTAAAACAGTATTAGAAAATAACCACAGATTATGAAGAATTGCACAGTTATGTTTTTTTGTCTTAACCCTGTATATTGTTCTTTTTTTCTTTTACACTGGTCGCCTCTTGAGCTCCAAACAGATAGTGAGAAGATGCTGCAGTTTGTTACTCATCTTTAAGGGAGGGCGATATGGCCCTTAAATAATATGACAAAATTTTAGGGAAGTTTGGCGATAACTAAATGAAACAATAGTTTGAAAGGCAATGTTCCATACATTATTTTAACAATGCAACTTAACTTTAAAGTGTTAACTTTATTGGCCCAACTTAAAATATATAACAGAACATAGTAACAGAATAAAAAAAATAGTTTCACTTCAAATATTCAATTAAAGATCTTTTTTTTTTTTTTTTTAGCTTTGATTAGTATTTTAGTGAAAAAAGCAAACAGTTTTACCATAGGGATATGAAGTGTCAATGCTTGACTTGTTTTTATTTTAGCAGTCATGTTCCTGATAACATCACGGTATTGTCTGGCACTACCACATTATCATTTCATTACCCAGTCACCACCTCTACTTCATGTTTTTGCATTACTCGTTGTTGCATCTGCATTTCTTATTCTTATTTTTACTTAAGTAGTACTTATGTTCTGTGTAATTATTATTGTGTTTTGTGTAATTTATGTATGCACCAAGGGCCTGAGGATAACGCAATTTCAATTCTCTTTATGTATGCACTGTAGGTGTGGCAGAATTGACAATAAACACACTTGAAAAGTTCTACTGTACTATCCTCTGAGATATGGGTGGCACACAGGCGAGCTGCATAGGCGTACACTCAGCCATGTCGGAGTACCGCGATATAAAAATGTAAACCATATTAATAATTGTACCGGTATTGTAATTGACTATATAATACGGACACTCCTACTCATCTGTTCGGAGGTGTGGGGGCAGACTCTATGTAATTCAAAAGTGAAGAAGGGAACTAGTGCAGGTTCAGACTGCAGCTCAACGTTGACATAAAATGGTGGAGCAAAAAAGTGGAGCAAAATTTCACTTTTCAAAAGAAAGTCCACAGGGGATTTTACAGTCTTCATAAGGTTTGTCTTAGTGTGGTGAAGTTGAAGGGATGGGCGTTCCATTAAAGTTCTGCTGTCTCAAGAGACAAGAGAACACAGAGTATGTGGTAAAGCTAGGAGGAGATGCTAATGAATGCACCATAAAGTTGAAAATTCCCCCTTCCCCCTATCTCCTCTTCAACACTCTGAAAGGAGTTTTCAGAGACTTGTGAATAGACACAATGAAGGTGAACTCAACTGCGCCGTGTCACCAAGGGAGGCAACCAAATGTGAGGAAAGCTACAGAGGAGGGAGTGTGTGAGTGGGTGTGCGTAGGCAAACACACACTGAGCAAACATCTCTGCGGAGGAGAAACGCAATGGTCTGGGCAGTGTGGGTTAAATAGATATTTTATGCAGAAAAGAGCAGCGCAAAGCTCTTTGTTGGTGAACGATTCCTGTGAGAGTTGGGTTTATGGAAATACAACATTAAGAGGCTTTAAAGTTGTATGAACTCAGTCTTTTTTGCATCTCAAAATCTGTTTGTCAGCATACGCAATCTTTTTTGTATTACGCTGGGAAATGATTGATGAGTGATGGTGGCATACTGAGTGGAATGTCGGTTGGAACGATTGGAACGATGGTCAGATTCGATCTATTAAAATCCTTTTTTTGTACAGACACACACTCTCTTTTCTTCTCTTCTCTTCTTTTGTGATTTATCTTGCGTTCCACTCTGCAGTTCATCCTCCTGAGGAATCTGTCTTGCTTAACTCTATCAGAGTCTTGTTTTGGAGGACCAGCCACGGGTTTGCAACAACTGCAATGCTTTATTGAAGATTAATTAGGTTAAAGGAATACGGCGCTTATCAGTCTGTTAAGATAAAACCAATGTTATAACATCTCATTTCAGAAATGAATGTTTTTAGGAAAAAAAATAAAAAATTTTAACAAGCTGATTTTGTAACCGTTTAAAAATCATACTGAAAAGTGTTCTGTATATAAAATGGCTTGATTGCTCTGAGCATAGCTGCAAATGTCTCTCAACAGGGAAAAAAAAATGTCAAAGTTCAGTTCACAGTTCAGGTTACAATTTTCAGCAGATACAACAAGGTGTATGTTTTAATACCTCAAAATTAGGGTTTTGTGACTTTAAACGCCAGGCCTGTTCCACTGCTCCCTGTTGCAAACAGTCTTAGCATACATTGAGGCTGGGAAACAAGTTTTTCTTTCTGCAATGGTGCTTCCAATGAACGTTCATGTTATGTGGGCCAAAAGGCTTTATAAAATTATGCAAGTAAGCACGGGAATGGAACAGTTTACCAAATTTACATTCTAAGGAACAAGCATTACTTTCTTTTATGTGTGTCAATACCGCTTCATTCTACTTTGAGTGGGAATTTGAAAGTATCGGTTGGCTTTTAGCCTAGTCTGCCATCCCATCAGCTCTGCTTGTTCCTCAATCTGCTCCAAGGCCACATATAACTCAGGTTTAGCATATAGCATATGCAGTGCGTCTCCATCGTGAATGCAGTCAGAGTACAGGACCCGCTGCTTTGGTTTAATTTCTCTGAAGTCTTCTCAAGAAGCTGAATAAACGTTTGTTACTGTAACTGTTGTCTGTAAGCGACGTTATGTTTTGACAATATCAAGTATGTTATTGCCAATTACTTTTGATTCAGGGGATTTGATTTCTAGCTGATAAAGGTTTAATTTGCTAATAATCATGTAAATGCCTATTGAAAACATTGTAGATCTCGTCTTTTAGCTATTAAAGTAAAATCTAATCTTTATTTCAAGGCAAGACAAGTTTATTTGTATAGCACATTTCGTACACATGGTAATTCAAATACATTGGAAATAAAAAGTAAATAGAAAGTACATTTAATAAAATCAAGCATTAAAAAAGTCTGAAAATTAAAAACATTGATTAAAACAAAGATTAAGATGTGAAGTGCACAGGTAAAATAGTTGTTCGGACGTTGGTCCTCAGTCGACAAAAGCGCAACTAAACAGGCGAGTCTTTAGCCTGGATTTAAACGTGACTAAAGTGTTGGCACCCTTGATCTCCTCTGGAAGCTGGTTCTGTGGGCCGCATGGTAACTAAAGGAGTATTTTCCCTGTTCAGAATTTACCCGGGGTAGATCTAATACCTAATATCTAATTTCAGTAATAAAATACTTTTTGAATGGATGTAGCCGTCTCAACCAATCAGGAGCTTCTTTGAGTTGTAAGTAAAACCAGCAATGGTATAATTTGTTTATGGGAGAAAAAAAAGATTGAATAGACAATTTCTAACGTCTATTCAGAAACTAATTTTCTATTCTTGGTGTAAACATGGTTTCAAAGCTCTGATCCAGTAATGTATGCAACATTAAAGGGTGGTCAGACTAAGACTGGAATTTGCATGGTTAACGACAGTTTAGGTAAGTCATTGGGGTTGGCGTGATGTGGAGAAGTTGGAGTGAATATGCCTACTACTGTGGTATCTATAGTGTGGTTGAATGGGGAATTGTTCTACCTTTTAGCCCATTTGCAGCAAACACGACCAATAAAGAGGTTTGTAGAGTAGGAATAGGAGGCCAACTCAGACATCGAAGGGATAATCGAAGGGAAAAGTAAGCATGTAGATCAATTCTAGTGTTCGTATAGGAATGTTCTGTGCTTTTCCCAAATCTTGACCTGAAATATTCTCCTGTTCTAAACTTTTCAGGTAGGGTTCAGTTCTCTGGTAGCCCTAGGTTGCCTTTTAGTAGCATTTACAAAAAAAAATTGATGTCACAAAATAATGAATCTACGGGAAGAAATCTTGTGCATCCTTCACACACTCGCATTAATGACGTCAGCTAATTTTAAAGTCATTGCAGTCGTAAAACTGTCACTTCAGAACTAAATTAGGAATTGAAAAGATTTAGAAAGTAGCTTTAAATAATTGTATTTACTTCAGAACTATTTTATGATGAATGACAAAAGTAGTTATATTAAATTTGTAAATAATTTTGAGAATTAATATAAACGGTATAAGAGATATAAACCAAATGCCTACATTTAAAATGAATGTTTTAGGTGATTTTTTTTTCTGTTCATTATCTCCATTTTATGGTTTATAGAATTAATAAAATGCTTTAAATTAATTTTCTTTTTAAATATATTTTTTTATTTTTCTGGGTTTGGATGTTTTGATTGTAGATTTTGGCCCTATGCAAGTTTGGGTTTTATACCCCTACTTTAAAGCGTTGATCTAGAACAAGTTATAACGTTTTAAATATCAGATTCTGGACCCATAAAGTTAAATTGCACATTCTGTGTTTAAATGTCAATTTCTGAATATTAGTCAACCAAAAATAAGTGTTCTAGTGTTCTAAACGTTGTGTAGAAATGGTCATGGAAGTTACAAAATGTTGAACGCGTCTTGCCATAGAAGATCTTCTCAAGAGTTTTCATACACGATCTCTCAACCCCTGATGTGCTTGTTGATTACTTCAGTGATAACTCATGGCTTCAGACAGACATAGACCAGCTTTTGAAAGTTGTTCATGAAAACATGAACATTGGAGATCAAAGTTGTTGCTTCTCTTGGTTTAGATCACAGCTGGCAAAGGTTAAAAGAAAACGGGACGCTGTATCTCTTAGTATGTGATCATATTTAACCCCCATCTGATTTAGAATAATTTGTACACTCTCGTTTTTGTGTTTGGTCCCAGGTTGTGTCATATCTAAGTGGATAACATCTTGTGCAATTTGATATGCTGCTAAGCTCCAGTATGAAGTTGGTATTGTTTTGGGATTAAGGCACTGCTGTTTTCTTTGCTGAACTTTGTGAGGAATTCTTCTTTTTGACCTGGTGTCCTACTTTCCTTCTGAATGGCCATTCTTTATTGTATTTTTTTTTTTTTACTTTGGTATTTTGGTTGACTGATTAGTCATGGTAAGGGTCAGAGGGTTCCGCTGATGCCTTTCTGCAGCTCACAGTGTGTGATGAGCAACAGCGACTTACAGAAGGGGAAATCACCGATGCCACTCATGGAGATGCTGTGGATTGATCCCAGTACCTCTTATATTCCAAGGTGTTTTCAGGCTGAGTGGATTTTGACTTAAAAGTACCCAACCACTAACGTTGATTGACATTCGCGCATAACCATGGCCATCTCTGACATTCCTTCTTGGGAATTTTACATGTGAGCGGCAATATCCCTGTAGAAGCATCACCATGGCTCTAGTTCAGGATGTATTTTCCAACACAAGACCATTATTACCAGTGAAAGAGCATTTGACAACCAAGGCAGTATGGCTAAAATAATGTTAAGGAAAGATTTGGTAAAAACGCTCTGCTTGGGGATTGGGTAATATTAAATGCACTATATTTTGCCAAAGATATTGGCTCACCTGTCTTGACTCTTTTATGAACTTAAGTGACATCCCATTTATAGTTCATGTGGTTCAATATGATGTTAACCCACCCTTAAAGAATATGAAGTTCTGTGAAGTCTGTTCACAAGGTTAAGGGGAATGTTTATAGGATGTTTTGACCCTTCTTTCTGAAGTGCGTTTGTTAGATCACACACTGATGTTGGACAAGAACTGTTCACATAAAATTTGGAGTTCGGAATCGTCCTAAATGTTTTTTTTCACTGGAGGTGTCAGGCCAAGCCAATCTCCTGCAATGCAACCTCACTCTATACTCTCTCCATCAAACTTTGCAACTGTCACAATCCAGTCAGAAAAGTACCATTCTTCTGACAATTGACAACCCCAGACATGTCTGTCCCGTTACCAGATGTAGATGCACAATTCATGAAACTTTACACCACTGCATCCTGCATTTTGTATTGCACTTCTTGAAGAATGGCTTGGCTGCAGCTGCAGCTGCTTTGCCATGGGAACCCATTCCATGAAGCTCTCTGTCTACTGCTCTTGAGCTAATCTACAGGCTCAAAGAAGGTTGGAGTGCTACAGAAATTAACTCTGCACTTTGGTCCTGAGCTTACCCTGCTTTGTCTGTTGTTGTAGCGTTCCACGTCTTCATGGCTGAGCTGCTGCTGTTTCCAAACTTCTTCAAAAGGGAGAGAAGACCCTTCGTCACTGAATTGTGGCATCCTATTGCAGTTCCACGCTAGAATTCACCCCCTGAGAGCGACCCATTCTTTCACAAATATTTGTTAAACAGTCTGCAAATGTAGGTGCTTAATTTTTGTTATATGGAAGTGATTGGAACACCTTTAGAATTTTTGAGTGGGTGAGAGGATACTTTTTTTGATGTTTACTCACAAGCTCGATGCTATTGATTTTTTCTGCATTTTCAAAAGAGCGCTTTTATTGTGATGCCATTAAAGGATAGGATCTATACAAAATTGC
This sequence comes from Danionella dracula, assembly GCA_900490495.1. Taxonomy (NCBI): domain Eukaryota; kingdom Metazoa; phylum Chordata; class Actinopteri; order Cypriniformes; family Danionidae; genus Danionella; species Danionella dracula. The sequence continues at coordinate 9,273,393 of UELW01000556.1, read as the reverse complement.
TATACCACAGTGATTGCACAGTGATGATGCCCCTCAAAGACAGGCCTTCTATTCTTTATTGAAGCCCTCTAAGATACTATTAAACATAGTATCACTTAAACAATTTAAGTGAACTTTTTCTTAAAGATGTTTTTGACAGTCTTAGAAATATTAGTTTATTTGACAAATTTGTATATGAAAAATGTATACCATATAATAATATTTAATTTTAGGTTCTAAATATTTTCTTTAATAAATTCTTATTTCAGCAGAAGTATTTTGTATCCATTCTTGCATTCCAAAACTGTAGAAAAATTGTCTGTACAATTGACCATCGGCTTCCAAGATTTTGAAATATCTGCATCAGCCCGAGAAGAACTCGAAGATCTCAAAGTTCTCCAAACATGCTCGCTTTTCCAGAGTTGCTCTTTGTAATGACACTCATTTACTCAGAATGTTGCAAACAAAATCCAAATAAAAAATTTGCTGGTCAGTGAAGAAATAACGGAGTATAGTTCAAGAGTAGTAGATGTGAGGTTTGTGGGAAGAACTTGAGACATACCAAAAATAAATAATTGGAAAGGAAATATATAATTGGAAAGGGAGGTCTAAAGGAAATATGTGGGATTTTGCTTTATTAGTTTGCAGGCACCAATAATATACAATTTCAGAAAGCAGAATGTTTGCAAATTTAAAACAAATGTTTTAAGAGAAGCTCTTTACTTATTATTGTGATCTTTTTGAAAGTGTTGTTTTACAATTTAGAAGGCATGTTCTTTCATTTCTTCAGTTAAACAAAAGCCAAAACAATTACACTTTCATTGGATTTGATGTGAACCTTGATTAGAAAACACGAATAAAGATCTTGGAGAAATCACTTTTGTTTTACCAGATCAAAGTTTAAAAATGGGTGGACGTTTCTAATATTGCAGCGTGGGAAATGAATTTGCTTGGCTGTTCAAATGATCTGGTGACTGTCATTAGTTGATGGGGGTTATTTAACAATTTGGGCGAGCACAAACCTGTACCTGGCAGGTTATGGGTAAATAGTGTCAATTGTAAAATTTACTGTTCCTCCATATGAGACTTTATTTTTTTGGTCTCCCCTTGATAGAACTCTAAAACATGCTTGTCATAAGTTGACTTAACCTCCCTGGCATTATTTATCCTACACTGCCTTTTGTCTTTGGCTCAGCCGAGTTTGGTCTGTCCTTTTCTCTGACTCACTTCCTGTTCAGTGATTTCCCTACGCTAGCATTCATCAGACTGGACTTCAACTGTAACAACTAGCTGTCCAATCTTGTTGTACAATTATATTAATTTATACAGAAACTATGTCCAAGTTTGACCACTACATTGTCCATCAAACAAGCCGTACTCTAGGATAGCCAGCATCTACATCGAAGAGGCTGAGTTTTCTGGATTAAAGAGAGGCTTGGGCCGTCTGGGCGCTGGGAAATGACCAGCTGTTCTCATGTACATGTTCTGGTTTCACAGCTGAAGTGTTGCTCTATGTGATTCTTTCTCATGCTCTTCCCCTGGCACTGTCTTAGGAGATTTGAAGTGAGTGTTAGAGACTTCTCGTCTGCCTACCCCTGTCTTACATGTGTAATTTCCTCATGTTAAGCACTTTTTATACTATGTGATATTAATCTTTTAGGCCTCTGGAAGTTAGCGCTGTCAGTTTTGTTAAAAATACAATTTACAGTTTTTTTTTTATCATATAGCCTTTGTTTACAGGTGTTCAGCATTTTATGTAAAGTATCTTTCGCTTTATCAGTTTTTATGAATCGCATTGTATTTTGTTTTCACTGAATTATTTTTATAATTTTAGAAATTGTAATATGTACTTCTTGAAGTATGGCAGAATCACTGAATGTTGGAAAAAACACATTTTAGTTACTTGTGAACATGAAGACTTTTTTTTCCAACATGCATCCTGAAATAGTGCAAGACTATTTCTCTTGCAAGAATCCTTTGTCTGGTTCAGATAATGACAGACTCAGGGCATCGTGTTAACCAAATCAAGGACATTTTAATGCATAGCCGTGATTCAACAGCAGCTTAGGTTTTTAATCATTTTTTTATGTTCACTAAATTTACCCACGTGATTTGGGATGTTGCAAGTTTTGGGATGGAATGTTAAGGGTTAATTAATTATGTTTTGCCATTTTTTACCATTTGGTCCGGTTTCTAATCTAAGCATTGAAAATACTTTTTGAATTATTAGCATGTCCTAAATTGTAGCATTTCAGGTGTACCTTCATGTTCTACTATTTTTTGTGGGATATTTTTAAGGTTTATGTATCTGGAAATCATCTCATTTTGAGAAATTTCACTAAAAGATTGGACTTTAAGTGTTTTGCATCTTTCTGCCACCCGTCTTATGTCCTCAAGCTTTTCGTTTTTACTTTTTTTGGGCCAGTCATTACAAAAACAGCATAAAGTACGCCACTCCTTCCACACTCTGTGTGTGTGTGATTAGATGTTTGCATTTCTACCAGAGGCTTGCTATTCACCAAGCAAACTAACTGGCTTGACAAAGAGTGACGTTTTTTGAGTGATGAGTTGAGAACTAGTGCTTAAACCCAATGGAAACGCACACAAAGTGTGGTGAGTTAAGTGAAGCCAAGACAAACCAGGTTTGTGTTTTACTGTTAATAAATAGTGGTGGTAAAATAAAATGTGATTTTATTCCTTTTTTTTTTTTTTTCCCTCAATTCGACAATAGCCCTGTTTAATTTGACCCCAATGAACAAAACAAAGTTCCAGAAAAGCCAGTTTATGACCCCTTTAAGGATCCAAGAAATGGCATTAGGCCTGGAAATTTTCAGTGTACTTGTAAAATTAAGATGCTTTTCTTTTTCACAAGTGACCCAGTTCATGGAGGTTGAACAGCAGATGCTAAAGTCTTGGGTTTGCAAAGTGAAAAATTCATATTAGTGATATAAAAAAGTCCACTGTAGCGTAAACTTCAGTTGTTCTATACTGACTATAAGCTAAAAAAGAAAACAAACCATGATAACCTTTGTGAGATCTGCTTTATCAGCAGATCTAAAACTGACAGTTCTTCATGTGCATGCTTGTGTATACATGCTTTAAGCTAGTCAGGTAAAACGTTGAGAGAGGTTTTGTTAAACGATGCTGAATTGACAAATGTGATTCATGAAACTCCTAAGGGCAGAATCACACCCTGAATGACCTCAGCGGTGTCGAATTATGAGTTATGAGGCCTGCTGTTGCTGTATAAGAGTTTTTGATTAAGTTTAGAGAGGTATTTTAGTGTTTAAACTGAGCTTAGTCCATGGCAGCGTCATTGTTTTTAAATGCCTCCCACAGGATCAGATTTGCCTGATTGTAACCACTAAGGTGCTTTAGCTCATTCACTTGCTCCGGCGGGGCGACATGACCCTTGTTCTCATAAACAACATGTCTTACTCTGGAAAACCGCACAGGGGATTTGGAAAAACTATATTATTTCTATAAATATATATATATATATATTTTCTAGGTCTAAAATAACTTGCAGATCTCCTTTTTCTGATGTTCTTGTAAAGCTCATTTGATGTACTTTTTTGTTTGTTTCCTCGGGATTGCGAGAGATTTAAAAAAATCTTCTAAACACTAATTAAAAAGTAAAAGTAATGGTTAGGGCCATAGTCTGAGAAAAAGTGCATACATTTTCGAAAACATAAAAGTTATCATTAAGGTTGCTAGTCTTTAAAAAAAACTCTTGGAAGTCCTCAAAAACTTAAAAGAAATTGTCAGCGGTTTGAGGAAAAGGGTCAAAATCATAAAAGTGATGGTTAGGGTTGTAAGAGTCTGAGAAATGCTCGGGAACCCTCATAAATCCTCAAAATCTTAAAAGCAATTGCTAAAGTTGCCAGATATCGACATAAAACTCATAAATGTTTAAAATGTATAAGTGCTTGTAAGGGTTGCCAGAGATTGCGAGTGCCATAAATGCTCCAAATCCTAAAAGTGAAGGTTTGGGTTGCCAGAGTTTGAGGATGCTCATACATGCTCAACTTTGTAAAAGGCAGGGTTAGGGTTGCCAGAGTTTGTAAAAACCTTTGTAAATGCTCAAAAATATTAAAGTGATGGTTAGCATCTCAAACAATGTATTTGAAGCCTACTGTTTGTTAAGTAAAAAGGTTTTGTATGTGTTTTTTTATTTTATAATATAAGTCTTATATTTTATTCCTAACTATCTTTAAAAAGGTTATAAAGAGTCTTTTAAATGGTAGGGCAAAGAGCAAAATGTTTAAAGCAAATTACATAATCCTTTTGTAAGAAATTTAAAGCTGGTGTTAAAGGATTTTACTCATTAGAGAAGACATTGTGGTGGTCTTCAAATATTGATGACTCTCCACTGGCTGGGTGTGATCAGATGTTGTCTCGTTGCAATTAGATCCTAGAAAATTAAGGTTGAGCTGTCGAATGTTTCGTATGTGGAGGGTGTTTTATTGAGAGGGTTAGATTTTTTTCTTAAATGATTTAATATTGCAGTTGGCACCACCGACTCTTGTTTAATCAGTTTTATTAGTATTACTTTACAGTGTATAGTGTTTGGTTTGGACGTCATCGCTTGGAAAAAAGATTCGTCTCTCACAGACTTCTAAGTTTTGGAAACATGTAGCCTACGTTGGCCACCGCCTGTCTCGCACTCGGAACAGCTGCAGTGGACACTCACATACACACTCAGATTATGTTGAATGTGATGTCTATCAAGCAGGGTTTCTTGCATGTATGGTGCATCTACACCTCTTTTCAGATTCTCTCTTTCTCTTGGTCCTTTTGTCTGCACAGCTGTGCATCAGCTGTCTGTCTCTCTCAGAAACCCCAAAAGCAGTGCTGTCACTCCACACAGGACAGCTGCTGTCTCTTGCACATGAGCACACAGAGATTCTCATTCCTTGCCTTGGTGGGGCATACCATTGTGAAAAGCACATACTGTATATGAACATGCACCACATTCACATCAGGGTAGTTGAGGGATTTTCACATTTCAGGAAGTCGAGCATTCCAAACAACTTCAAATTATTGAGCAAATTGTATTTAATTTCTCTTTAGAATTTTTTTTATTGCAGAATTTTTTAATGTAGAAATTAGATTTTTCCTTAATTTATCTCACTTTAAATGGCGTATACATAATTTATTTTCAAACAATCTAGTACTTTGTTTTTCAAAATTGTATTTCCACTTCCTCAAGAAAGACCATGTGAAACCACAATATCACCCTCCTAGCTCAAGTTCTTTAGTACGAAAGAGGATTCGGGCCACTGTAGAAAATAAAATTGAAGTTCTTGTTGTTTAAGTGTTCAGTTTTCAGTCATCGTTGTCATTGCTGTAGAAATCTTAAAACATTACAAAGTATTTTAGCTGCTGGAATATATGCAGGTTTTATTTGGAGGGTATCTGGACCACCAACACAAGTTAAAATTTTCTCATCTGTTCAATCCAGTTAAAAAACAGAAGATTGCCCTCTTCGCACATCTCGAGAGTCTTGCTGAAATCTTTTCTTTCTTAAAGAATAGGACCAACAAACCCAATAGTTTTCACTAATTTTATCCCATGTATAGATTTTCAACATGAATGGGTTGATTACCGAGGTATGAATATCAGTCATTGGGGATAACTCTGTTTATTTTTCCCTGAGACTATGCTGATTTTTCTGAGAAACGTAATACTCCGTGTACTGACAGGTTTAGGTTATGTGGCTTTTGTACACACAAAACATATTCTACTAATTAGCAACTTGGACTCACTTCTTCCTACCTCAAGATAATGACCCAATACATCTCCAAAGTATTACAAGCACAGGTCTAGCAGGAGTCTTTTGACTGTATTCAATTGTACACTCTCTGGGTTTGAACCCTTTTCACGTGATGTGGAAACCATTTGATTTCCAGTACGAGTTCATCAAGTCAGTCCATCTTGAGAGCATGCTCCAGAAACATGGGGTGAAACTACACCGGGTCTTTTTTTCTTCTAATGTAAGCATGATCTAGTCTGCATCAACTCAGCACTCACAAAGACTTTGAACCCTGGTATATTTTTATAATCATGTCTTTTTACTTTCTTGATTTTCCAAAACAATTCTAAGCCTAAGCATTTATCATGACCCTGTTCTTGATTAGTGCTGGCCTGTTTAGTGTTTTATTTGACTTTCCATATTGGTACTTTTTGTCTGGAGTTTTACATGCTGTTTGTTTTCCATGTGTGGAGCCAATGTGCATGTTAGTTTCAACCATCATCTTTCAGCATGCCTGCAAACTGGGGCTCCACTTTGGTGTCTGGGTCTATCTCTTTATCACATTTTGTTTTGACAAACCTTTTCTCATTTTTGTTTTAAACTTGTTTCTGTTTTTAATGCTTTCATTTTCATCATGTGACCTTTTCTTTCATCTTTCTTGACTGATAACTTATTTGCTTCTCATTTATGTCTCTACCCTTCTCATCTCCTTTCCATCAGTCTTGTCTTGGTCACCTGTTTTATCCATGCTCATTTTTAGTGTTTTTAGTATTTGTGTCTTTATAATCTAGTGCTTTTATCTTGCCATCTTTAGGCCTCGTTGTATCCGTTGGCTACCCATGAGTTTGTTCTCTGTGTAAGAGGTCAGTTTATTTTTATTTTAGTTAGTTTTCCTTTGTTTATCTCTGACTTTGATAGAGTTTTTATCTCTCGTACATTTTTATTGTGTGTGTGTTTTGTTTATACTTGCTTTCCTGCATTTGGGGTGCATTTGTCGTACAACTCTGTTCAACCTGACAATTATTTGTTACATTTTTTAACCTCAAAGAAACGTTATATGATTTACCTGTGCAGGAATAGTGCCAACAGACTTGGAAATTTACTATTTTAACTGCAATTGCTTAAATTTCTCCTGTTTAAAATGAAACTCTGTGTGGAATTGGACCAAGGCACAAAGCACTAACTAACTCTTTCTTTTTCAGGTATGTCTTTAAAAGATAACCCAGTCCTGGAGAGGTAACCAGGTGTCACCGTTGCCATGGCAACAGAGATGCTGGTGTTGTTCCCTTCCTTCATCGCAGTCTTTCTGGTTTCCTGGACAACGGGGCAAGAGTCGGATTGGCATTTTGACACTGGTAAGAGTGTCCGCTATGTGAATCACCATGATGAACTGCTCTAGACGTGCATCTCCCTCAGTTTAATCAACTGTGGTTCTTGTGCTGAAAGCCGAGGATGTCCTACAGTCAGATTTACTGTAATCCTTCTCCCCCAGCATCTGTATACTCCTCTTTTCTTTTTGAATGTGTTTTTAATGCCAGTTAGATGTTCTTGTGGTCATTAAAGGCTCTTGTGTGCTAGCCAGACCCTAAAGGAAAGCCCATGATGTTCAGGCTGTAGTGATTTTCTTGGGACCACCTACTGATCTCGTTCTAGCTGCAACATCTGTGTGAACAGCCAGCCAGATGCTGAGAAAGAGAATGGGAGAGGGATGGTGGTGACGTAAAAAGAAACTGATAATGATAGAGGGGATAGAAGTGGCTTGTTTGTAATTATACAGTAAATGTTTTTCAGTGGATTTACATGAACGCATGTTTGTGGTGAAATTCTGGCATATACAAAAGACCACATTGCTTCCAGTGAAATTAACCATCCTTCCTAATGGCCTCTTCTTTTGGAATATTGGTTCTTTCACCATTCGAGGTTTTACCGAAATTGTTCTTACCCTTAAAGAGTCTTATCGTGGGTTATTGAATATTACCTTTCTTGTGGTGTGATGTTGATTGTTCTACATATCTAATTATATTCTCTGGGTTGATTTAATTTAATCAAACCATTCTTCAAAGTAATCTTTTGCTGTTTCATGATGACCTCTTTGACAAAGCTCCATCAAAACTAAACTAAACTACCTCGAAACTAAAAAATTTAGTTGGACTCACAGACCTGCAAAATGTCAGGAGCTACCCAGGAATTTTTAAATGTGTCTTAGAGTTTTTCTCATACCGCTTACAAAATCATCCACACAGGTTTGGGTTAGAAAAAAACTTGAATAAAAAATGCTGCTATACAGTTCAATAGGTGGCAACCGGCTCTTAACCCTGATTTTATATCAGCCAATCAGAAGCTTTTAAACTAATTTCAGTGTTATCGGTGTGTGAACAGCAGGTCAAACAAGGATAACCTCAAAGTCCTTGATGAGCAAAAGTAGTCCTGCCATGCTTTACCAACAACTATAAATGGAAACATGAACATCATTTTTTTTATTTCTTTTTTTTTTTTATTCAGTTTGATTAATTCCTAGACTTAACAAAGTCTGCATTCTTTCTTAATCAATAGAGAAAGTTCTCTTTTGTTTGCTTTTAAAATTAATCCTGAAAATAAATGGTGCATGAGTAATAACTATTTTTGGGGAGTGAATTGTTTTTTAATGGTTTCAAATGATTAATTCTTTTAAGTGGTCAAGAGTTAAAAGAACAAAGCAAAGGAATGAACAAAAATTCCTATTACTATCCATGGGACAACAGCCACATGCCTGGCTTTTTCAGAATATTTGTGAGCTCTGTAGAACAACTCTTGATGGTCGAACACCAACAAGAGCGACTTCTAAATCTCCACCTTTCATGATTTTTTTGTCCTTGGCTCTTAGTCATGTTTTTTGTTTGTGACATTTGATCCATGTCTGACTTTCGAACAGTTTGTCCAAACCACCATCAAGTCTTCGTTTCACCACCTGCGAAATATAACCAGACTGCGTCCTATGCCCATTCTCTTCTGCTGAAAGACTGATCAGTGCATTTGTAGCGTCTCTTCTGGATTACTGTAATGCTCTCCTGGCCGGGGTTTCTAGGTCTACTCTAGACAGGTTGCAGTATGTTCAGAATTCAGCTGCTTGTGTCCTGAGCAGGACCAGAAAAATGATCACATCACACCTGTTCTTAAATCACTGCGCTAGCTACAGCTTCCGTATAGATTTAAAAACTTTAACCCTCACATAAAAAGCTCTCTGTGGTCTGGGCCCTGAGCAGTTATGGTCTCTTTTAATCACTTACACCCGAGTCGTACACTCCGCTCCTCACAGTCTAAGCTTCTGTCTGTTCCACACAGGCGCACTAAAACTCTGTGGAACTCTCTCCCGGGTGAGCTCACCATTTTTTATCAAAGCTACACCATTTTTAAATCTCTCCTTTTTTTAAACTGGCTTATGATTGTTGACATTATATACTTTATATTGCTTTTATTTTAATTTACTAGTCTGATTATCTGTTTTGTTTTTATCTTGTTTTTCTTAATTTTATCTCTGTTGCTAATGTCCTTTTTTGTGCAGTTTTATTGTTGTTCTCTGTACAGCGCTTTGGAAAGACAGTTTTGTGGGCGCTTTGTAAAATAAAGACTATTGTTATTATTATTATTATTATTATTATTATTATTATTATTATTATTTTGTTGTAGGTTCCTTTTGTGATTCATTGGATATTTCCCTTGCAAATAACGAACCTAATATGACAGAAGCAAGCTTTTTTCCATTCACGCCTATCGTTCGGCCAGAGGTTTAAGCTTCAGTGGCCATTATTTTTAATCAAAGCGCATTCACACACAAAACTTCGATCTTCGAATAAGTGTGCAGTGACATTCTAGAGGGGTCAATTATTTAATATCAGTAATTTAAGAGGCAGCATCAAAACTGACTCTGAAGACTTTCAAACTGTTACTTGAAAAAGGAATATCGGGGTAACTCTGATGCTCAAACGAAATGAAAAAATGTGTCTTAAATTAAATTTAAAAATCACTGCAGTTTTATCACCAAGGGCATCGAGTTTCTGAGAGCATCTGTGTGCGATCCGGACAACTGTACAATGTGGATCTCATCTGCTTTGTATTAGCTGGATATGTGCACGATAGACTGATTAAGCACCCTAGAGATGGAGGAAACTTTGGCGGAGAGAAAGTATTGGAAGAGGATGATGTAATGAGAAACACCTACCACCAGCCTGTCTCTCTTTATGTTTGAGGGTGGAGGGGACATGGTTGTCTCACTGGCTGTGCACGGTTTGTTTTCCAGCTTTTGGGATTCTTATCTTATGACTCATTTTACAGCAACCCCCCACCACCCCAACACCCTCAGTCATCCACCCCAGCTTCATCACCCACAGACCCATACTGACAGGCACACCCACACTCACAGGACAGACATGTGATCCTAGCAGATGATTTCAACACTGTGTTTGTGCCAGAATTCTTCTCTGCTGTCCTCATTTCATTTACATATTTTGTTCTGCTCTCTGCTCTCCATCTGTGAGGTGCTGTCAAAGTCATTTTAACAATGCAACAAGCTGTCTGTGGTATTTCTGTTTTACATTTCCCTGTCTGTGGGAGACCTTTTCCCCCAGGGCTTTTGGAAATCTTATACACCTTCTAGTTAAGGGGTTTTACTTTATATGCTCAATAAGCATTAGATGTTAAACCAGGTGTTTCTCAGTCTTTGCTGCTCCTATCAGTTAATCCGTTAAAATATGGTAGGTAGAGAAATAGAACATTAGCTAACCCCACATATAGTGTAAAGTTATAGGTTCTCAGAGCCTTATTTTTCTTCTTTGAGACCCAATTTAAGTTGATCTGTCCATTTCTACATTGTCAATTTTGTTTCAATTCTTTTTGTGAGCTGTTTTCACAACAAGGTTTAAGTATGCGTATAGTTTGATCTTCAACTTCTTTGATTGGTCAGTAGCATTTTACATTTATTCATCACACATTTTCAAATGTAAGCATTTAAATTCCCTTCAATTCATACCCATGTGCAATTTTTATTGGGTATACCTGCTTATACGTGCTTATTAACACAAATTTCTAATCTGCCAATCAAATGGCGGAAAGATGGCACAGTGGTGGAGTTGATCATTCTTTAACTGGAAGGTTGGTGGTTCGATCCCCGTTAGGGCCATTCTGCCGTTGTGGCCCTGGGCAAGCCACTTCACCCACATTGCCCAGTATGGATGTATGTGACTGGTGGGGTGTGTTTGGTGGTGAGCAGGAGGCTTGGATTGGTAGCCACATCCTGTCAGACTACCCCAGAGCAGCTGAGGGATACCAAGGTAGCTTTTCACCACCAGACTGTGAATGTGGAGTCAATGAATAATGCTCTGATAATTGTAAAGTGTCTTTGAGTGAAAAACGCTATATAAATTGAAGGGATTATTATTATTATCATTATATTATTATTATTATGGCAGCAACTCAATGCAGTTAGGCATTTATACATGGTCAAGATGATATACTGCAGGTCAAACTAAACAATAATACGAATAGTAACAACCGAGGTATACGGAAGAGCATCTCTTAAGGCAAAACATGTTTAACCCATGAGGCAAATGCGCTACGGCAGCAGAGGACTGCACTGGGTGCCACACCTGTCAATTAAGAACAGGAAACTGAGGTTTCAATTGGCACAGGTTCACCAAAATTGGGCAATAGCAGATTGGAAAAATATTAGCTGGTCTGGTGAGTCTCGAATTCAACTTTCAGACTGTAGGGTGAGAATTTGATGCATACCACATGAAAGCATGGTTCCATCCTGTCTTGTATGAACGGTGCGGCTGGTGGTGGTGGTGGTGGTGAAACGGTGTAACGCTTTTGGAGCATTAGTACCAATTGAACTTTGTGTCAATGTCGCAGCCTACTTGAGTATTGTTGCTGACAATGTCCATCCCTTTATAACCACAGTATATCCACCTTCTGATGCTGCTTTCAGCAGGATAACACAGGTCCTAAAACACCAATCATCTCAGACTCATTTCTTGAACACGATAATGAAGTTCCCTGTGCTAAACTTATCTCTACAGTTATCAGATATCTATCCAGGAGACCACGTTTGGAACAGTGTCTTGACGGTATAGACCAGTCCCTGAGAAATGTTTCAAGTATCTTGTTGAATCTATGGCAGTTCCGGCTGCAAAATGGGGTTTAACCTAGTATTAGCAAGGTGTACCTAATAAAGTGGCTGGTGAGTGTATATGCCAGCTTCGATTAGGGTCAGCTTTTCAATGGTCTTCTCTAGCCAAACTTATTTTCATGGCGATTTCCCTTTTTAATGTAATTATTTTTTTATTATTAAGACTTGCTGGCCACAGACCTTCAAAACGCGTTCATTCCACAGTGCTGTGGAAAAGTTTAGGCATGTTTTAAAAATTCAGGTGTTTCTTTTCATCCGAGAACAAAGTTTAGTGAATGAACCAAAGAGAAATCAAAGAAAAAATAATCACTTTAGCTTGACTCGCTTTATAGGGCCTCATCTCAACTGTTATTAAAAAATGGTGTAGAACATGGTGGAAAAGCCCCCAAAAGCATGCAGATTTGTCTTAAACCGATGCAATACAGCTTGGTGGAAAAGCATCATTTAAGAATGATCTCAAATCCTTCTGCCTCTTCATGTAATCTCAAACGGACTTGATGATATTGAGATCAGGCTTAATGGGAGCCATGCCATCACTTCCAGTACGTCTTGTTCTTCGTTATGCTGAAATAATTCATAATGACTTGATTTTGGAGGTCTTTTACATGCAGTAGTATATAACTTTAGCACTCCCTGATGGTATTGCGTGATTGGTAACTGCTTGTAGATGTTATAATTGAGAACAACATTAAACAATACCAAATCTCCAACTGCATTTGAAGAAGGGCAGCCCAAACCTTCAAGGAAACCATTCTTAGTGTTGGCAATTTTTAACGCACATCTTGATACCTCAATTTTCTTTGAAATTCTGGTCTGGGAGAGATGCAGTATAACTACCTTGTGTCTTGTTGCTGTGCTCAATCGTGCCATGAGCAGCCTAATTTCAGTCGGATCCTCATACACAATGGTTTTTGATTCAGTTCATTTCTTAGTTTCAACCTATGTGTGAGATTGATTTGTCGTTAGCACCTGCTTTGTATAATTGGTTGATCATACATCTGAATATAACCCTGCAAAATCCCTGCTTTTATGCAAGTACAAGTAAGAGTTGATGGACATTTATTTTTGACATGTATTTGCTAAGCTTTTCACTGCATTTCGAAGCATTTCACTGCATATCGTACTGTGAAGGACTGGATGTGAGAGTTTGAATTTGTCAATGGTGGAGTGAATGAGATCCTATGGTTTCTGATGTCACAAGTTGAGTATATGAAATGGCTAATTTGTACATTGCATTAAAGCTGTGGGATAAAGGGGCACTGGATGGATTGGAATTATGTAGCGGAAGGTTGTGCACACACAGTAGTAAGCCACTGTGCTTTGAGAGTATCTGAAGTATGTATGATTTTCAACAGAAGTCATACTAATTCAAAATTTAGATTGGTCCAAACTAGTTTGTTATTCGGTATGAAAAGGTTATTAAATCAAAAACCCACTTGATGCATCTTTTATTGGGGTAATTATGTTCTTCCAGGTCCATCAAAGAATCTGTAACACATACTATTGTGATGAGCCATTCTCAGATTTTCTTGTCTGTTCCTCAGCCAAATGTCGCTACGCTCTGGGAATGGAGGATGGCGCCATACCCGACTCTGCCATCACAGCATCCAGTGCCTGGTCTGACTCAACTGAGGCCAAACACGGCAGGTAAACTCAATCTCCAAAAAAACTGTTTTCTTCTGACCTTGTGTGACGTGTGGTGAGTTGTTTATGTTGGTGAACTTTGAGAGGCTCTGCAGTGTGTGTGATTAGGTTTCATGTCTGTAATGGAACGGATCTTGATTTAGAGGATTAGGTAATGACATTACTGCACTGTCTATCTGGATGAGACATGCTTGCTATCAAGGGTAACACATATTAATGATGAACACTTTAGCTCGAGGTCAGCATTGTGGTGTGTGTGTTTGTGTGGTCTCTATATTTTGGCAGCATACAGATCATGTGCTTGCAATTTCACTCACGTTCTGTTTAAGACAGCAGGGGATTTGGAATGAAAGGATGAAGAAGTTACTGGAAAATTCAGAAAATGAAAGACAGGGGAATGCATCCATAAACAGAGGTTCAGTTGAGGGGAACATGGGTGGAGGTCTAGAAGAATGATGATGATCCGAGAGGTGTTGAAGATTGACTTTATATTTGGAATTGTGTCTAATATGACCATAAATGAAACATCTGCTGGCCAAAGTTTGGAGCTTTTAACACATTTATCTCCCAGAAATAGGCTGGAAAAATTGTCTATGGACACAACAGAGAAAGAACTCTGAATCGTGGTATGAATTGATGCAGTGGCCTTTGTCTAGACTTGAGCGCAAGAATTGAGCTGGGTGCTGAAAATACAGAGGGAATCATGGGATACTGCGGCCAGTTTCACATACGATTTTAAGAATACTAGGATATGATCTCAAAGGATTGAACATATACAGGTTTGTGGAAAAAGCTAGGTACTAGGGTTGGGTCAATATTCGATGCTATCGTCCATCACCGATGGCAGATGGACATCGCGATGCTGAGCCGGCATTACAATCCTCCAACTAAAATGATCCGCCAAATAAAGCGCATGCTTTCAATTTGCGCATCTTTTCCTTATTTTATTATTATGAAGAAATAATTACAAGATAGTGAAGTTGTTAACAATAACAATACATATGATGGTGAACTCCAAGCGAATTATATAATCTGTGTTTACCGTAATAAATGAGGCATTCAAAAAGTGCAAGAAAAAATTAAATTATTTTAATTACATTAGATTAGGTAAAGTACACAGAAATACCTTTTTTGTTTTAACATGATGAATGAGCTTGGCACAAAAAAACATGTTAAATGGTTTCTGGACATTTATTTATGGATGATGTTGGACATGAGCGGAATATCCTTAGGCGCATTGATGTGTTTTTGATGTGTTATCAAAACTTGATATAACTTGGTACTTTATAATTGTTGGAAATGGGTGGATTTTCTGTGTGCCAACTCAGAAATGCAAACAGTTACACGTTTATCCAAGTTTTCAGCTAAAAAAAATACACAACTGTATCTTGTCCTGTCGTTATTGCGCATCTTTGGAGACTTCCTCTTACATAACAATCAACTAGAAGACGAATCAGTAGGCAACTCTTGCTTCTGGTTGGTTTAGCTCATGACTGACTTCTTTTTTTTAGCCAATGGAGATATACACTTTTTAACATTGACACCACTCATATAATCACAACCAGATCAGTGGATGTAAAAAGTCTACTTTTTGGTAAATTTTTAATAAAAACCTGAAACAAAAATCTGGAAATATTGGAACAACAGATATGCAAATTCAAATGATCGGAAGCATATATACCTGATCGGGACTATCCCTACTATCCCTACTAAATATCACCCTCTGAAACTTAATTTTTCCTTTCTTTGATCACTTTGATAGGAGCAAGAGATTGTTTATGCTGTCCCTTTCATACTAAGCATGCAATTGTGAATTGGTAGACAACAGATTTTAGCTGGGAGTAGCAGCTCACTGGTGGAATAGACTTCTTGTTTCATTTGAAACACGCTGCTAGTCCAATCTGTGTTTGCGTTTGAGGCTTTGAGGTCTTGGTGAAGATTTAAGGGTGGCTATGAAATTTCTCAGTCAGCTCTCAGTTCTTGGTCTCAGTTCCGTCACAATGAGATCTCAGTCTGGTGACGGTAGCCACACGTCTCTGGAATATCTCAGCTGGCGTTTCATCATCAATGTGATTCATCAGGAGGCATGTTAAACGGTTTCCTTCAGTTTTGCGTGGCTTGAATCTGAGGCAGCTGACACCCCTGGTTATTATTCGTGTTTATGAGGGGTAATGCGTAAAACAGGAAACGGCTTTAATGCCATACAGATGTTGAGCGCATGAGGTTCAAGAGGAATCAGGTGAGGGTGTTTACGAACACACACCTCATTAGTCTGCTGGTTTGAGCTAGAAAGAGAATTCGTTCATTCACTATATCCCTCACTGATCCATTTATTTTTTTAAGCTGTTAATTAAACAAAATGAAAGTATATTCCTGCATATCAATATTTACGTAGGGGTGTTTTAAGGTAGGGCGTCAGGGTGGCACAGTGGGTAGCACGGTCGTCTCGCAGCAAGAAGGTCGCTGGTTCAGGTCTCGGCTGGGTCAGTTGACATTTCTATGTGGAGTTTGCATGTTTTCCCTCTGATCTTTTTCCCCGTGGGTTTTCTCCGGGTGCTCTGGTTTCCCCCACAAGTCCAAAGACATGCCTTACAAGTGAATTGGGTAAAAACAATTGCCCATAAAACATATGCGTAAAACAAATATGCCAGATGAGTTGCCGGTTCATTCCGCTGTGGCAACCTAAAAAAATTAAAGGGGCAAAGCCAACAAGAAGATGAATGAGTGGAAGCATGATTTTTAATCAAACTGAGAATTGCAAATTTGTGTCAATCCAGCCTCTTACTCTGTTGGCTACTGTGCAGGGAGCTTTTCATTTGCACATTGTTTGATGTTGATGCAGTGATGCTCCTTGCTCTTGGATTGCATTCACCGAGCAACAGCAGCACCAACGGTCATGCTAAAGAACTTTATCTGGCATTAGCTTTTAAACACAGAAGAAAGTTTTTGCATGCAAAGCATTGTGGGATTTCAAAGATGTAGCATTTAGCTGACAAACAACTCCCTCAAGACATGATGAACTGCTCTTCTTTTGTACTTTTCACGTCTTCTTCTTAAGCTTTTCTTGTAGTTGTTCTTGTTCTTCTTCCACACACATCTGTTCTTTAATTACAAAGCTTTGCACATACAAGTTGTCCAGATCTGTTGTGACCTTAAAGGTCATTGCACATTAAGCATGAAATTTTTATCTGAATCGCTTGTTCAAAAAATGTACTGTGCAAAGCTTGCTAAATTATTATGTCTGTGCACTCGTGTGCAGGTTTCTGCAAGGTACACCGTGACTGGCCAACAATGTGCATCACATATTTTTCTGCCAATCAAATGGGAGCTACTCAATTTTTTCAAGAAAGCTATTACAAATAAAGAGCATTTGAGGTCTAGTGGCAATTTTTTAAGATTTACGATTACAAAGCACTAAACTAGTAACAAAAAGTAAACTGTCTTAAAATGTAATATTTTTGCCAATTGCTTTGCCTATGTTCAGAATGCATATGATTTGGTTGAAATAGATGATGGCTCCCATGAGTCCCAGCAAATGTTGACTGAAATAAATCCATTCAATCAACCTGAAATGCAGTCTCCTCCATGTTTACTTTAATTTTGGTCAGTGCCATTTTCTGGAATCATTCTCCTCACAGCAAGCAGGATTGTGTTCATACACAGGACTTATACCAGTCGCATGTTTGTAATGTGAACAAACAGACAAAAAAAAATCTGATTTCATTAAAAAGAATTGAGCATTAAGGATCGTCGTTAGTCAGTACCCAAAAAAATGTAAATGTAAATTACTGAGGAGTTATACATTTTCTTGCACTGCTTTATAAATTGTAATACAGTTTTGGGCTATTAGTTTTTATTACAGTTGAGATTCCTAGCATATATTATTCTGTTAAAAAAAATATTAGAATTGTACACACCCCCAAACAAACTGAGCCCCCACATCATCTGTGCTTAAAAGTATTTTACTGGTACTGCGCATACTTTATTAGCGGGATAGGGGAAAAACTATATTGTAATCAAATTTTTGACTGGGATGGTTTGTTTTATTTGCCTGTGTATTTGATTCCCATGTTCACGCACTGATTAAACATCAGCTGTTAATATCATCATTATCCTGTATATTTAATCTGAGATACTGTAATGTTTTTAGGGGTGGGCCATATCGTATTGTCCACGATAATACAATTATTAATGTGTTAAAATTATTGCTAAACTTCCTTAAAATATTTTTATTTATTTATTTATTTTTAGGAATGTGTAATTCACTGTTTTATGAACCTGTGGGCATTTGGAATGTCCTGTAGGAATCACTTTTGTTTACAGAAAACCAGGTTGAGATTTTTTTTTCGTTTTCGATTCTGCCTCAATTACATTTGTTTGTCTAGCTGTTGTTTATTCTTGCTCATGCTCTTGCACAAAATAAACGTAATTTTAGGGTTGTACATAAATCCTGTACATGTTAAATATCTAAATGTAATTGTAGCAGTTGCCAGAGATAAAAAAAAAAGTGCATAAATGCTCAAAAGCATAGAAGTGATTGTTGGGGTTGCCAGATATTGAGAAAATACTCCTAAATGTAAAAAATAGTTTTTTTAAATGAGAATGCTCAAAAACATAAAAGGGTTTCAAACAATGTATTTGAATAATACAGTTTGTTATGCAAGAAAGTTTTGTATGTGTTTTTGATGTTATGAAATAGGTCCTAATTTTGTTCCTTAACGGTCTTAAAAAGTTCTTAAATTTGATCTTAGAAGTTCAGCTTTCAGTGTTTTTGGTGTTTTGATGCAGAAGACTGACAAACCTCGTAGTCTGAACGTCAATGAACTCTCGTGTTCCTTTTCATTTTATCTGTTTATATGGCAATTACCAAGTTTTTTTTAACTCTACATTTTTATAACTTAGGCAGTTTAAAATGTATGCCTGACTGAATTTCTGCTGAGGGAATGGGGATAGGAGGGGCATGGAATCCTTAGCCATCATTTGCAACATTAATTTCTCCTTTCTGACATATTTAATGTTGCGAGTCCTGTAAATTTCACTCAGTCACTCACAAGGGACCAGAGCAAAAACAAACCAGAATAATCCCTGCCATTCCCATTGGTTGCGTAAAATTCAATCCAATCCTGATCTTGTATTCTGGAATTATGCAGGGGCTGGAATACACATGGCCTTTTATGGCAAATTTATTAAATTTGCAATAATACAAAAAAGGAAAGAAAACAACAGATTTCTCAAAACATCAGCACCTCATATGGGATCAACCACCAAATGAATACTACTGCTGAGATGTTCCCATAAAGTTGTCTTTGGGTTCTCTTCCAGGTTGAGCTCTGGTGAGGGGGATGGCGCTTGGTGTCCAGCAAGTCCTGTTTTCCCAAGTGGCTCCGAGTACCTGCAGGTGGACCTACAGAAACTTCACTTCTTGTCTCTGGTGGGCACACAGGGTCGGCACGCGGATGGTCTCGGCCGAGAGTTTGCACGCAGTTACCGGCTCCACTACTCGCGTGATGGCCGACACTGGATAACCTGGAGGGACCGCTGGGGACAAGAGGTTTCCAATGTTTGCGGTAAACTCAGTAATCCAATCAAGAGACGCCGAGACTCACTTTCAGTCTTGTTTTTGTTTCAGGTCGTGTCAGGAAATGATAACACATATGATGTGGTCCTCAAAGACCTGGGTCCTCCCATCATCGCTCGTATGGTGCGCTTCTATCCCCTGGCGGATCGGGTGATGAGTGTGTGTTTGAGAGTTGAACTCTACGGTTGTGTTTGGAAGGGTGAGTTGAGCTAATTACAGGTCTTCTATTAAAATGATTAAGCTTGCTCCCAGGATGAGGATTGCCTGAAAGTAATGGGACTTTGTTTGTTAGATGGACTGAAGGCGTACACCGCTCCTGTGGGTCATGCGATGAACTTGTCAGGATCTCGAGTCAACCTTAATGACTCTATCTACGATGGCAGTAAAGAGGCGGGGTAGTACACATATGCACCATTCTCTTGCCATGGTTTAGAGCAAGAGTCACACATCGGCCCTGTTGTAAAAATAACTCACCATAGCACCATTTAAATATATTATTTTATTCGTTTTTTTTTTATAAATCCTACTTGCTTTGAGCTTTTTTTTTTTACCACTGTGAAAGATGTCTGTCTGTGTCTTATTTGTGGGAATTGTCACACAAGCTAGCATGCTAACTACCCACCGGGCGGTTGGGAAAAGCCTCTGAATTAAATAAACCATTTTTTCACGCGAACATTGAAAACTTCCAGAAAGGAACTAAAGCCTCATTTAGAGCTGTGCCTTTCGATGAGAAACATTTTTGAGACTTCTAAAGTTGTGTCAAACGTGTTTGTTAAATATAAAATATGATCATTGTTTTAAAAATGCTGTAGATGATTTCAGGCCAATTCGACAGTTATTTTTTGTTGGTTACATAAGTGATAATCTGTACAAACATGGTGCAAGGTTGTTCATGTTCTGTTAAAAAATGTTAGCGGCTTGGTGAAAATGTACAAGTGATTGTTTGAAAACCCATCGCTCTTTCATTTTTTCACTAGTATTCTTTGCTCTGTGAATGTTTTTAAACATTGAATGTTTTTAGGGCAAAAAAAAGTAAAACGTAAAATGTGGAAAAAATATATTCTTCTCTATGTTAAAATTCTTGAAATACAATTCAGCTCTCAGTTCTTCAGGATTTCATTTTCAGCTCTCTGCATTAGGAACATTGATGGGCAGTAATGAGAGAACATCTCAGAGAACATTGAGAAGATTGTTTTATTTTCCTTTGATGCTACTACCACACGGTAACTACAGCACAGAAAAGTCAAGTTTTAAATTGGAAAAATTATGGAAACTCTGAGTCTTTTGCTTTGAAATGCTACTGCTTTTATTTGATTTAATGATCTATGCTAAGCTATGCTAAAAGTGACAGGACTGGAGAACGGCGGAACCGAATCCAAAACAAAGAAATGCTTGTAATTCTCTCAAGAAAAAGTTTGAGAATGGGCTTAAATGCATGAAAGTCGAGTGGTCCTTTAACTCTAGACATACAGAACTCGTTATTACAATTATTATTACTACTTTCCTTCAGTAGTGGGATCAAAAAATAATCTAAACTTCCCCGAAATGAACCACACACACATACTGAGTAGTAGAAAAGAGCTGATTGCGGAATGCACCTGTGAATTATGTAAGCAGACGGAAAAATACTATTAAGAAAGCCATCTATTTAAGCTCCACATTTCCCAAGAAAAGGTGGTGCTGTGTGTCAAAAACAAGTGTTTGAGACCCTGCTGAGATAATCTTGTCAACTCTCACCTGGAGCTGTCGCACCTCATTTTCCCTGACGCGTGTTGAAGTCCAGACCACTTTCTCATGTATATGTGCTTAACTGTCAGGAGAAATGATGAATATTGTGTAAAAAACACTCCCAGATGTGTTCTAATGGAGAAGAAATGTTTGCAAAGCCTAAGCTTGCATTTGACGCTAGCCAGATGTGTCCACGCATGAGAAACTTCTACATGTATGTGAGCGCATGCACATTCCTAATGATTTGACTGGTGCGATGTGTCTCCTCTCCAGGGTCATGTTCGGAGGCCTGGGCCAGCTGTGCGATGGGGTTTTGGGTGGGAATGATTTCATGGAGAGTAAAGAGCTGAGAGTGTGGCCTGGATACGACTACGTGGGCTGGAATCGAGAAACCCTGGGCGAAGGGACTGTTGACATTGAGTTTCACTTTGAGAAAATGCGAATCTTTCACACCATGCAGGTCAGTGTTTTTAGCGAAAGCATACTGCTGTTTTGGTTTCATCTTGCTTTGCTTCATTCTACTGGTGGATAATGAGTACGTTCATCAATTTATATTACAATGCATTTAGCAGATGCTTTTGTCCAAAGCGACTTACAGTAGGAGAGATAATATGGATATGACTAAGTATCCAGATGTCAACGAGAGTAAAAAAGCTCCTAAAACATGATACAGCTAGATATTTTTTATTTTATCTCGGTGTTTTCTGGTGCTCAAGTAATCCTTTACACCTTTTTATTTATTAATCACAGATTAGGTTAAACAAGTCAAATCTGCCTTAAACTCTAAGCATTTTAGTTGCTTAATACTTGGTCAAAAGACTCCTTTGGGTTCTCACAAAGTTTGTATCACAAAGTCTTAAAACAATTAAAATAAAAAATTCATGATCAGTTATTACATTTCTTTTAATGAATCACTTTTTATATATTTATTACAAAACATAATATTTATCATAAAGTAAAACCATACTCAACCAGCGTAGAATGAGGTTTGGTTGAATATAATCAGCTGCCAACTCTGGCACCGGAGACGAGCTGCTGCATCTTCCCTCGTCTGAATGGGAACTCTGAGTTCATACTGTGTCAAAAACTACGACATGAAAACACAGTGTTCATTGGTTTCAAGATGCACATTTTTTATACTTTTGTTTCAGGTCGTACTTGTGATAGTTGATATTTGTACCCAATCTTTGTGTTTTTACTAGATTTCAGTTGTTCTACAAGAATCAGAACTGGCAGCCTAAACCAGGTCTGAACAAACCACACTGTTGTCCTCAGAGTCAGTGCGTTTGAGAGGAAATGAAGCAAGATTATTTTCAAGCTTAAACTTTTCTGTTCCACAGAGAAAGGACAGGTTGGCAAGACACATTAAAAGTAAATGATCTGCAGTTCATCCTTCCAGAAAGCTTGTACCCTGCCAGATGGCAAAGGCTATCCAGAAATGATTCTGCCTCTGTAAATCTGCTAAGTAATAAGTCCAACCTCTGGAGTTTGTCTTCACCTTTCAACACTTTAATGAGCATTTGATTTGTTCGTCTCTTTGCTGTTGTGGTTGTTCTGGATTCTGAGAGCTACCCAATTGTTTTATTGTCAGTTTGGTTCGCCCTCATTTTTTCTGTTCTTGCATCTTTGGCTCAGGAATGCTGATTTGCTTTCACAACCTTCTTGTCTTCAAGGCCATTTTCTTCATTCCTTCATTCATTTATGATGCTAAACAATTTGGAAAAGCAATGATTCACCTCATGTCCCCATGTTTTTCATGTGGCTTCCCACTGACTTCCTCTTGTTCTTGCTTCCTCGAAATCTTGCTACTTTTTCCCAAAAGGCCCATGATTAAAAGGAACTGTCGACCTGTTAAAAGATTTTCCATGGCTAGGAGCACTTGCTCATGTGGCTTTGTAAGATGATTAATGGTGTCTCCCTCAGCTCACTCTTCAAGACGTTAGTTTAGAGTTTCTTCTTAAGTACAAATTGCGACACATCTTGAAGATCGTTTTGGTTCTTGGATTTAATTGAAAAATGTGAAATTTATTTGTGAGTACCAAAAGAAGACATGAATGTTTCAACTGTAAACCAATGGACCATCGATTGGTAAATAATCACAATTTTTTGTCACATTCACACTAAACTATAGTAATTAATTTAGGGACGAGGGATTTAAGATCTGTTTAAAGCAATCAATGCGTGCTTGAAATATTGGAGCTGTGGTGGATATTGATGCCGGTGTGAATCAATCAGGAACTTGCTCTGCCAGAGAAGCGAGACACTCAATACTTAGTCGGGCTGTTTTTGCTGCAGCCATGCGGATGGCATGGAGTGAGTCAGTCTGTGTCACTGCTCAGGTGTTATGAGAGCCCAGGTTACAATGATGGTTGCCTTCAGCTCTTCTGCATTGTTGTTGTGAACAGCCAGTCTCTTTTGCAATGACCTTTTAACTTTCCCCTCCTTGTGCAAGGTGTAAATGGGTTTCTTCTGGTTTGACCTGTGAAGGAACCAGTCTTCCCCATGGTGGTGTAGCTTACAAAATTAAATCCATCTGCATCCATATTATTTATATTAGTCTTCTTTAAAAGACAGTTTTCAGGGTTTTTTCTCTTCTATAAGAATAATTGGTTGAAATAAGTCCAAGAATTAGACTTTTTAGAGTTTTATTCGTTTTATTGACATCATTTTTCAGCTGTTGAACTGTTTTCCTCAGTTCAATACTAAGAGTTATAATATTTGTTTTGTTGGTGATTTTGGCTCTTAAGTTGGCCAGAACTTTCTCTGTGTTTCAGCAGATGGGATTATTTCTGGTTACAAATCTAGTTTTTTTTTTTACATATATTTTAAGAAAATGCTTAAATAAAAATAAAAAAAAAACATTTTTTTCATGGTACTCTGATAATAAAATAGTAGTAATTTGTTTACAGACAAAACACCCACCAACTTGAAAGTGTTAAGAAAATGTGTGTTTTTGAGTAGCCATCAATCAAAAGTACCAAATGTTGTTTTGTTTCATCAGATTCATATGTGATGTCATTGATTTGAGGTAAGAACAAAAGACATATTGGGTAATGAAATGTATATTTCAAGGATTCTACTCTATAGAAAAAAAATGTGTGTCATCCAAGATCCCATTTAAGACTAGAACAGTCATGTGCACAAGTAATAAATGATAATAAAAAATAACATTTCCAGTTTGAGTTAAAATCAGACATTTGATGCATATAATTCCTGAAGTTGAAAAGAGAAAGAGAAAGGTCTTGAGCTGTACCATTTATCCTCACTCCCAGTGTAAGGGTTCGTTTTGGAGCATGCTTCTTGAGTCAGTGATTGTTTGCGCACATGTGGGCAGTTAAACGTTGACCTGACAACACCATTAATGTCCAACCTGTCACAGTATGTACGCTCTTTTACTCAACCTTTCATTCACTCGCTCTTGTTCTCCATTTCACTTCTCCCAATGGTGAAGCAGTAACTTATGTCTCCCTCTTGACCTATTTTAACTCTCATCTCTTTTTCAGGTGCACAGCAATAACAGACACACTCAGGGCGTGCGAGTGTTCAGTGAGGTGCTGTGCGAGTTCAAAGCCACGCTGTTGAGTCCATGGGCAGAGCCTGCACTCAGCCTTCAAGTGTCTGATCTACACGACTTATCGTCCCGCACCATCTCTCTTCCGCTCGGAGGACGACCAGCACAGATCATCCGCTGCCACTTCACCTTTGCTGACACTTGGCTTCTTATTAGCGAGATAAGCTTCTATTCGGGTACACTCCCAGCAGAACTCTCCTCCTTGCAGTTTAAGCTGAAATGTCCTTTAGTAGGGTTTCCTTTAGTTTTGTAATATCTTAAGATATGTGTTTATAACATGGACCAGTAGTTCCCAAACCCCGGGGTGCGGACTGGTACCAGTGCTTGGATCAATTGGTACTGAGCAGCATAAGAAATTATTAATTATTTTCTGTTGTAATTATGAAAAAATGTATAAAAGGTTAAACATGCCAACTGTGAGCTTCAAATGCTAGAAGTCAGGAGAACTGCTCATAATCACTGGTCTGAAAGTTACAGGCAAACTGTTTCACTATAGTCTTTTTTTTTTTGTCTATATTTTGAAACTGACCTCAAAGGCCAGCACTCCTGATTCTGAAGGCCCTGGGAGGATTCGATCTACATAGCCGAACACTGAAGCCGTAATCTAATTGTGCTAAACAAAACTATACTTCAACATATGTTCTGAAGGCTGTAAAACCACACAGTGATGAGCATAGACCATTGGGACTAATATACTCTTTTTTTTTTTTTTATGGAACAGTTTAGATTTTAATGGTTATTTAAGGAAATGCTTCTAATAGTGTTTTGTCGCACAAAGTTGTCCCTGTTCGCTTTCAACACCAAGAATTTACATATTTCATAGTGAAGATATTTGCATTGTTTTATCGAGTCTAATTCTTTCTTCTTTCTTTTTCCCCCTGGTCTCCAGTGGCATTTGAGGATGGGTCCGTGCTTCCTCCTCTGCCGTCCTCCAATACTCGTCCTCTTAACACCACGTCACCTACGACCCCCAGTACTCCAAACGGAACCAGCAGCCCCACCGGTTGGTCTCTACCACACTCGTTTTTTTTTTACCACACATTTCAGACTCATTCATGATTATAGTTAGGGTAATTGAGGTCTTCAGCTCACACCAGATGCAGTATGAATCCAATTAATATATTTTTTTATTAAAACAGAAATCTCATCAGCACTGACAGCCCCGTGGTAACATCCTAGGACCTTTATGATCTTGACCTGGTTTGGATTCTAGACCAAGATCATGTGCCAATTCTTAAGCTCCTTATCTCTTGATATAGAATATAGAATCTTTATTTAAAGAAACGGCTGCTTTATTACCAGGACAAATCCCATGTTGTTCCCATACAGATCACTTACTGATGACTTTTTGCTGATTCCAATTTCATCTTCTCTGTCGGAAACAATGTGTCTTACTGTAGATATCGCATCTACATCTGCTCAGAGTTCTGGCCTTAATGGTCATATCTGATATTTTGGGGGAAATACAATTTTTTTTGTTCATGATTTAACGTGTCTGCCATCCAGCTTTTGTGTGAATAAAATGAGTCTCGGATCTGACAGGCATACACAGCTAAAAAAAAAAACTCTCGTCTAGATTTCACTGCAAATGAAAGTAATATTGACCCAATTTGTTTTCTTTTTGTATTCATGAACTCTCTCGTGCACACTCGTAGCTTTGTTGGCATAATACTATTCAGTACTAATATACTTGGTTCTGATGAAATATTTAAGAGAAAGTTTGAGACAGAAAAGGGCAAATATTACCTAACAATAGTGGAAGCGGGTTTAGAAATTCTGGGATAACTACCACGACTTCTTTCAAGCTTTAAATACAGGGTAATTTAAAATGAATACCCCAACTTTGAAAATCGAGAACTTTGCAAAGAAGAAAAGGAGAACTAAGCTCTTTCTGTCGTCGATTTAAGGAAGTCTGAAGTTCACATTGATTAATTACCCAAGGTTCTATCATGTTTCTTTCAATAAATACAGATTATCAGAATTGTGGTTTCTTTTTGAATCACCCTGCACTTCTCCGAGCAACTTCCTGTAACAATTTCAGTCAACGTCTGTTTACTGTACTTGACTAGAGTAACCTTTTATAGTGTCCTGCACACCTATGCAATAAGTATGCAAGATAGGCAACACCTATGAGGCAGAAGGCTTATCTAGATACACAATTGTTGATGAACATGTGATCATTATTTGAGAAAAAACAGGCATTAAACCAATGTCCTCTTCCAACTACCATCTCTATGGTGTCATTGTGTTCCTCTTTCACCACACTCTAGCTCTCACATTCCCTCACTTCTGACCTGTCCACCTTCACTTTTCCAGACCTCTTCATGACCAATTCTTCCCTGCTACCCAGCAGCGTACCACCAGGTGAGAGAGAAAGAATGTGAGGAGTGAGGGTATTATCTCTCAGCCTCGGGATTGTACAGCATGTTTTATACATTCACAGCATGTTTCCCTCTCCTAACATCGCCCTGTCTCTCTAAATGTATTGAGAATTACTTTATACATTTTGAGGATGCACAAAACATCCTCAGAGATGTTTTGTCATTTTTAACTTTCTTTGTATAGATCAAATAATTCCATACTTGAGAAATCTTTGTTGGTCACGCTTGCACAAAGTGCGGATTTTTTGTTGTTCTTTTCACTAAGGTCATGCTATAGGGATCTTGCAGGTATGTATAAAGCAACATTAGGATTGCCTGCAAAATAGTGATTTTAGTGGTTTTGGCACACCTATATCTTGCTTTTGCTGCTTGGGTCACATAAAGCTGAATGTCTGAACGTAGTCTTTATCTCACTCTATGTTGCACAGCTTACTCATTTTGCAAAGAATATCCTAATTTCATCTTCCAAGGGGATGGGCCAACCAATGGTGCGGCCCGACACCACTACTATTAAATTTACAGAACTACTGAAATGTCTTATTGGTTTGAAATTTCAGATGGCAAGAGATTAACTCTGAACACTTCTACACAGCAACAAAGCACCAGCTATAGCAGGGTTTCCACTGGGTCTTAAAAAGTATAAAATTTAAAAGCCAAATTTTAGTCCATTTACTGTTCTAGATCTTCAATAATTTTTCACATCTCTTATTTTTTGTTGTGCATGTAAAGCTCATCTGATTTGGTTTTTTTGTTGTTGTTGTTGTTGTTGTTGTTGTTGTTGTTGCTTGGAGTTGCCAAAGATTGAAAAAATGCTTCTAAATGCTAAATATAAAAATGATTGTTGGGGTTGCCAAAGTTTGAGAAAATGCTCAATAACATTCAATTGTTTATTATGCAATACTGTTTATTGTGCCATATATACATTTTGTATATATATGTGATTTTATAATATAGGTCTTGATTTTGATTCGTAACAGTCTTAAAAAGTCTTAAATTTGACCTCATGAAACCTGTGGAAACCATGACTGATCACCTAAAACATTGCGCTCTTGTAAAAGTAATCCACTAGTCGCAAAGGCTCAGTGAAGACAAAAACAATGGTAAGCCAAACAGTGCACAGCCCAGTGTTTCTACATGCACATCCATCCAAAAAGCCTGTAAAGAAGATTTCTGCATGAATTCTTTGTAAGGGTTCTTAACTCTAACAATGCTCCTTTGTCCAGAGTTCGTGTTTCACTTGTCTCATCTCATGAATGAGCTTTAGTTCCACGAGCTTCGGGACTGGACTCGCTCCCACTGCTCATTTACTCCCGTCAAAGCTTATTACAGTCTCCCAAACAACAGCTGCTCCCTAAATTTACCAACATTAGCACACACGCTCACATGGTGTAAAAGAAGTCCATGAAGGCCTGAGATCATCACAAAAATCCCTGATAAGCTTCGGTTTTAGTAGCATTGGTTGCACTCTTATCTGATCTTTACAATGTTTTTGATTGACAGAGCTGTCGGCCATCACTCTGAGGGCGGGGTTACCTGTGGCTAAGGATGACAGCAGCAACACGGCCATCCTGATTGGCTGTCTGGTTGGAATCATCCTGCTGCTGTTGGCCATCATAGTAGTGATACTGTGGAGGCAGTACTGGAAGAAGCTGCTTGGAAAGGTAAGATCACTGCATTTTAAGAGGATCTAATACATTTAAATAAATAAACATTTAAGATTGAATGCTATTTTCATTTGCAAGTAAATCTCGAAGTACTGATTGAAACAAAGAGCACAAAAGAACTTAACACTGTAAGAAAGTCATCCACTGAGTGGCTAAACAGTGTGTGTTACAATAGATACAACACTTTTTAATATTGTTATTATTTATTTTAGTGCTTCATCTCTAAAGTGAGTCATATTACAGAGGAAACTCCTTTCACCCGATTTGTTACTAATATCAGCCAGTTGAGCATCCATCAATCTGCACTGCAGCATATGAACAGAAAAGTACACATCACGGTTCTACATGTACTAGTCTTTAAAGTCCTGCAATGCTCCTTAATCATAGAGCACCTACTTCTGGCCGTGAGCATCGTTGCTTGTCAGTGCTGTCAATTGATGAAACTTTTTTATCTAATTAATTACATGGTGTGATGATTAATTAATCGCGCATACATACAGAAATTAAAAAAGGCAGAATTTGTTTGCTGTCACAGCCATACCCAGAGTCACGGCAGTTCGTGATATAGTCATGAAAGTTTAATCTATTGAAATACATATAGGACACATATAGACATACAGGACACAAAAAACAGTGTAATTCATGACCCTGAGCATGAATCAATAGATACAATTTCCTGACTATCATAAATTTCACAAATTGCTGTGAGACCGGGTTGCGCAGCCGGGGATGAGCTCGCTAGAACACGCATTGAGTGCAGGTGCTGTTTCAAACTAGAACTGCTTTGATGATGGGAAAATTACCTCTGTTTTCTCAATGGCTCCACTACCATCTCTTTTGTTTTTAAATTTGCGCTTTAGCCTGCCAAACAGTTCTTCATCCTTTTATTTTTGCATCTTGTTTGTTGTTACTAGCTTGCGGCAGATCTACAATGTATAATGTTACAGATCTGTAGAGGGGCGGGGCATGTTAATTGCGTAAAAAAAAACGCGTAATTTTTTTTCTGTGATTAATTAATCTAATTAGCATGTTAAATTCACAACCCTAGTTACAAGATTAAACATTTATGTTTCTTGAAATGATAAAATTCACTCAAGCACACAATGGTCTCAACGAGCACCCATTCCAAACAAAGGAGAAGAAACAGTTAGGCGAGATGAATGTGAAGCTGTTTGTTTGTTTGTTTGTTTTATTAGCCTGCCATTTTTCAGTATCATCTGACCAGATGCATATATAAACAAATCATGTTTTACTGTCCACAATGGTGCACCAGGGAGTATGTGTGCTCACAACAGTGAAAAACACTTCAGGTTGAATCTCCTAAACATCAATCATGAGACTGAGCCTTTAAATACTATTTTCATGATTTATTTATAAACAAATGTTGGTATTATTGTAAAAAAAAAAGGTGATATGTGGGTGCAGATTTGTTTTAATATGTGGATTAGTTTTGGAAACAATTATGTTCCATGTAGCTGATTCAATGAATTGCTGCATTCTTGAACTTGTCAGTTAGCCAAAGCTTCGTTTGAGTCTCTAAATCATTTAGAAAACTCTTTCATAAACACATCTGATATTTCAAATGCACATAACTGTGTGCCTATGCAATGCATTATAAATGTACACTTTGGAAAAGTGTTTTTCATCTGTTTCTCCTAAAACAAAGTCATCTGTTTTAAAAGTTAGCAGCGCACCCGGCAGGAAATGTCTGACATGCAAGATCTCTAAATTCAGTTTTACAGCTCTGATATTTTCTGAATATAATTCCAGGCACAGGGAAGCCTCTCCAGCGATGAGCTGCGGGTTCATCTTTCAGTTCCCTCCGACAACGTGGTGATCAACAACACCAGCACGCACACGTACTCCAGCCGCTACCAGCGCATTCATACCTGTCCTGACGAGCGGGAGCGAGAGGGGGAGTACCAGGAGCCCAGCACCGTACTGCGCCGCCAAGAGCCACGGGACAGCACAGGTGAGACGCGCAGCCCTCGCTCCCTCAGCACCGCTTGAGTGCCTCTCGGTGAGAGCGTAGGGACTCGGCTCGCTCTAGAGCCAAAACGACAGCAGAAAAAGTACTTGAGGATCCACATCCCAGATACAAAGAGCCACTGTCCCATCTGAGAGAGCGCAGAGAGATTTCATTCCCGTCAAACGCTCCGGCAGCTGTTCGGTTCGTGATCAATCATTCATGTTTCATTCGGTGTGTCGTATTTACGCATACAATCATCCCCTGTCCCAAATTTGATTTATATCTTGAATTTGAATATATGGTTATATTTCCAGGTTACCTGAGAATTCCCGTCCATCTCAAACTCTGCTTGCGTTCATTTTTGTTCTTTGATTATAGGGCTAAAACACTTTAGCTGTGGTATTTGTGCTGACGTTTGTAGCAATGTCTTTTATTTCATTTATAGGCATTTGGGATCTATTTAATATCTTCAGAATATTTTTATTTTTTGGACAAAAATTTGATTTTTCTAATAAACTAATCATATTTATTAAACCATTATATAATGGATTTTTTGTTATTTTATTTGTAGAAATTGGGACAACAAATACATAATTTTTATTTTTATTTTATTAGTTTGCATTTTATAGTTTTATTTGGACAGACATTGAATTATTGTTATTGTGATAAAAATTATTATTGTGTTCATTGTTTTATTTTTTAAATGTAAACAGGTTTCTATTATTATATTTGTTACTACTACTGTTGTTGTTATTATTATTATTATTATTACATATATACAATTTAGATATCAGCAAATGATTGAATTGACAATTTGTTACACATTTTTATTGTTGTATTTATTTTAATTAAGTTTAATTTTTTGTTTTGTTATGAATTAAATATAATTATTTAATTAGTATATATTGGGGTTTTTCTTTTTTAAGTGTAGTTTTATTTGTTTCCATTTTATATTTTTATATACATTGATTTATAGTTTTATTTTTCATTGTTTATGGGTTTACAATTTCAGAGATTTTATTAAAAACAGAGATTTTATAATTGTATAAGATTTATTATCTTTATTAATATTATTATATGAATAATATTTGGATATTTTAAAAAAAAATGGCATTTGAAAGCCAATATGGAATTAAGTGTTATTGTACTTAATATTGTATTTATAAAAATTGGAACAGCAAATAGATTTTGTTTTCCAATATATATATTTTTGTTAATTACATAGTTTTGCTATTTGTTTACATTTAAACAGAAACTTGTATATTTATTATAACATTTGTAAACTTTATTGTAACATGTAGATATTTGAACAGCCAATTTTCATTATTGTATATTTGGTCATTTGAACACCTTTTACTATAACATTATTTGTGTTAGTATACTATTGCTATTCACATTTGTTTTACTTAAAAAAAATCAGTATTTAGAAAAGCATTTACTGAAAACGGGTGTATTTGCATATTTGCATTGTAGTATTGTATTATAACACAGCTCATAGCTGCTATATTCAATATAACTATTATTACTAGGGTTTGGGGATATTTGCTTATTTAAACTCTGCGTTCTACAGGTGCTTAAAACCCCTCAAAATGTTTAGTGTTTTTCAAACCTTGAAACAAACAAAGTTTTGTTCACGTACTTAAAACGCAACAAAGACGATCGCGTATAAAAGCGCCAGTAGTTAACGACATCTGTAAGCTGTAAGAGAAATATTTGCAATAAAACATATATAAAGATAGCATATAAAATAAGACATAAAAGATAGAATATGACCATATGTACAGAGTATATAGCAATGTGAGTGTTAAAGTGTCAGTGTGCTGTGGAGCGTATGAAACTAAGTCAGTCAGTGTTTCCTTTTAAGAAACAGCTGAGGGAGAATGTTATGTAGTGTGAGGATGAGTCCAGAATATCTATTTTAGCTGTAACACATCATGACAGTACGCCAGAAGCCTCATTTTCATATTAGAGGCCGAAGCGTTTGATCAAAAGGGGTTGATGGTATTCATTCACCAGAGCAATGAGAAGTGAGTTCACGATTAACAGCTTGCATCATCTCGGAGATAACATCGCCGCCTGCTGTGTTTGTGCATCTCACATGTGACATGTTTATAGTCAGCCCTAACAGTCCTTGTGTTTTGTTCTTTTGTGGTCTTGTGTTGTGTTCTCACACCTCCTCGTGTACTCGTGTGTGTTTGGGTTTGTGTTTGTGTGTGTTCATCCTCCTAGCACTGCTGTTAAACAACCCAGCATACCATCTCCTCCTGACTCATGGTCCCAACAGGCTGACTAACTGCCCCAGCCAGCAGGAAAAGCCCCAAAACCTGGCCCAGGGTAAGAGAGAGGGGGGTCATGCTGCACAAAGAAATGGGCCGATAAAACGACCAAAGCTTCTTAAACGTTCCAGGCGAGAAGATCTAGGGAGGGTTTGTGGAAGGTCCGTGTACGGATTAAAAACATTTTTAGTTTCAAGCACAGATCTTGAATCAGAAACTTCATTTTGGAAAAAAAATGTGAAAGTCACAGAGAAAGGGAAGAATTGGGAATTTATCCTACTTTTTATTAGGGTTCCTATTATACGAGTAGCCTATATCCACATCTCCTGAAAATAATGTCGTGAAAACCATTGAAAATTTTGCTGATCATTTTCTTCTGGTTATATTTTTGAGAATTTGTATTATGGTACAATAATTCATCTGCGTGCTTTTAGTATATTGCCTTTTTCTTATTAAATAATAGCCTTCTCAATATCGCGCCTATGCATCTTTCCAGGATACCCTTTAGATTTAATGTGATTGATTTCATCTAAGCTCATTTTATTGTAATTTCATCAAGCTAAATGTCACAATACTTCAACTTTTTAAGTGTCAAAAAAATTCACTACAGTTGTTTGTGTTTTTTTACAATTAGAAGCACAAACAACAAGTCATAAAAGCATTTGTTATATTTCAAATATAATTATTGTTTATTTCTCTGTTCATTTACTATACACATGCAGTCATATAGTTCAACAAATACTGGGGAAAAAAAGAGTTGATTATAAAAGGAAAAATTATATTTTATTTTATATTAATTATATTTGTTCACTTGTTTTGTGATATCTTTTATAATTTGGGGGGTTCTTTGTCACATTACATTTGGACATTGTTTTTTAAGTTGTATTTTACTTGTTTTTCTTTTTTTTAAATACAGATATGTGAGCCTTTTATCCCATAAATAGGAGAGCGGTGAGATTTTTAAAAAATTCCACCCCCTCCAATCCTTCCCTTCTGAATCCAAAGACACAGTGGGATACTTTTCAAAACTGCACATTTTTATTTAATATTTGCACTATTAACAAAATTGCCATCACGATTAATAAAAAAATATTTCATGACCCCTTTAAAACCTGAAATTTATGTTCTCCCCTTTAAAAAACTATAAAAACAAGTTTTTAATAATAATTCATGTAAAACATTTCCCCTGACAGTGAAGTTTCATTAATGGAACAAAGTTTAGATGTCTTTTGTATTTGAATGTTTGTGTTGAATCACACGCTCATCACACGTGTGTGTGAGTGTGCGCGCATGTACGCGTGATTTGTGTGTACATAATATCTTAATTTAAGTCAGTGTTTATAAGTGCATGTCTGATTCAGTGTTGGCTCCATGCTGCAATGTTTTCCTCAACTATCTTTTATCTTCTCTCAGCTTGTGCTATTGATATGGCTGACAAAGGGGTGCCAATTCAGGAGGGCCCGCCCCCTTATCCTGGAGCCCCACCCCCCTGCTTGTCTGGGGCTCATTATGGGGAAGCCTCGGCTGCTGGGGGCAGTGTTCCTCACTATGCAGAAGCTGACATCATCAGTCTTCAAGGCGTCAGTGGAAACAATACATATGCAGTGCCTGCCCTCTCAGCCACGCCCACCGAGTGCCCACCGCTGCCTGAGTTGCCAAGAGAACGACTCGTGTTTAAAGAGAAGTTGGGAGAAGGGCAGTTTGGAGAGGTATGACTGCGAACACCAATTCCCAAAAGTCTACCGAAGACGTTATTGTTTAGCTTTGCTTTCTCACAGCAAGCTATCGCTGTTGGCGTGTTTCTCATCATACTGTGCCTTCCTCGAGGTTCATCTGTGTGAGATCGAGAACCCTCAAGACCTTGCTAACCTAGAGTTCCCCTTCAATGTGAGGAAAGGACGTCCTCTGCTGGTGGCTGTCAAGATTCTTCGAGCAGATGCCTCAAAGAATGCCAGGTAATCAATAGTAAATGTTTTTGTTATATCTTTTTTCTTTTCTTTAAAACAATAAAAGTCAAAATCTAGCTGCAAGCAGCAATCATCAGGTTTCAAGCAGTCGGTCATGGCAAGGGTCAAGAAAAAAGTCTCTACTGGGGTTTATAAAAATGATATACATGTTGTACAAGAATGAGCTTGCAAAAAAGACAAATGTACCACATTTTCTGCTTTACCCGAGGTTTGAACCCATAACCTTTGGATTTAGAGAGTAATGTAATACGCATTGAGCCATCAGTTCACAGATTTAGCATAAAAAAAGTATAATGTTTTTTAATAATTTCAATGTTTTGTGTCCAAAAAGTACTTCTGATAGCTCCTTTATTGAGGGTTTTCATTAAAGATTAAAAATTGAAGAACAGGTGCGGTAAAAATACAAACCTGATACATTGATGAGTTATCTGTGGTGCAAAATCTAATTGTTCAGCTTCTCTCTGTCTGGTTGTCTTGACCAGGAATGATTTCCTGAAGGAGGTGAAGATCCTGTCCCGTCTGAAGGACCCCAACATCATCCGTCTGCTGGGGGTGTGTGTGAGCAGCGACCCTCTGTGTATGGTCACCGAGTACATGGAGAGCGGAGACCTCAACCAGTACCTGTCTCACAGAGTCCTGCTGGATAAATCGGGGCCCTCGCACAGCACTCCCACCGTCAGGTGCAGACACACCCTCGACACGACCAAACATGTGATCTCTGGAGCACAGCAAGCTAAACCTGAGTGTGTTTCAGTTACCCCGCGCTGATCTCCATGGCCAGTCAGATCGCCTCTGGGATGAAGTTCCTGGCCTCTTTGAACTTTGTGCACCGGGACCTGGCCACGCGGAACTGTCTGGTGGGGGGTGAGCACGGAGAGGATGAGGGGGAAGACCGCGGGGGCGAGCGGCACATTAAGATCGCGGATTTCGGCATGAGCAGGAACCTGTACGCTGGAGATTACTACCGGATCCAGGGCCGAGCTGTGCTGCCCATACGCTGGATGGCATGGGAGTGCATTCTCATGGTGAGAGAGCAGAAATAATTGCCTTAGAGCCTGTTATAAAGGTGGCATCCGAGGGCCAAAGAAGGAGCCAGGAAAGCCTGGTGTGATTGTTTGTTGATTTACTGTGGGTGGTTTGGTTTGTTAACCAATTGCTTTTATTGTGCCACTAAATTTTCAAAGATAAACACAAAATACTTTTTCTAACAAAAAAAACCCCCCATATACTCTACTTTTGTACAGACAGTAAATCACTAGTTTCAGTCACAAAAAAAAGTCCCTTCAGGAGGTTGCTGCCTTCTCTTGCCGTCCAAACCAAATGTTCTCAAACACGGATTCTGAAACCGTATAAGCTGCAATTTTCCTCGTAAAAAAATTGGGTCAAACCAAGTGAAGGTGGAATTCTATTCACGCCGAGCAGAATACAGTGAATTCATTCTTATGTGTGGACACCAATTGAGACCTATATGCATGGTTTGTGCAAAGTTTTAAAAGTTCACATTTTAGGCCTTAAAATAAGAGCTGTGATAAATTATTTGAGAACAGTGAATTTAAGACTGTTTATAATATAAAGCTCATTTGATGTGTTTTTTGTTGTTGGTTTGAGGTTGCCAGAGATTGAGAAAATGCTTTTAAACGTTGGAAACGTTTACTCTAACTCTGGCAAGACAGTCAATTTTATGTGTTTCTTAATCAAAAGGAAATATTCTAAGGGTTTTACTGTTAAAATTATTCAAAAACCAACAGAGTTAGTCAAAGACTTTAAATATTTGGGCTTTATTGTAGATTCTGAAAATTTGATGGTCATGTGAAAATGTTGTGTATAACTGAAGAGAAACCTGTTACTAGACCTCAGCTCTCTGTCTAGGGTCTGCCTCGCCGCACACCATTAAACCTCTTGAGTCTTTATAAACTCAAAAAATTATGGTTAAGAAAGTAATAACCTGGCATCTTTGAAAAATTTAGTAAAATTGTTTTAAGGATATTACATTGTTAAAATTACTTTTAAACAATTCAGCCACTAATTTCCTGTCCCAGTTAATATCAAAACATAGCAGATTTGGGGCTCGAACCAGCGACCGTCTTGCTGTGAGACGACCGTGTTACCCACTGTGCCACCGTGACGCCTATAAATAAATAATGATTACTGCAATTTGCCTGACAAAACCTCCTCATCCACTCCCTATTAAACACAGAATACGTTTTAAATCGTAATCTGAACATATAAATCAGTGAACAACATATCAAACCCCTACTTATCTGTTCTTATCAAGTCCCGTTCATCATCCTGGGCACTTCGGTCATCGGTGGCTCTTTGGTTGGAGCTCCCTCAGGTATGAAAAAGAGCTCTCCGTCTGAGAAATATCTTTTAAAACCAACCTGAAAATGCATCTGTTCAGGCAGGCCTTTGAGCGCCAAGGATTGTTAGGTTTATCCAGAACGTACATATTTTTTTGTTTGCTCCTCTCTGTTTTTTTCTTCTGCATTGGTTCTTTTTCTTGTATGGTGACTTGGAGAGTCCAGAAAAGTGCCTTTATCCCATTTATTATCAATATTAATGAATAAAAATGACAAACAGCTAGTAATTGCTACAAAGCTTCAACCCAGAGATGTGGAAGCACCTTTTAAGTCCAAATGTTTGTGTGACTCCAGGGCAAGTTCACCACGGCGAGCGACGTGTGGGCGTTCGGCGTGACCTTGTGGGAGATGCTGAGTGTGTGTCAAGAGCAGCCGTACAGTCACATGACCGACGAGCAGGTCATCGATAACGCCGGGGAGTTTTTCCGAGACCAGGGACGACAGGTACGTGAACTTGATGGCTCACCTTCAGGAGAAAACAGCTTAAAGACAGTCAACCACACGTGGCTGTAACTTTTTAGGACTAGTAAGAGCACTAGTATGAACGAGAAAAAATACAGTGTGTCTATGCTTTTCAGGGAACACATTATTTGGGTTCGTTCAATATCAAGAGTACCAGATGGGGTTTTTAACAGTCTGAATGAAATGATGCTGTTTTTGTTACATTTAGGAATTAGAAAACCCTGCATAAAGAATAAAAAAAGAACTCGCAATTGTGAGAAACTTTCTCTGTCCACTCAAGCAGCATTTAGCATCGAGGAGAGAATCTCTTCACCTTAAAAAAATGTAGTGTTACAGCCGCGGAGTTCTATAAAAGTCTTAAAAAGTTAGTTTTTAGATGGATAACTGTGAGGGGGGCAGGATTATAGGGAACCGAACAATTAAGGCCAGGAATGTAGACTTTCAAAATAATGTATTTTATTAATTTGAGGCAATATTGTAGATCAAGATACTGAAGCACTAAACAGAAGACTTGAACTACAAACTCAGGATCGAACAGTCTGTTAGCAATAAAAGAAGTCATTTACACTCAATAATTCAACATATTTTCCATTTGCTCTTGATGAAGACGATCTCACCTTTCTTCTCTCTCCCTCCCGCATCTCTCCTCGCTGGCTTAATTGCAGACCAATACTATCAACTTCATTTACATAATTTGGTCAGGTGGAAGCTAAAATCCAGGCGTGGACGCAGGTCAACCCTTTGTGCTGATAGACACAAAGTACTTCCAGCCAATGGCACAGAAACCAGACGGCTCTTTTTTAGTAAATAACTATAAATATGGCAGGCTCGTCAGCTACCAAAATAACCAATTCTCTCTCTCTCTTCCTCAGGTTTACCTCTCTCGCCCCGCTGTGTGCCCTCAGGGCCTGTACGAGGTGATGCTCAGCTGCTGGAACAGGGACTGTAAACTCCGGCCTTCCTTTGCCTCCATTCACTCCTTCCTGACAGAAGATGCCATGAACATGGTTTAAACACTCCTTGAGAGCTGAGCGAGTGAATAAGGACCACAGTCAGGTGGTGCGTTTATGAGCAGACACGGATAAGCACTCTTATGTACTTTAATCAGTTTTGTTGATCGATGGGTTAGGGCAAACAAAAGCCGCAGGTTCGGTGCCCTCGAATGACTTTCTTTTCAGCTGTTCTCCGAAACTCTTGAAGCAACATTTTATCCTCACACCGTGTTATTCAGGAGATTTGAATATAATCACCTCGAGATTCAGTGAGAAATCAGTCTCCTGACCAGAGTCAGTGGTGTAGCACCCCCAACATGTGATGAGTAATGAAATCTTTTTACTGGAAGTTTTTTTTTTAGGCATATGTAAATTTATATATCGTTAGTGAGCACACAGCTTTGTTCTGTTTTTATGTGCCATATATTCTCCTGGCATTAGTTTGAGATGATTTAACCTTGCGTTCCGTTATATTTTCCCAACGTAAAAAGTGTCAAAAACAATAATTCTGGTTAAAATACAACTACAAAGTACTGCGTTAACGTCCAGCAGCACAGACCTGTTCATTATTCACGAGTGAAGCTATTGGAAAGCATTGGCAGTTTAAATTTTAACATAATGCCCGATCTAGTAAGGCTGCAGCGATTATTCGATCGTGCTCAGTTTATATGGGTTAAATCTCAAAGTTGTTGAACAAAACAGATGCATTTCTTTCAAGTTATCAGATTATATTAAATTTGTATATTCTTTATGCTGGGGAAGTGACTAGCACCTGCCTCAGTCAGCGAGGCTCCCAGGGGCCTCACAAAGGAACTCCTCTTTACTCTACCTGATCCTCACGAGGACTTTGTGAAACTGCTTTGAAAGCAACTGTTAAAGAAGCGCTATATAAAAACTTGGTTGATTAATTGATCTGAGATGAATAGGTACTAAAACAGTTCCAAAAACAGACAGAAAAGCTCCTCCAAGTTATTTCAGTTAATGCGTGGTATTTATCAATAAATATCCTGGAAAAGGCAATAATTTTTGCAGCCCTAACTTGTAGTCTTGCTTAGTCAGTTCTAGGCATTTTGGCAGCTTTCTTTGGTCAAGACCCATCCATAAGGCTGTTAGATTGTCTCAACAAACAACCAATCCCATGTCATTTTGCATAGTGTCATGTTTCAGGGTGTGGCATATTACCACAACAATAGTCTGGCATTGTAAAGAACAACTAAACATTGGATTACCTAGCATTGTGTGTGTGTATTGAAAATGTGTCAATTTATTCACACACAATGTTCTCAAAACACACACAAAACAAAAAAAAACAATGTTCTCAATCGTATTTCTCCCCATTGTTTCCAGGCAGAATGAAAATAAACGCAACACTCACTACTGCTCGAGATCCGGATACATTTTAACAACTTCAGCATTTATGGAACATTACCTCTCACACGTAAAGAAAAGATCTAGTTTCATTGGTCATGCTGGAGCTTCACCTCACTCATTGGCTTCAGAGGATGCTACAGTCATGATTTTAGTCTGGAGACCGGGTTCTCGTAGAATCCTGAGGTGATTCTATTTAAATCAACCCTCGTATCTTCTCTCTTACACAGACTGCAATAACATACAACTGTTTATGGATAAAGTGTTGCTTAACCTCTGAATGGGAACTCCTGAGATGGTCTCTTCATTCCTGATCACTGATTATCTCTGGAAATAAATGCAAGGGAGCTGGTGGAGGGTTTTCTACTGGGAGGACTGGCCATTCATTTCATTGTTAGCTGTGTTTACATGGATCAGCCAAGACTAGAAACATCATTCAATTGATTCATTTAATTCATGTACACATAGCTACTTTTTCTGTTGGAGTTACCAAGTGATTTTATTATCGATGTTGTCTTTTACTACATTTGTAGTGGTGTAGAGCATCATTTTATGCATCAGTGTTTTGGTGGAGGGATAATTCATTTACAGAAAGTTGAGTTTTGCAATCGTCAAGACAGCAGTCGTTGAAGATTTTATGGATTGTGTTGAAGGAGTTGAGGGTCGATAACAAACACTCGAGTTTCAACTGCGAATTGTTTAATGATTCGTGTTCACACCTAGAACGGAAGTCTGGTGGTTTGCGAGGGATTATTTGTTAAACCTGGAAATCTATCGATTTATTTTCAGTCAAGCAAAAAGCAGCAGCGTAAGCGGTACGAGGAATCGCAGGGGTTGAATTTCTGACCTGATACGTGCTGATTCTCAGCTGGGAGTTTACTGCTCACATAAACCACACGGCAGTCTCTTACATCCTTAATATATCGGCATAAGAAAGCAAAAATAATTCAGATGTCGACTGTCTGTATGCAAAATGAACACAATGCATCGTACAGCTGCAGTTTAACATTGTTCGAGTGCTAGACTGAACAGAAACATTAACCTGGAAGCTCCATGTGAGCGGTGACCTCCACCTGTCTTATCCTCAAGCAGGGTTTTATTCGCTTTGCCCATGTCCAAATTACCAAAGTACTCGCTCATCAAAGTTATCATATGATGTCATATGATCAAATGATGTCCAAAGACCTTTAGTTTAACTCCACGTAGGTCACATTTGCTGCATGTCAGTGCTGCGGTGTACAAATCTTTATAGGAATTTTCCTGAGTCAAGTTGAAATATTTCATGATCAATACATAATTAAAGTAAATAAAATAAAACATGTTAGATCACTTAATTGGCAAGATATCCTTCGATTTTCGAACAGGTTTAATTCTCACGACAGTACAATTGGTACCCTAGTACACAATTCGCTGAAACTACTAAAGTACACTGAACATGACTAAAATTTGAGTCAAAAATTGCACGCTGTGTTCCCAGCCTAAGTTCATGTGAAGATATAATCGTCTGTAGAAATTCAAACGTTTGAACTTTGACAAATGTTTGCAACAAGCATTCGCGCTAACTAATCAGGAGCTTGTTTTAGCTTCATAAATGTAGGTCCACACAAAATATCACAGTGGATATTCACAGCAGAAAAAGCAAAGAATGTAGATTATTTTGCATTACTTGGTGTTAGACAGTGAAAGCTCCCTTAATATATTTACACAAATCAGGTAAAAGTTCCCAATCCTTCTGTGAGGATATATTCTGGACTGAAGGAAATGTAGATGAAGAATGGAGAATGGTGGCGATAAGGGAGATAGGTGCAGATGATGAAAGCAAATGCCGTTTTTGTAAGGGTTCGGATTTTTTCCCCACCAAATTCTGTATCCGATACAAGCCGGATCGAGCTGAATTGGTTTAATTGAAAATAAAGATGTGACGTGGCAGCAGTTCACCAATCAGTGATCAACAGGATAAGGTTATGATTGGTCAGAAAGAAAAGCACAACCGAATTGGACAATTACTTAAATCTGGTGGAACAGCTGCAAAATAAAACCTACACCAAGATCCCATTTTTATGGGAATTTCAGTCCTTACCAAAATAATAACCATAATAGCAACACTGGGCCTGGGAATTGCTGAAAACTTCCTGAACAAATGATCTGGATTCTCTTTATAGCTGCACTTAATAGCCCTTAAGGAGTGTGAATTAATTCTTCATGAATTTGGTTTCTTTTGTTTGATTTATTTTACATGACAAAAAGGAAACAAAAGGAATAGAAGATGATTAAAGCACGGTTGAAAAAAAGCAACAATCAAATGTATAACGATAAAAGAAAGGGAGCGTCCCTAATCACTCACCCTCTTCCTGTTCATCCCATCAATTAAATATCCACCTGCATGACCATGTGACCCACCTACACAAAAAATTATATTTCACAAAAAAAAAAACACAAATGAAGTGTTCTCTGTACTTACACGCTACATATTTTCTATACTGACGTGCGATACTTAAACGATGTAAAAGCAAATATTTTAAACGGTAACTTAATATTAAAAACAAACTTTTTTTTATCCTGTTTAAAACATTCAATAACTATTACCCCTTTCAATAAAATATGGATCATGTTTTCCGAAAGACATCTTTTGAAACCATACGTTTGCCAAATATATAAAGTTCACGCTGGTTTTATAATCGAGGCTCCGTTACATGGACTGATACAAACAGAACCCGGCGGATGCGTGATGCTGTAAAAGTGCACTATTTGAAGTCCTGATGAGTCTACGTGAAGCGTGGGTCGTGTGAAAGAAATAGTACTGTTATAGAAAAGTAGTTGGACCTTGCTTACAAGAGGAAGTAGTTTGGGATGGGAAGAATGTGATTCCTGTTGGTTCCACTGAGGCCTTGCGCATTTGTATTTTTATAAAGATAGCGTTTCTTGTTTATTCATGTAAATAGTACCTGGGATATAATTTTCTTCATTATTAATCGTGTCTGTCCATCTGTGTTCTGCTTCCTGCCGGTGTTAGTCAATGTCTTGGTCTGTGATGTCTCTTTTTGTAGCTGTTTTAATAAAGTAACACTTTGGAATAAAATCTCATCGAATGCGTCTTTTTAAATGCCTGTTCATTTTCAATGTTGCATTCCTGAATTTGGGTGTAACTAATAACCACTAAACTGAAATAAAACAAGTATTTAAATAGATTTGTGGAATTCTGAGCTGATTGAAAATGATTGAGGGAAAGATGGTGATGGAATTAATACATTTATTTAACAAAGCCATCCACCACAAAATGTTTTAATCGTGTAGAAATCAGGTAAAAACAGTAGCATAAACATCTGGAAGGGTTCCATGAGTGACTGCTGTACTGGAGAAAACGGTAGTAAAGAATAGAGAACCGTATAGAGCTGGAGTTGATGAGGGAGGCAGGTGCAGGAACCTGCTCAGGATACAAGAGTTTTGAATCTGATGGTTTTTCCACTTTTTGTTCACGAGGTTCAATAATATGAATTTTAAATGTGTTTCGTTGAGAGAAACTGAGAAATTTTAGAAGTCATGACACTTGATCTTAGGAAGCACCACTGTATATATCTATACAGAGTATTAATGATTTGAGGGCCGTATTAAGCAATCTAGAGCAGCCCAATGCAGGGCAAATAAAAAAACCCTCTCAAAGGATTGTAATGCCTTGTTTCACAAGTAAGTAGATGTATTTCACTCACAAACACAGCATTAATAAAGAAACAAACACTACTCACAAAGCTGCTGCATCACTTCCTCTGCGTTCATCATCAGTGGAGCCATTTTCAGGATCAGACTCTGAGAAAACCCAGCCACAACTTGTGCCTTGTTTCCAAAATCTGCAGTCTTCCTATGACTTAATTCTTTGTACTTGTTACTTTGCTTTTATGACTTGATACTTTATTCTTTATATCTTGTACATATAAATTATATTTTATACTGTGTTATATTTTATTTTTTACTTTGTTTATGTATGGGGTGAACTTAACTTTCATTTCATTTCTGGTAGTATACACTGGATATACCTAACATAGTGGTTCTCAAATAATGGGGCTTCATCAAGGGGGCCGCATTTGACCTCGGGGAACATGCTTTTTCTATTTCGATTTTTTTACTGTTCTAAAATAAAGTGCAATACCACTCCACTACATTAGGGGCAGTGGTGCTCTCATTGGAGAGAGTGTGCGGAGGGATCCTTTGCTCGGTGGGCATGACAGAAAATAATTGAGAAGTACTGAGCTAACGTGACGAATAAAACTTGAACCTTGATGTAATCTCTTTTTATGCATGTTGATCTCATGCGACATGTGTGCCAAAAAATTTCCTGTTTGCAATCTTGCAAAAGCCAGAATAAAATGATTCGTTCAAGGTGAGATAACTAATACGACTGGATTTGGAGAGCGAGTTATAGTTTTTTTTCTACTCGTTTGGAAAAAAACGGAAGATGACAGATAAAGCTAAAGTTATTCATGAGCGCAGGAATTTTGGAACAAAGAGATAGATAGACAGTGAAATAACCGGTATAAAGT
The DNA here is from genome assembly GCA_900490495.1 of Danionella dracula. NCBI lineage: Eukaryota > Metazoa > Chordata > Actinopteri > Cypriniformes > Danionidae > Danionella > Danionella dracula. The sequence goes on along the minus strand of UELW01000556.1, from coordinate 9,229,001 downwards.
ATTTGAGAAGTTTAGTGGAAGAAGATTTTAATCAGTTCAAAAATATATGTCACAAACTTTGATTAGTTTATTATCATTAGTACTAATTAGTTTATTGAATTGTGATAAGCAAACAAATATCTTCATTTGTAAATTTCATTTGTATAATAAGCAAATGAAGATGAGTGCATGATGTATATTTTACAAATTGCTTTTAGGCGGGGTTAGTATCATGGATTAATATCAGGGACTTTAAGCAGCAACGGCTGAAACGACAACAGTTAAAATGTTTAAAGGTCCCATGGTATGCCTTTGTTATACTTTGTTATATTTGGACTTAGAATAAATATTTGAGCTTTCTATACTCTATAAGGCAATATTTTTCGTAAAAAAAACGTCTTTGAATCACCTTGTATTTTTGGGCTGGCAAAATGCGCCGTTTACACCGTTCCCTCCCACAGACGAGCTTTCGGCACGCCCCCTACTGACCAGCGCACTCCTGTTAGTCTGGATTCAGCAAAAACTAACACAATTAGTATCGCGTTAAACAGCTGTTATTGTTTTAAACATTCTAATCGACAGAAAACGGCTCTGCGTGATGTAGCAGCACCTTATATGAGTGAACCAGAGTCTGACACGCAGTTTAACTCCACAGAATCAACCAGAAACTGGAGGAATAAAGGCTCCTCAGCGGCGACTTTACAGGTAAATCAGACGCGATTACTCTTACACGGTATGAGTTCTGATGTTGGCGAACTGTTTTATGAATGATTTATTTTGTTATAGATGTACTTGTGACAAATGCAATTCAAGATCTGGTCTCAATCTTTACTTTTTCAGTTCATCTCAGATTAGATGGGTGTGTAGAGACCTGAAACTCCCTTCTAACTAACCCATCCACCAAACCCCTGAACCCAGAGAAAACCCCGCAGCGGCAGGTCTTGAATATCGAGGCATAGCTCAATTCAGAACAAAAAGACGCCTGGAAAGATTTAAACAAGTTTACAGCGCAGGCTGCTAGTTTATTTCTCCTAAAGTCAGTACATACTGATAGAATCACAGAACAATTCCAGAGAAAGGGAAATCTTTAGATTTAACCCAGGAACACAACAGAAGACAACATTGAGTCAGTTTGTTCAATATAAACTATTTCATGCAAACATCCTAACACAAGTCCGTGTGAATATCAGGAGGCATCACATGAACGGCTACTCTCGAAGATACATTGCTTAAAATGTAATTAAAACTAGAAAAACACAACCTACTTGAGCTGATTTTTGAGAGGAAAATTGACATTTTGTTATTGGAATTTATATTTTTATGTTTTTGGGGAACTTAAAAGAAAACGTTAGCAGGATAAATTAATTTTTTGTTAAAACAGGAATCAAGGAAACTGCCTTCAGTTTTAAAACTCAATTTCTGACTTTCATTGCAAGAACTCCGGAAACTCTGTTTCCCTTTACTTGAATAATAAAACGACGACTCACTTTAGCTGGAAAACAATCCTTCCTATTTCCATTTTAGTCTACCTGCGATCGAAACTAACCTGCTTCCTCTTGTTTTTACTTCCAGTTAATTCCTCTTTACCCGTCTCTCTCCCACCTCTCTTCCCTATGCTCTCTCTCTCTCTCTCTCGCTTCCCTATCCTTTCACTCTCTCTCACTCTCTCCCACCTCTCTTCCGTATGCTCTCTCTCTCTCTCTCTCTCTCACTCTCTCTTCCCTATCCTTTCACTCTCTCTCACTCTCTCCCACCTCTCTTCCGTATGCTCTCTCTCACTCTCTCTTCCCTATCCTTTCACTCTCTCTCACTCTCTCCCACCTCTCTTCCCTATGCTCTCTCTCTCTCTCTCTCTCTCTTCCCTATCCTTTCACTCTCTCCCACCTCTCTTCCCTATGCTCTCTCTCTCTCACTCTCTCTCCTTTAACCACTAACACAGCATCAGATGCTTTACACTCCTAAACTCAAGAACAATCAAAGTGAAGGGCAAGAACTAAGCATCACGTTTGACTGTGGACTATGGCTTCAGCGATGCGCATGAGGTAAACCTACAGACTTTAGTCGTGAATAAACTCTGGAGAGTAGCTCAGAGTTAAAGGCACGTGGCTCTACAAGCAGAAATACACAGACTGTTAGAACACCGGAGATATAGCCCTGCTTCCTCGAACGTACTTCAACTGATTATACGAAAATATAATTATGCAATACACTAAATATCATGTTATAAAAGGTAGTGTGACCTCAGACATCCAGGTGAGTACAGAGAGGAAGAGCTGAGATCTGATCTAGTCACTTCCTTCTTCAGCCCATGCGCGTAAGAGGCCCCTGCCAAAAAACAAAAACAAAATCGTGCGTTACACACTCACACAAGAAAAACGTTGTTTATCTGAAATGTGTATTTGAATCAGTTTACCACGTGAATAAAGATTGGAGGCTCAAAAATCCCTATTTCAGGATGTGTGGTGAAATACTGAAAGTGAGTTTTGCCCCCCACACCCCGATTGGTCGAAACTAAAATGTGTAGTTTTTGGTCAAAATTTCATGTTTTTTTTAAGCGTTAAACTTTAGCGGTTAAAAGATTATGTGCAGATAAATAAAAAATCGAGTTGTTTTCACGTTAATATCTGGACCGCCAGTGAGTGACAAAATGAAAGACCACCCCCAGAACCCTATTGGTCGAAAGAAAAACCATGTTTTTGGTCAAATGTTTTTCTAAAGGCTTTTTCTAACTTTGCTGTTGAGTGAGTGAGTGCAGGAAAAAAATCAGTTTTCATGTTGAGATTTGGACCTCTGGATTAAGGACCGTCTCCAGACCCCTATTGGTCGAAAACGACCGTATCTCAGTTTCTACAGTAGTCTCAGCCTCAGATGTTATACTCACGGAATGGTGGCTATGTGTCTGGAGCAATTTTATAACAACACTTCAAGAATCCTGAATTTATTGAATATATCAGCGTTTTTGAGAGCAGAGAGCGTTAGGTTCATTTAATTTAGATGTTTGGCAGCTTTTATGGCAAGACCTGCCTTGAAACACCACTTCAAACTGAGCAAGTTGAGTTATTTTTAGCTTCAAATCTGCTCCAGTATTAAACTTAATATAAGTTAAACTCGTAAATGTAAATAAAAAATGACAAGCTAAATTAATTAAAATTTAGCTTAAAAACAGGTTTACTTTCTGAAGCTGATTATGATTTATAGCTTTTCTCTAAATAACTTTATTGATGTCCATAGACTAGCACTAAACTAACAATTTTGGCTTCTCAGCTCTGCCATCATTCTAAATGTTGACCATTTTTGATTAGCCGGTTGTGACGCAGTGCCAAGACAATAAAGCTGGCTAAAACGCCAATCTGAGCGCTAGATCTGGAGTGTTGTAGGGTCAATGACTAAGCATTTTGGATAAATGACTTCATGACCCCTTTAAGCACTTCGGTTGAGAGATGCTCACCTGAGAGATGCTGATTCCAGTCAGTTTCTCCACCGTGCTCGGCAGGCGAGCCAGGATGTCCAGAACTTCTCCAGTCAGCTTGGCAGCACCCACCTCTGAGCCACCGCTGGACACCATGGTCACCTTCTTGGCGGCACAAAGGGGCTTGCTGATCTCTTCTGCCATCTAGTGGAGTGGAGGACAGGGATTACTGCCTGATTCATTCCTGTATACTCAATATTTGGAATAAAACAAAATGGTTGGAATAAACCAACCAGAGGAAGTTTCTCCAGCAGCATGTCCACCATGGCTCCCTCTTTGTACTGCTTAAAAGCATCCGCTTTCTTAACCATCTGCTCAGCCTCAGCTCGACCCTTCGCCTCCATAGCAAAGGCCTCAGCCTCTCCCTTCATCTGAAAGAGACATAAAAAGATTAATAAATGAACAAAGAAAATTATTATAAAATTTGAGGCTTAAAAATGACTACTTCAGGATGCTTATACTTATATATATATATATATATACATATATACATATACATACATATATATATATATATATATATATATATATATATATATATATATATATATATATATATATATATAAAACATTGATTTTATGTGTATTCCTCCATCCATTTACCTTTTTCTTTTTGTTTTGTTTAATGCTTTATCCTCAGTGCTTTAGTACTTTATCTTATTGTTTGTGTCTCTTATCTGCTTTTATTGTTCTTGTGCTGTTATTTCACTGATATGTGAGGTGTCCTTATGTGTCTTGAAAGGCGCCAGGAAATAAAATAATAATATTATTATTATTATTACTATTATGTGCCTTAAAATCCGGTGTGCATTACAGTGAGCAAAATACGGTAATGTAACTAATTAATAAAATATACAATAGTATAAAAAATATCTGATCCATTTATACAGCATTTTTAATTTAATGGATGTTTTCAGCCATAACGGCGAGGTAGTGAACTTAAATGAAGAAACCAGTTTCAACCTTTGTGTGTCGTTGAGTGCCACACTTTCTAAAAAGCAGCAAAAACACATGAAATATGGAATAACTCACTCTGATGGACTCTGCCTCTGCTTCAGCCTCCATGATCAACTGAAGCCTGATGGATGCAATCAAACGAAACAGATTTTAAGACTTGGACATCCTCAACTGAAGTAGCTTCCATTCAGGTTCTCATTGGTATCCTGTCGCTCTATAACAGGATCGGTTCATAGGTTTCCTCACCGCTCGGCCTCAGCGAGCTTCTCAATGCGGTATCTCTCAGCATCGGCTGGCTTGCGGACCTTGGCCTCCAGTTCCTTCTCTCTGCGGGTGATCTCCTGCTCCTGCAGAGTGATCTGCTGTGTTCGCTCCACAACCTGAACCTGCATCTTCTCCTCCTCAATCCGCTGTTTCGTCTTGGCCACCTGAAGTACATTTGATTAAACGTTTGTGAAACTAGATAAATGGGCATTTTAGCAACATGGTTCTATATAAGGGGTCTCAAAATCAATTCCTGGAGGACCGCAGCTCTGCATAGTTTTGCTCCAATCTTAACTGAACACACCTGATTCCACCGATTAAACTCCTCTGAGTTTGTTAGGAGCTATTTGTGTGTCTCTTGCAAGATGTTTGGAACAAAAACCTGCAGGGGCTGCGGCCCTCTATGAATTGAGTTTGAGACCCCTGTTCTATAGCCTCCATGCCAACGTTGAGAAACAACGATTGGAATCTTGTTTTAAAGCAAGTTGAATTTTTTTAGGATTTCAGTGTTGTAGCAATCCCAAATTCTCAAAGGAGCGAACGCAGAGACCTGCGGAGAGTGGATTTTTGAGCACTTATGCTGCACAATAGGTCTCAAACATCCTGTAACACCCTCTTCTCCCACTTTTTCCTGACTAAATTGCTGTCCAATCAAAGCAAAACTGCTCTAAACAATAAAAGCAAGTCCACGAAAACCACAAAGATCTGTGAGCCAGATCTTTCCTAACAGAGCCGGGTTTAGTGAGGGTTTTGTTGTAGTAACCGAGTGCTATTTTCTATCCATGTGTTTGGGGTGACGATGAAGAGCATATCGTTAAAGCTGTTAGCCAAATAATTATTTGATACCTGAAGCTGGTAAGCCATTTCTGACTCTGCCTTCTTGGTGTTGACCTCTACGTCGTAAGCAGCTTTCTTCAGCTCATAGTCTCTTTGAGCTTTCGCCATCTCGATCTCGTTCTTGTACTGAGCAGAAATCTTCTCCTGCATGGCATGAGCTTCCTACATACATCATCATTGTTAGTGCAACCCAGTATCTTTCACCAACAAAAACTCAAGTTGGTACCCTCATGACAGCATCTCTCTTGAACTGCGCTTCACCGATGCGGGCATCTTTTTGCACCTGAGCAGTACGAGCTTTACCCAGAGAGATCAAGTAGTTCTGCAAAAGAATACAGGAGAGATTAAAACTGAACAACCATGTGCTTGATACGTTCATCAGCTGGATTGGTTATTAAAACCTTTCAAACTTTCACTCTACCAAGACTACATTTCCCAAAAGTCTCAGCTAATGTCTAGAAGCAGTCAATACACAATAGATTGTCGAAAACGTCATGGTTTCTCTGCAACACATTATATCACGTTTACGACAGTTTTTTGTAAAGGTTTTAAAGAACATTTCACCTTTAAAAAGACTTTCTGCAGGTTTTACTAAGTCACATTTAAGTCACACTTTTTTACATAATAAACAGTATGCTTCAAATATATTGGTAGAGACACTAACTACCACTTTTATGTTTTAAGCATATACAATGATTTTCTCAAACTCTGGCAAGCCTAACCATGCCTTTTACAAAGTTGACGGCATCCCTTATGTTCACATTTAAAAAGATTTTTGACATTCATGAGTTTTATGTCAATAGCGGACAACCCTAACAATCAATTTTAAGATTTTAAGCATATACAAAAGAGTTTCACAAAGTCTGAAAACCCTAAACATGCTTTTTACAAAGTAGAACATCCATCCATCCATTTTCTTGTCAACTTTCTTCCTTTGCGGGGCCGCCAACTCTTCTGGCATATTTTTATGCGGTAGATGCCCTTCCAGCCACAACCCATTGCTGGGAAACATTCACACACACACTTATTCTCTTATACCGCATGTCTTTGGACTTTGTGGGGAAAACCGGAGCACCCGGAGAAAACCCACACGATCACGGGGAGAACATGCAAACTCCACACAGAAATGCCAACCGACCCAGCCGAGGCTTAAACAAGCGACCATCTTGTTGTGAGATGACCGTGCTACCCACTGCACCCCCATGGCGCTCCAAAGTAGAACATTTGTGAGTATTTTCCTAAACTATGACAACCCTAACACACACTTTTATGCTTTCGAGCAACTATGCAGGTTTTAATTTCTGGCAACCCTTACAATCACATTTACATTTTTTTACATTTATGAGTTATGTCAATATCTGGCAGCCCAATCACTTTTAAGACTTTGAGTGTATATGAGCCTTTCCTCAAACTTTGGCAAACCTAAAAATGCTTTTTACAAAGTAGAACATTTACGTGCATTTTCCCAAACTCTGACAACTCTAACAATCACTTTTAAGACTTTGAGTGTATATGAGCCTTTCCTCAAACTCTCTGAACGCACCTCTGAACATCAATTTTATGTTTTTGAGCATTTACGAAAGTTTTCTAAAACCACCTCTACATCAAATCACTGCACCTCAACAGTGTTTCTGTAGGAGAAGAATCACCTGATCGTCATGCACATCCTTGAGAGTGTAGCTGACGACCCCAATCCCCATGTTCACCAGGTCAGAGGAGGCCACTTTAAACACCTGCTCGGAGAACTTCTTCCGGTCCTGATAGATCTCCTATAATGATCAAGAACAACCGTTGACAAGCAGCTGGCAGCAAACCAAACAGCATTCAGTTAACCACCGAACCACTTCAGTTCTCCTTTTATAAAAAGCTCAGTTCTTCTTTGTTTTTGAAAATATATATAGCTGACCCTACCTCCACAGTCAAATGGGCGATGATAGCTCTCTGGTGACCCTCCAGTGTCTCCAAGGCTATCTGAGCAATCTCCCCCTCAGACTTCCCCATGAACATCTGACAGGCTGCAGCCAGCATCTCTTTATTCTGCCCCTGGATCTTCACCTGCGCGAGACTTATAATCAGCCACACTTGCAGTGCTATAACCGATACGTTAAACCTGTGCGTTCCTGACCTGAGCAATTCCCGTCACAGAGATTGGGACTCCATGTCTGGTGTACACCTTGTCACTCTTCACGTTGAGAGTCAAAGTGTTCAGAGTAATCCTAGCAGACAACACAAAGAAGAGTTTAACGAATATGTTTCTATAGAACAACCGATGACTTACTAAAAAGTTGTGGTTTGTCTTTGAATACATTGAATACAAATAAATTAGATTTACCCAATTCCAAACCGGGTAAATACTCATTTAGTTACCATGCAGCCCACAGATGAACCAGCTTCCAGAGGAGATCAAGGGTGCCAACACTTTATTCACGGTTAAATCCAGGCTAAAGACTCGCCTGTTTAGTTGCGCTTTTGTCGACTGAGCACCAACGTCTTAACTATTTTACCTCTGCCATTCTCATCTTAATTTATGTTTTAATTGATGTTTTTACATTTTCAGTTTTTAATCACTATGATTTTATGACTTTTTTTTATTAAATGTACATTCTTTTTATTCTTTGTTTCAAATGTAAAGCACTTTGAATTACCCTGTGTACGACGTGTGCTATACAAATAAACTTAACTTACCTTGGCTTGACTACTCTCATTTGAAGAACGTGTTGTTCCTTTATGCATTTCTGGGTCTGTGTAGCTGCACAAATAGCAAACTACGGACCTCTTGAAAACTATTTGTGATTACATGAAACCGTCTTGTTCGGTTATAAACCAGAAATGTACTTGTATGGCATGATGTGTGTTACAGGACACGTGTTTATATTAACAAGGCAAAATTCTAGCAGCAACTTCCTGCTTTCCGTCTTGATGAGGAAGTGACTGAACTGCAGTTCCTCGGCCAGCCACTTAAGGCTAACGGCAGAAGTGAGCAGGTTCTCATTCACTCAAATGTTAAAATGTTTCCTCCCCTGGCTCCATTAGGTTTAATGATTCAGATCGCTAGTTTTCATCTTCCTGAAGACTCTGAGGAAGTCAATTATAAAAAAAAAAAAAACATTTTTAAATATATATTAAAATCTAAACATTCAGCTAATCAGACGCCTTCACTATGGTCACGTACTGCCTCTTCGGACGAGTTCCAGTACTGTCTACACCCTTTTTGAGCCTCTTTTAACTTTGCCAGAAACCTATGGGTGACGTCACAGGCGCTCCGTCCATGTTTTGTGGTGGAAGAAGTGTACACTTTCTTGCTGCAGACATAAAGTTTCTACTTTCTGTCAACAAATAAACGGTAGCTACTTAGGTGCAGTGTTGTTTATTTTATTAACACACCTTTTTAAGGAAATGTACACTCTTTTTAGTGTACTGGAACGCACTAAAATGCCACGTGACGGAAGTAGTTTTACCACGTCATTGCGCACATAACTTGTGCAAGAACTTAACTCCTTCTTCCCATTTCTTCATTATAATATATATATATATATATATATATATATATATATATATATATATATATATATATATATATATATATATAAAGGAAATCAAAAATTTTCTTTATTGCTTTTATTTATTTCTATGCTTGTTTAAAAATTAGTTGTATTACAGGAAGAGCTCCTTTTTTTTTGTGTCTAAGAGAAAAAGAAAGAGTAATATCATCCGGTTGAGCCTTCATCCATTTGCACTTCAGAATCTAAGAGGATAAAGTACACATCCGGGCACCAATCGGATACTTTTGTATTTATACTATGGTTTGGACCACAATAATTCTCATTTCACATCCATAAAATTGTGGCTAGTGCACCGATTGGGATGCAGGAATAGTCTTCACACATGAAGATGATGATGTCTCATTGTACCTACACACTATCCTTGAGAAACTGGTAGTGAAGTTGTATTCTGCTTTTAATCTTTTTTTCTTTTTTAGTCATGATATGATTGTATGATGTATGATTCGGAACAAGTTTGACTTGATATTTGGTCTGTATGGGGGAAAAACTAAATACAAGAGCTCAACAAAAAGGAAACAAAAGGTCAAGCTAAAACCTCGCCTCTGTACGCACACTGAGGTGGGAGAAAGTTATGTTTTGTTAACCAATGAGGTGATCTGTTTTGATGATTCCCCAGCATGATTGGCTGAGCTTGACTTTGACAAATGAATAAACGGCAGCGCTCTACTAATGGTTTGAAGGTTTTCTGAAGAGATTCATTAATCTCTGCCATGTTCACAAAGACAGGAATGTAAACAGCTGCAGTCAGAGAAAGCGACGCGTTCTCTGTTTGCAATCATTCACGAGGTCCGTGACTCAGGAAACACGCGAGAGGCTCGCTCTGCGGCACCTGCTTAAACAGATCGACTCGCCTGCATCTGTTTCAACACTCACCGCTGGATCTGCTGGATGCAGGGAAGGACAAACACTCGTCCACCAGCAATCATCAACGGAGGAGAGCGGCCACAACCTGAGAGAGAGAGAGAGAGAGACAGAGATAATGAAAAGAGAGAGAGAACAAGAGAAAGAGAACAAGTGAGAAACAAAACAAGAGACAGAAAATGAGAAAAGAAAAAGTGAGACGAGAGAAAGAAACAGAGAGAGAACAAGAATGAGAAAACGAGAGAGCAAAGGAGAATGAGTAAGAGAGAGGCAAAAGAAACAGAGGGACAGGGAGAACAAAAAGAGAATGAGTGAGAGAAAGAGAGAGATAGAGAGAAAGAAAATGAGAAAGAAATCAAGAAAAGAATGAGTGAGAGACAAGAGAAAGAAACAGAGAGAAAGAGAAAGGGGAAATAGAGAATGAGAAAGAAACAGAGAGAATAAGTAAGAGAGAGAAAGCCAAGAGAAAGAAACAGAGAAAAAGAGAGAGCCAAGAGAAAGATACACAGAGAGATAGAAACAGAGAGAATGAGAAACAGAGAGTGAGAAAGAAACATAGAATAAGTAAGAGAGAGAGCCAAGAGAAAGATACGCAGAGAGAGAGAGACAGAGACAGAGTGAATGAGTAAGAGAGAGAGAGAGAGAGAGCCAAGAGAAAGATACACAGAGAGAGACAGAGACAGAGTGAATGAGTAAGAGAGAGAGAGAGAGCCAAGAGAAAGATACACAGAGAGAGAGAGAGAGAGAGACAGAGTGAATGAGTAAGAGAGAGAGAGAGAGAGAGCCAAGAGAAAGATACACAGAGAGAGAGAGACGAGACAGAGTGAATGAGTAGAGAGAGAGAGAGCCAAGAGAAAAGATACACAGAGAGAGGAGAGAGACAGAGACGAGTGAATGAGTAAGAGAGAGAGAGAGAGAATAAGATACAGAGAGAGAGAGAGAGACAGAGACAGAGTGAATGAGTAGAGAGAGAGAGCCAGAGAAAGATACACAAGAGAGAGAGACAGAGACAGAGTGAATGAATAGAGAGAGAGAGAGCCAAGAGAAAGATACAGAGAGAGAGAGAGAGAGAGAGAGAGACAGAGACAGAGTGAATGAGTAAGAGAGAGAGAGAGCCAAGAGAAAGATACACAGAGGGAGAGAGAGAGACAGAGACAGAGTGAATGAGTAAGAGAGAGAGAGAGAGCCAAGAGAAAGATACAGAGAGAGAAGAGAGAGAGACAGAGTGAATGAGTAAGAGAGAGCCAAGAGAAAGAATACACAGAGAGAGAGAGAAGATAGAGAGAGGACGAGTGAATGAGTAAGAGAGAAGAGGAGCCAAGAGAAGATACACACAGAGAGAGAGAGATAGAGCAGAGACAGAGTGAATGAGTAAGAGAGAGGAGAGAGAGAGCCAAATAGAAGATACACAGAGAGAGAGAGAGGAGACAGAGACAGAGTGAATGAGTAAGAGAGAGAGAGCCAAGAGAAAGATACACAGAGAGAGAGAGAGAGAGAGAGACAGAGACAGAGTGAATGAGTAAGAGAGAGAGAGAGAGCCAAGAGAAAGATACACAGAGAGAGAGAGAGAGAGAGAGACAGAGACAGAGTGAATGAGTAAGAGAGAGAGCCAAGAGAAAGATACAACTAGAGAGAAGAGACAGAGACAGAGTGAATGAGTAAGAGAGAGAGAGAGAGCCAAGAGAAAGATACACAGAGAGAGAGAGAGAGAGAGAGACAGAGACAGAGTGAATGAGTAAGAGAGAGAGAGAGAGCCAAGAGAAAGATACACAGAGAGAGAGAGAGAGACAGAGACAGAGTGAATGAGTAAGAGAGAGAGAGAGCCAAGAGAAAGATACACAGAGAGAGAGAGAGAGAGACAGAGACAGAGTGAATGAGTAAGAGAGAGAGAGAGAGAGCCAAGAGAAAGATACACAGAGAGAGAGAGAGAGACAGAGACAGAGTGAATGAGTAAGAGAGAGAGCCAAGAGAAAGATACACAGAGAGAGAGAGAGAGACAGAGACAGAGTGAATGAGTAAGAGAGAGAGAGAGAGAGCCAAGAGAAAGATACACAGAGATAGAAACAGAGAGAATGAGAAACAGAGAGTGAGAAAGAAGCATAGAATAAGTAAGAGAGAGAGCCAAGAGAAAGATACGCAGAGAGAGAGATAGACAGAGACAGAGGGAATGAGTAAGAGAGAGAGAGAGAGAGAGAGAGATAGACAGAGACAGAGGGAATGAGTAAGACAGAGAGAGAGCACAGAGAAAGATACACAGAGAGAGACAGAGGGAATGAGTAAGAGAGAGAGAGAGAGAGAGCCAAGAGAAAGATACACAGAGAGAGAGAGATAGACAGAGACAGAGAGAATGAGTAAGACAGAGAGAGAGCCAAGAGAAAGATACACAGTGAGATAGAAACAGAGAGAGAGAAAGAAACATAGAATAAGTAAGAGAGAGAGCCAAGAGAAAGATACGCAGAGAGAGAGAGAGATAGACAGAGACAGAGGGAATGAGTAAGAGAGAAAGAGAGAGAGCCAAGAGAAAGATACACAGAGAGAGAGAGAGAGAGAGGGAATGAGTGAGAGAGAGAGAGCCAAGAGAAAGATACACAGAGAGATAGAAACAGAGAGAATGAGAAACAGAGAGTGAGAAAGAAACATAGAATAAGTAAGAGAGAGAGCCAAGAGAAAGATACGCAGAGAGAGAGAGAGAGACAGAGACAGAGTGAATGAGTAAGAGAGAGAGAGAGAGAGCCAAGAGAAAGATACACAGAGAGAGAGAGAGACAGAGACAGAGTGAATGAGTAAGAGAGAGAGAGAGAGCCAAGAGAAAGATACACAGAGAGAGAGAGAGACAGAGTGAATGAGTAAGAGAGAGAGAGAGAGCCAAGAGAAAGATACACAGAGAGAGAGAGAGAGACAGAGAGAATGAGTAAGAGAGAGAAAGCCAAGAGAAAGAAACAGAGAAAAAGAGAGAGCCAAGAGAAAGATACACAGAGAGATAGAAACAGAGAGAATGAGAAACAGAGAGTGAGAAAGAAACATAGAATAAGTAAGAGAGAGAGCCAAGAGAAAGATACAGAGAGAGAGAGAGATAGACAGAGACAGAGGGAATGAGTAAGAGAGAGAGAGAGAGCCAAGAGAAAGATACACAGAGAGAGAGAGACAGAGACAGAGGGAATGAGTAAGAGAGAGAGAGAGAGAGCCAAGAGAAAGATACACAGAGAGAGAGAGAGAGACAGAGACAGAGGGAATGAGTAAGAGAGAGAGAGAGAGAGAGAGAGAGAGAGAGCCAAGAGAAAGATACACAGAGAGAGAGAGAGAGCCAAGAGAAAGATACACAGAGAGAGAGAGAGAGAGACAGAGACAGAGTGAATGAGTAAGAGAGAGAGAGCCAAGAGAAAGATACACAGAGAGAGAGAGAGACAGAGTGAATGAGTAAGAGAGAGAGCCAAGAGAAAGATACACAGAGAGAGAGAGAGAGACAGAGACAGAGGGAATGAGTAAGAGAGAGAGCCAAGAGAAAGATACACAGAGAGAGAGAGAGAGATAGAGAGACAGAGTGAATGAGTAAGAGAGAGAGAGAGAGCCAAGAGAAAGATACACAGAGAGATAGAAACAGAGAGAATGAGAAACAGAGTGAGAAAGAAACATAGAATAAGTAAGAGAGAGAGCCAAGAGAAAGATACGCAGAGAGAGAGAGAGATAGACAGAGACAGAGGGAATGAGTAAGAGAGAGAGAGAGAGAGAGAGAGCCAAGAGAAAGATACACAGAGAGAGAGAGAGACAGAGAGAATGAGTAAAAGAGAGAAAGCCAAGAGAAAGATACACAGAGAGATAGAAACAGAGAGAATGAGAAACAGAGAGTGAGAAAGAAACATAGAATAAGTAAGAGAGAGCCAAGAGAAAGATACACAGAGAGAGAGATAGACAGAGACAGAGGGAATGAGTAAGAGAGAGAGAGAGCCAAGAGAAAGATATACAGAGAGAGAGAGAGAGAGGGAATGAGTAAGAGAGAGAGAGAGAGAGAGAGCCAAGAGAAAGATACACAGAGAGATAGAAACAGAGAGAATGAGAAACAGAGAGTGAGAAAGAAACATAGAATAAGTAAGAGAGAGAGCCAAGAGAAAGATACGCAGAGAGAGAGAGAGAGAGAGATACAGAGACAGAGTGAATGAGTAAGAGAGAGAGAGAGCCAAGGGAAAGATACACAGAGAGAGGGGGGAATGAGAAACAGAGAATGAGAAAGAAACAGAGAATGAATGAGAGGGAGAGAGAGAACCAACAGAGAGAATGAGTGAGAGACACAAGAGAAAGAAACAGAGAGAGTGAGAGAACAAGAAAGTTAGCGTTCTGAAACTTTCATGGGTTTTTATTGTTGCATCTGCTCTTACGTCTCAAAATGTTTGTTTTTGCACTTCATGACCCCTTTAAAAAAGGTCACGTCAAAAATATTTCAGGTGATCTGATTAAATGCTGAAATTAGATGCTGTTTTTTTATCTTTTGGAGACAGTGTTACCATCTGAAATCACCAAAACAGAGTCACAGATTTGTTTTAATGTTGACCAGACCAGCAGTTTATAAAAATACGATAATTTATTTTCGCACATTATAAAAACATTATAAAAAATGCACACGATACACAGTTTTAACCATCTTTTACAATCCAAAAAACAAAGCTGACCCAAGTTATTTGAAACCATTAGGGTTTTTTTTTAATTTACAAAACTTGTTCTCCATCAATTAAATTTTACAGCTGAGCAGAAATACTGAGTGCTAGCATATAACAAGCTCAATCCAGTGTAGGGTAGCCTAGCTTCCCATCACTAACTGTGCTGCAGTGAACGCGTGTCTTCTGAGGTTTCCCCGAGATCAAAAGATGATTTTAATGTGTAACCACACACGTGACATTTATCTTCACTAAATCTCTCCAGCACTACAGTGAACTTTATGTTGAAAAGGAGCAACTTGAATAGCTCAAACCAGTTCTACAATCACTTTTTTGTTGAAGAAAGAATGCAGTTTGCACAATAACATTGATCTGTAGAGCCATTACACTGAGAGAGGAGTCTGTTTATGGACTTCAGTCAGGACTCCGCTGCTGCAGATTTAACAGACTTTATTAAACACTACTGTTACTAGTTCCTAATGACTTATGAGCTAATAATGCATTAATTACTGTTTAATTCATGGTAATTAATAGCATAACATGGCACTTTTAAGCACCATACAGATTATGGTTTCTAATTTAGCAAACATTTATTTATGTATATTGAAACGTTTATGGGTTGAAAAACGTCATTGTGAAACACTACTATCATTCACCTGCAGGGGGGTGAAAACAGGTCAAAACTTACATATGCTTACAGTATAATCTCCTAGTCCCAACAAAGCCATCTCAAAAAACACAACATTTAGTCACAAGTATGGCTGAGCGAAAAAAAAAAAAAAATCGCATCCATATTTTCATATCAGTCGATATCACTAATTATCACGATAATAACGTCACTTTTTGTCCTGAAGAAAATTAAAGTGAGTTTTTGCACTGGAGTGATGGTTGTCCAAGCCTGACCATAAACTGACAACTATTTTTTATTGTTAAAACAAGACAAACACTTTCTAAACATGAACTGTTTAAAATAATTTCATTTTATAATCAAAATAATCATGATTAAAAACAGGTCCTAAAAAAATCCTATGATTTGGAGACATTTTCAGATTGTTACAATAAGGTATTCATAACCTGTAAAAATAGCACAAACATCAAACATTGGGGATTATTTATTACATTATGTTATGTTATAAAACCAGTTAATGAGATCGGAGGGTTTTAATCACCGAGCAGGAATAGAACACGTGTTTCATATCTTATAAAACATTTATAAAACCGAGAAAACAATCCAGAAGCTGCTGCGCGGTTCAGGCAGCTATCGACCTCTAAATCATCTTATTGAGAAAATATATATTCCGATACTTATTGCTAGCAGCCCCTATTATCGCCCATCCCTAGTCACAGTCTCGAGCACAGTAGTAATATTATGACAAGATGGTCAGTAAATTATATTTAAACTCTGGAAGTCAAAAACAACAAATAATAAAAAAAAGAGTTTATAAAACAAACATGCTCAACAAAGGCACACATTTACCCTTAAGTGGAAGTTTACCTGCAAAAAATCTCTTGATATTGAAGGATGTTTATCTTGGGGTTTCATGACCCCCAAAAATAAATTAAAAAAGAGCATTACTTGTTGAAATCTATTGCATGACGGAGAAATACTATGCATGCCATGAGCCACCCACCTGCATACCTAAATGTTTGGAACAAAGTAAATGTCAACAGATCCGTTTTTTCCATTCTTCTAAACAGGAAACCGTAATAAAAATGTCTGTGCTATGCAGGGCTTGAAATTAAATTACTTACAAGGTCCCCATTTTGGTGTAAAACTCATATTGACGTGGAACAAAATACGATTATGCCTCCACAGCAACCTGACCGTTTACCCCAGCAACCATCTTCACAGAACTATATCTCTTGTGAAAACATGCTGGTTTGTGTCTTATTGAAGCATCAAACTATTTACACCAGTGGTGTCCAACCACTGGATCGCAGATCGATACCTGGCTGCAGAGAAAGAATAAATAACTTACATTATTTCTACTCTTTTTAGAGTGGATAAAATAAAGTGCAATACTTTGCGAAGTTCACTTATGAGCTTGCGGTGAGTAGCATTTTTCACGTACTTCATATGTTTTGAGTTTTATTTTGAAGGCATGTTCAAGCCGGTCAGTGGCATGGGATAATAATCATTTGATTAAACTATTAGAATTAAAGAGCTATAATTTTTTACACTGATTCAAACTTTAAATGGCTTCGGGCTTCATACTTTTCCAAACTGGCTTGTAAACTTGTAAAGAAAGCCTTTCTCAACCCAAAAAAGTTTTCTCTCCAAACTTTAAAATCCAGTTACTTTTCCTGCAACATATAGTCAGAAAAATTACAGTAATTTAGGGCATCATGATGTTCTATTTGATGAAGCTAAACAGGTGTTTCTGTGTAAGTTCTGTCCCATCCTTCTAAAGCACTGGTGTCAAACTCAAGGCCCGCGGGCCAGATGTGGCCCGCCATGTAATCTAATGTGGCTCGCGAGAGCTTAAAAGTTTTGAGTGTCTAAAAATAAAAACTAAACTAAAACAAAAAAATAAACTGCATTTCCCACAATGGCTTTGGCCAATGGTAGCCGCAACAGTGTTTCCGCATCCATACTCTCGAGTGAAACTGCAGAGCTGCCAACTCTCACACATTGAACGTAAGACTCACGCATTTGAGTGATCTCTCACGTCTCTCAAGCCACACCTCCGATTTTCTCACGCTAAAATAAATGTCAAGATTTGAAATGGGCACAGCTAATAGTTTATCTGTGATCTGTTTCATGAGCCTGATGATAAAAGATGATGATCAATATGCTATGTCTTCAGTCTGTGAGGGTTTTTTTTTTTCGCTAAACAAATTACACCAATGAGCTCAGATAAATGCTATCTGCTGGCTTGCTGCCGTACTGCGAGATGGTGTCTCAGCCACAGCGTACCGATGCCCCAACCCCAATGTATATAATTCCTCATCATTGTACACAACCTTCGTACTAAAACATTTCCCTACTTTCTATTATCAGAATTAAGTTTTCTTTTTATTCCCTCTTTAGCTAACAATGTAGTCATACAAGTTCTCCTAGCAAAGTTCTTTCATTATTTATGGGAACCAATTTTAGATAACTGGCTAATTTTGTATCACTGTAAAAGTAATAAGAAAGGCTGAGTGGTGCAATACACATTTATATAGCATATTTACAAGTTACGCTTTACATTTCAGGAAACAAATCTGCATGTTATAAACTACAAACTACACCACAAACTCCAAAACACAATTACCCTTGACAAAACGGAAAGAGTATGTACCAATGACACCCAATAACTTGGTGCTGATTGGACAAGACGCATGTCAATCAAAGTACTGACCGCTTTTACGAGTTCATGTCATGATTGGTAGACGTCTCGTCCAATCAGTGCCAAATTGTCTGTACTCAAGAGAAGATTTGTTTTGTAACTTGTAGAAGTGTTTCATGTTATGTAAATGTATATTGGACATTTAGGCCACTGTAAAAATGCATCATAAAATGGGTAACAAAATGTCAAATCATCACCGGTGTAAAGATGCAGACCTGTTATAAAACATGGAAGCACTGGTATAAATTATATTTGATAAGGAGATTTTGCAAGAAAATAGTAAGCCATGAATTAGTCTTAGGTTTCAAAAACTCTTTAAAATGTGAGTTTTCAAAACACTGATTTGAAGTATTACAGAACAATCGCGTAGCCAATCAACCGCAGCTATTCTTAATAGGGACGCATCACTATTGGTCTATATTGCAAATGTCAACAGCTTACAGCTTTAAACTAAAACAACTTTTACATTGTTTTTCATCATTTGTAGTTTGACATAGACAACAAGGAAATGTTTTAAAAGTTTAAACCAATGAGTTGATCAACTAGATGTGCATTCATTCTGAGACGGAGAACATTTGTCGTCTGATTTCCCGATTTACTCATTATAGGAAAATTCTATCTTTGCTCCTTTCTCAAAGCTATATTTAGCTAAATTCACAAATAATCGACAGCTGCTTTAAACCCAAATTCCTTATAAATAAACATGTACCCTACAGCAACCTTCAAGGTTAAAGTTACGAGTCTAATTATAGGCATTTTTGCCATATCTGTGTAATAAGACCAACAGATGCAGCATACCTGAGACCACCATCGCCTCATTGGGACCACAGGTGTAAAACATCTTTAATTGATCTAGCAGAAAAACAAAATGAGCAGAAACATTTACAAATTAATCATTGGGTGCTGGAAACTGATCTGAGATCAGTAAATGTTGGTTAAACATGCACTTTCTGACTCTTTAACAACAAGCTCAAAACTTTTACCACCAAATCAAATACTTAGGATTACAACAGGCTACTAAATAAAGTTACTTGACCAAAAAGGTTAACCTTACTCGTTTCCAAGGCTAATTAGACATAGTATTACAATTGCTAGCCGCTTAACTCAACACTTCACATTACCTTAAAGGAAAAAAACTTCAATGAAAAAAAACTATGAATCTACTTAAGCACCAATAATGTCAACAGGGATTATGAGATGTAAAAAAACTCAACAAATAACTTAACATTTAGCCATAAACCCTTTCTGAGTGTGTTTAAAGCGCTAACGTTAATGAGTTTTCAAAAGAACAGGAAACGCTTAGCCGCACTTTCGCCACGGAAAGCTTGTTTACCTAGCAATAGAAGTTCATTCTGGTATACACCAATGTATATATTTGATATTTATCAAACTTTTAACTTCTTACCGCTTGTCGGTATTCGTTGCAAACGACGTAAACGAGGCTTTAACCGTCTCTCACTCGCACTAGTAAAAACTCCCTCTCGTAGTAACGCAGTCTGGGACACGCCTCGCAAACATTCATAAACTCGGCTGCGTCTCCATTCCTGCGTCCCAATCAGCACACCATCCACACTTTCATGCTGCCTACACACCAAGCGCGAATGATCCGGTGTGCTATCGGATTTTCCTGCCTCGTAATTTTTTCGCGCCGAAGCAAAAAATTATGGACTAGTCTGTTGGTTTTCCCTAAACCCATTGAAAGTTCCTTCCGCATTCTGCTGCATATATCGATGTATGACGATAAATTATTTTAGTCATTTTGGTTTAAACTGGGATTTTTTATTTAGCAGACAAAACAGCGCGATTTCGCGGTCATGTTTAAAAATGCATTTTGTGTGATTTCAATAAAAAATAGTCAATGAGACTGATCAAACACTCAACAAGAGAGACTTTAGCGAGATATTATAGTTAAAATAGCCGTGAGATTTATCTATTTATATTGTCGTAAGGATTGTTTATTGTGCTTTGTGTACCCAGGCGGGTACATTTCAAGAAACAAGAGTTCGTAAAGGAATTTAATTTAAACATTTCTTCCGTGCTATGAAATGTCAATTTATTGATTAAAGAGTATGGTTTTTACGTGCAGCTCATGAAAATGAAAGTTATAAAAGGGTGTGGTTATAACAATGACAAAAATTACGTGGTTCCTGTTGTGCGCATGCGCACAATGAGGCGGCAGTAAAAAATTTGATGAACTGATGGAACACCGGTAAAAGCGGCTGAATTCAATGTAATGTCTATGTAAAGACGCGATAAGGCACTTCGCAGCGAAAAGTGTCCGGACCACGCGGCGTGGGGGACGCGAGAGACGAGGCGCGTCAAACCGGACAAATATTCGGTGCGAAGTTTCGTACGTGAGCAAGACTCGATCGCGCTCAAATTTTAATATTATGCGCGCGTGATTATCAAATACACTCGCTCGATTAATGACTCGGATTTGCCGCCATAATTTGCCGCCATAGAAAACCCCCAGCACCAACGGCACATCACACATCGGTCCGAACGATTGCTGCGAACGGAAAATAGTTCAGCTCTGCCATGTCGGATAGGTTTTCGCAAGGTAACGACCAATGTTATAACGATGTGAGTGTGACATGAAAGAGCCACTAGATGGCGCTCGATACAATCTCACTGACAGGGCGTTCAGACCAAGCGCTAATCACGTGGCAGAACGCGTCTCCCGCGCCTATCTGACCGCTTTCAAACCCGGGATGGACGTCCACTCCATCCAAGACCAGAGCATACCTGCTGCTGACCCTCTCTTTCTCCCCTATTCCTTTCTCCTCGCCTTCAAAAAGTGTCCCTCAACCCTCTCAACTTCTTCCTGCACACTCCCTCTGATAAATAATGTAATTAGCATGCTTAGCTTTAGCTAACATCAGTACAATATCAATTTATATCAGGTTGATTAATTAAAAATGTGTAACTTACCAGATTCAGTGATTATTACAATTCCTAGTAAAACAAGTTATTAATTTTGGCTGGCCGCAAACTGTGATATTTGTCTCCTCTATTGTTGCCGCACATGTTCCCGCTTCAATGAACTACCATGTAGCAAGCCCCTGATTGGTTGCCACGCAAACAAACTTTTGGCTGAGTAGAACATATTCCTACTGCCGCGATCAGTCCAGTTTGCCGTGCCTCGTCTCTCTCGTGGCATTAGCTGTTCCCACGCCACGTGGTCCGGACCCTTCGCGCCGCAGGGTGCCTTATCGCGTCTTTACATAGACTTTACATTGAAATCAGCCGCTTTTACTGGATCATCCGCGTTTGGTGTGTAGGCAGCATTAGATCTCACGATAGGAAACTTAGATCTTCGCTGAAGAACAATGAGATGAACAGCCAAGGTTGAGACCGCGAAAGAGGAGAATATAAACGTTCAGCTTATCTTGCTGTGTCCGATCATCAAGAGTTGTTCTACAAAGTACTCAAAGATCATAAAACAGCCGGGCGTGTGGCTGTTGTCCCCTGAGTAGTGATGGGAAGTTTTGTTCTTTTTGGTGACTCATTCTTTTGAATCTTGTTCATTTAAAAGAATGATTCATTTGAACGAATCATTTCATGGTTCATTTGTGTGAAAATGTATCGTGTCTACTTGCAAACTGCTACAACAAAGACACAAAAATAGAGCAAAACACACTTGTTTACCGCTGTCTTCAAAAAGAGTTATTACTAACAAGCCAGATTCGTTCTTTTCAAGAATGACACATGAGCACCATCTAAGGCCAAGGCTAGCTGGCGAAATGCATTCTCAATTTTTTTTCTTTGTTAGAAGATTCTGTGGCACGTTGCTGCCCTCCACTGATCATTTAGCCACCTTGCATCCAAGGTCTAAACTGCAATAAAGACACAGTGTGATTTTTACAAATAGTTTTTTATTATAGTACCAGATTGAAGGTAATCAGCAAGAGGGACGAGAGGCTATTGGTCGAGGGGTGTGTCATTTTTTGTGATGTCAAATGTCATTGGCTCCCATACGTCCTACCCCACATCTTTAATGCGCACCAAAATTATGAATGTTAAATTCAGTCTCCTGGTGTTAAATAGATCGGAATAAGCAATGTCAAGTGATAAATGTAATACTGAGAAATGAATGAACTCTACGAGAGTTGGAGTAACCCATTCTTACTCAGGACAAAATATTTTAGCAGTTGTTTGATATTGTAGTTCATTTCAATCTCTATTTTTTTTGTTTGTTTTTATCTGACAGTTCATGTTTTAAAACAGTGAACTGTCAAAAATCTCAGCACGTCTCTCTCTCGTATGGGAAAATAAAGCAACAGCACTATTCTTCAAACACAAAATAATTTTTTTTTTTCAGTTTTTATTGTACTTTTTTTGTCGTATTTTCAAGCTGATGTCCAGATAAATTAATAAAGAAACATGATCAAATGACGACCGTTTGGAACTGTTCTTCTGGTTTGATTCTGCAAGTATTCAAAGAAAATGTCTTCCCACATTTAACTGATAGCTAGAAGAAAAAAAGAGCCTGAACTGCAGTTCCTCGACCTGCCGCGGGTGCTGGGGGCAGAAGTGAGCAGGTTCTCATTCACTACCATGTTAAAACTAAAAAACTTCGGAGCTGAAAAAACATCTGTGCTGCAATGTTTTTGATTCAGGTCGCTAGTTTTGACCTTCATGAACACTCTGAGAGGGTTATTTTTGAAATTGGTTGTTTAAGATATAGTAAGATTTAAACCTTCAACCAATCAAAACCTGTGTTACGCTTAAGTCCCGCCTCTGCGGACCCAGTGTGGATGCGCTCCCATAATGGCAAAGGCTGGCCACGCCCACTCTGAGCCTCTTTTACGATTCAAACGAAACTTATGGCTGACTTCACTTGTGTTAGGTCCATGTTATATACAGTCAATAAAAAAATCAGGTCTGAAGGAGTTAATACAATGTGATTTGATTTAATACCCGAAAAGGTGGCGCAGAAAAATAACAATTAAAAAAAGTAATTTAGTCAGTTTCATCATCTTAAATTGAAAATGTTCCATCCACAAATGTAAATTCTCCAATTCTTTATTTTTTCCACACATATTAAAATGTACACTTCTTATGAAGTCCCTTAAGTGTCTAAAAAAAAAAACGCTACTTCCATTATACTTTCTGTTTACGGTGTCATGTGAATATTGATGTAATTCTTTTCTTTTGTTTTCTTTCTTCTTGTATTTAATCTTTGCTCAGATTTTCCTCTCATTTGTAACTACATCCTTTCTCTCGTTTTAATCTTGGATGTAATACTGCAAATATATTGCCTGAAAATTTCATTTTTATTGTTTAAAACCATCAATAAAAAATATTAATTAATTGATTTTAATTAAAAAATAGGTTAACTTCAATTATAAGCTATTTTATTAATTTATTTGAAAGCAGAAGTCAGCAAGAGCACATCTGGAGATATTTTCTGCCTCAAAAAAATCATGTTCACCTAAATTATATTTAGTTTATTTATTTGAAAGCAGTTGACAGCAACAGCACATCTGGAGATATTTTATGCCTTAAAAAAACATGTTCACTTAAATGATATTTAGTTTATTTATTTGAAAACAGTTGACAGCAAGCGCACATCTGGAGATATTTTATGCCTTAAAAAAACATGTTCACTTAAATGATATTTAGTTTATTTATTTGAAAACAGTTGACAGCAAGCGCACATCTGGAGATATTTTCTACCTCGGCCGATGACACGCCCTACACACTTCCGCCCAGTGCCCTCGTAACGAAATCGTCTTGCACCAATCAGATTTCTCCGTATCCATCGGAGCCCCGCCCACTCCTCTCCCAGCCTCGTTCTGGATGCTGCCCAGGAATATAAAACCTTTGTCCGGCTTTCGCGGAGCACAGCGGAGCCGCGCCGAAGCCTTTCTCAGCCGCAAGAGAACTCCTCGCGTCTGTTTCAACAATGAGGGAGATCGTCCATATCCAAGCCGGTCAGTGCGGAAACCAGATCGGTGCCAAGGTAAGCCACAAATCCAGAATAAATCTGTGATTCACGACTCAGCACAGAATAGAGCACTAAATACAACATTGACACCCTCGTGTGCCTTGGAATCCATATCTAACTTTTACCTCAACTAACATTTTTTCAACAAATGTTGTGCTTTCTTCTCAGCAACAAACGCTTTTTATTCTTTATATTAAGCTTTAATTGCTTGGGCTTGCAGGACTTCATCGTGTGCTTTGTCTCGACCTCATTTTCCCTCATGAGAGACCCCTTTATTCAACCCAAAAATCTGCTCTGCGCTCCGGTTCTTCCGCGACACTTGCTGGGGCTTTATTCATTCAGCCTCGTTTTATTTAATAGCGGGTCTCTTTGGCTGAGCAAGTCTGTCTCTTTTGTATTCTAATCAAGGAGAGAGAGAGAGAGAGAGAGAGAGAGAGGGGGGGGGGGTCCTCCTGCTTTCTCTCATTCCAGTCAGTGACAACCGGGTGTGGCGGGTCTGATGTGAACAGTCCCCCTCTCTTTTCTTTTCCTCTAGGGGGGATAGGCCCCGGCGCCTTCGGAATAGAATTAGGGAGCGGGATAGGCCTCACCCGGGCGCCGAGCAGCGCGGGGGACCACGCAGCGATACGCCGAGCGGGGCGAGGCGAGCGAGGAGACTATACATCTAGCTCTTAAGATATAATATAAAGATTTCAGGGCGAGGGCCAGATCGCCCAAATTTCGGCAGTCTACCTTTTCTGGAGAGAGGGGAGAAGGGAGCGGGAGAGAGAAATTGCGTCGATGTCCTGTGAGAGCGGGCGAGGGGGGGGAGGGAACAAAGAAGCTAGAGGGCCGAGGGAAAGAGATGCGGTCTATCTAGAGGAGAGGAGCGAGAAAGCGGAAGGGGCGGAAAGCGCACAGGTCGCTAGGGAACAGCGATCCGAGGGGAGCAAGGAGGGCGAAAGGTGGGGAGGGGTCCAACGAGCAGAGGAGTGAGAGATAGCTAGATGGCTACTGAGCGAGCCTTCTCTATTTAACTCTACGAGTGCGTTATGCCAGATAGATGGTGTCTGACTGTAGAGAAGGAGGGAGAGAGAGGGGGGTAAAAGGGAAGCGAGCGAGAGAGAAGGAGAGAGGGAGAGGGAGAGAGGAATGGAGAGAGGGGAAGCAAGAGGGAGGGAAGTCAAGGAGCGAGGAGAGAGAGAGAGCGAGGAGAGAGTGAGATGTAGGAAGAGAGAGAGAGAGAGCGCATCTATCTCTCTCTCTCTCTCTCTCTCTCTCTCTCTTCCTCTCTCTCTCTCTCTCTCTCTCTCTCTCTCTCTCTCTCTCTGTCACTTCTCTGTAATTTGTTGCCACGGTGACCTGTAATCAGTGTTGAAGCATGTCAGGGCTCAACCCAAATGGAGAGCAATTACTGCCACCTGCCTCAACCTTTTTATGTCTTAAAAAAATAGTTTCCCAGCTTTCCTCAAGTTAATTCAGATATTAACTAACTAATTAAGAATATTTTCTTGTTTCTTGGCGTTCTTGTCATGCGACTTATGACCGTGCAAGTCATTGGTTTTCGACCCACCCACACAGCTGTTCTTTTTCTATTCTTGCAGCTCATTTTACGATGTTCTTTTAAAATCAAACAATGTGAAAATAATCATGTTAAAAAAATAATAATAATGGGCATGGTTACTGAAAGCCAAAAATTCAATTTCCCTTCAAAGTTATCACCCACTTTAATTAAAAGGTCCTCAAAGGTCCAACTTGAGTTAGTCTTGGATTTCCCCCTCATAACATAATAATAAAAATAATAATGATGAACACAGAATAACTTGGTTTTTCATGTGTTGGAAGGGTTTTTAGTCAATGACTAGGCATCAATTCAAACAGAATATTAGTAATTGATGGTTCCAGGTTTGTTGCTCTGGTAAAAAGGAGTGTGGGCATGTCACTTGCGTCTTAATGACAGCAAATGATCATGTAATTATTTTTCCGCAGGCCTCTTGTTTAGAAGTAGATTGTATAAAGTGATGCAGGTAAACATTTTTATGGTTAATAGAAAGCCAATGGTAACTTTCACTTCCATCTACGGCAGTGTTTCTCAATTATTTTCTGTCCCGCGTATTATTCTGAGCATATTATTTTTATATAAATTTGTTATAAAGTACACCTCTGCATAATACAATATCCTTATTAACATATAATAGAGGAAAAAAAAGAAATATGGACCAACTTACAACAAAAAATAGCTTTATTAACTGTAGCAGAAAAGATTTAAGGCACGTTTTCGCTGAAAAAACTCAAGCGGCTCATCAGCGTGATTGGGGTGTAATGTCTTTAAGTGACGCCTTCATTTATTTGCCTTCATACTGTCCGCTGCCAACATTTTTAGACTCAGTAAGCACACCTGTCTCTCCTCGTCTCCCACCGTAGTCACAGTGAAGCCAAGCGCTACATATGTGTCATATTTCCTCGTCTTAGCTTTCCGGAGACTTTCGTTTGTCTCTTTATCTCCTTCTCTCTCCGCCGGTCTTCTACACTTTGTGTCTACACTTCATACTCTGCCAATGAGAGCGCCACTGTCCCCTAATGTAGTGGAGTGGTATTGCACTTTATTCTAGAACAGTAAAAAAAAAAATTAAGGAGTTAGTCTTGATAAAACTTTGGCAAGGCTTTGATACGGTGAGCGTCTGAACTGGTCTGAGGTCAGGGCAGGGCGGGGACGAGGAGCAGGTTTTCTTCTAATGGGTTTACTATTGACTCTAACAGCTGCTGCCCCTCCTTTCCATTGTTCAGACCTAAAAGAAACATGAATAATTGAAGAGAACCACAGGAAGCTTCTTTATGGTGACACGGCAGAAACGTAGGTTTCCTGGATTTTGATTGGTGAGAGTGTTGAAACGAGGTTTTTGCTCGTCAGTCAGCGCACATTCTAGTTTATGGCCTCATTCTTTCAGAACAATTACTTTCAATCCATCCCATGAACAATCCATTCTTTTGCTTACTGCCTTAAGATAACCTCGGCCCCCTTCGCTTTGCTCTCGGATTAAGGTCACTCGGTTAACAAACAAACTAGAATTGATGCAAAAAAAACCTCACTCGAATCCAATTACAGAATAAAAGGCTACTTTTATTTCATAGACTGTAACGCAAAGTGACCCATATCTAATTCTTTTTGTTACCCTTATGTGACCTGTTTCTGATATCTTCAGTACAACTTGAGAAGCTCAATAGAGATTTTTTCCAAATCTCTCCCAGGTCGTGTGGTCTTGAATTTGATACATGTCTGGTTTGTTTGCTATGAGACCTCATTCTGAACAGCCAGATCGCATTTAAAAGGTTTTTACATCATCGTATGAGGACAGACGACACATTTCTGGGTGGAAAGTTTAACAACAATCATGGCTGAGGGCGGAACTGAAAGAAGTAACAAAAAGCAAAGCGAAGAAATAGAACTAATACAAATTTCTTCTTTCGCTTCTTCTTCTTCTTGAGATGATTTGGTTAAA
Source organism: Danionella dracula (assembly GCA_900490495.1). NCBI lineage: Eukaryota > Metazoa > Chordata > Actinopteri > Cypriniformes > Danionidae > Danionella > Danionella dracula. The sequence continues at coordinate 9,201,661 of UELW01000556.1, read as the reverse complement.
ATGAAGGCGGCTCCGATTGGAAATGAACTGAAGTAAATCCACACAATCACTTCAAATCGCATTCTCGTTTATGATTGCTTACATTGTCTGCGACTTAAAGGAGAAAACCCTCCAAAGTGCAGCCATTGTCAATGTAGAATCTCAGTCAAACAATTGCTGATAGACTCCCCTCTATACAATGTCATGAGAAAATCTCCAATCTGAGAATCTTAAAGAAATCCTTTCAGTTCCAAATAAACTATTAATCTTTGTTTTTAAAACTGACTTACAGAAGATGTTTTAATAAGCTCGAAAGGCATATTTAAAAACATTTTACAAGAGAATACCTATATTCAAATATGATTTAAATAGCCATGAAATAACCAATGATGTTGTCTTGGCTGTAAACCAACAAACAAACAAACAAACTGCACATGTGTGCCTCACAGCTACCAAGATTGCGTTCACACGCAGGACGATACAAGTCCCGTGTCATGTGCACAAACACACATAAAAAAAATCCTTATTTCGTTCATTAACCATTTTTGAAATTAAGAGAAGCAGTCTGAACGTAGCCATAGTTGATTTACATTTCAGAGCTGAAACGCTTTGCATGGAGTGTTTAAAGGTCTATTTGTTCTTTGTAGTTTTGGGAGGTGATCAGCGATGAACACGGGATCGACCCGACAGGAACCTATCATGGAGACAGTGACCTGCAGTTGGACAGAATTAGCGTCTACTACAATGAAGCCACAGGTACAACTAAACATGGAAAATGTTTTTTGGTTTTCCTGACAATTAAAAAAAAGAAAGTATTCTTTAAAAATGATATGGTAAATACGTTGGCAAACAGTGCAACTCAGTGGCAATGCAACTCAGAAGTCAGACATGGAAAAGCATGCAGATCTTCCTCACATTTCAGGACATGTTTTAGTGATTAAGGAAGTTGCTTGTGTTGCCTCCTGTGGCTAACGTTACAACTTTAGCCTGTCAACAATTATAAATGATGGTTGGCTTTAAAAAAAACTGCCACTGAACAAGCAAAGTATTTCCACACAACCGACATGGCTTCTGTTTTCGGAAGAAGTTGTTCTCTGTCTATTACATTTCCTGAAAAAATAGACCACCGCTCCACCACTTTCTAATCCAGCCACATACGCTTGGCAAAACAATCCCCTCTCAATGTACTGCAGCTCACTGTTATAAACCTTTTGTATGCCCACACACACACACCAGTATTTGGGTATAACTAAACAAAAAAATCTTATCTATGAAAAGCTGTACTGTCCAGCCTTACTTCCTCATTGGCTTAGCTGTGATGTGCTGAGGGATTCTTGCATCCACATATATGTTATTAAAACAAAACTGCCTCAATAATGTTTTATGAATCCATGCATACACTGAGCTGGTCTATCTCTCACTTCTTCGTTCGTGTCTCTGTCTCTTGTGGAGGAGGTAAATATGTCCCAAGAGCTATTCTAGTGGATCTGGAGCCTGGCACCATGGACTCCGTGCGTTCGGGACCATTTGGACAAATTTTCAGACCAGACAACTTCGTATTTGGTGAGTGCTCAACCAAAAGGGATTAAGTGATGATGTTCTGTGTCTAAGCTTGCTTTCCTCACAGGCCAGAGCGGGGCTGGTAATAACTGGGCCAAGGGACACTACACTGAGGGAGCAGAGCTTGTAGACTCTGTTCTTGATGTAGTGCGGAAGGAGTCTGAGAGTTGCGACTGCCTCCAGGGCTTTCAGCTCACTCACTCCCTGGGAGGAGGAACAGGCTCTGGTATGGGCACCCTACTGATCAGCAAGATCCGTGAAGAGTATCCCGACCGCATCATGAACACCTTCAGTGTAGTGCCTTCCCCAAAAGTCTCAGACACCGTAGTTGAGCCTTACAATGCCACGTTGTCTGTCCACCAGCTGGTGGAGAACACTGATGAAACCTACTGCATAGACAATGAGGCCTTGTACGACATCTGCTTCCGCACACTCAAACTCACCACTCCAACGTACGGAGACCTCAACCATCTGGTCTCTGCCACCATGAGCGGCGTCACCACCTGCCTGCGATTTCCTGGACAGCTTAACGCTGACCTGCGCAAACTAGCAGTAAATATGGTACCCTTCCCACGTCTCCACTTCTTCATGCCTGGCTTCGCCCCCCTAACCAGTCGAGGCAGTCAGCAGTATCGCGCACTCACCGTCCCTGAGCTCACACAACAAGTGTTTGATGCCAAGAACATGATGGCTGCCTGCGATCCCAGACATGGCCGTTATCTCACCGTCGCCGCAGTCTTCCGAGGACGTATGTCCATGAAGGAAGTTGACGAGCAGATGTTAAACGTTCAGAACAAGAACAGCAGCTACTTCGTTGAATGGATCCCGAACAACGTCAAAACCGCTGTTTGCGATATTCCACCACGTGGCCTCAAGATGGCAGTCACCTTCATCGGGAATAGCACGGCCATCCAGGAGCTGTTCAAGCGCATCTCCGAGCAGTTCACGGCGATGTTCAGGCGCAAGGCCTTCCTGCACTGGTACACGGGAGAAGGTATGGACGAGATGGAGTTCACTGAAGCTGAGAGCAACATGAACGACCTGGTGTCCGAGTACCAACAGTATCAGGACGCCACTGCAGAAGAAGAGGGCGAGTTTGAGGAAGATGCAGAGGAAGATGCCTAAAGTGTTTGTTGTAGTTGAAAAGTAGAGAATAAATTGCAGAAACAATTTTTAGTCAATCAGATTAAGTAGGGTTTAGAATGAAGTGAAAACGAGGCCAAAAATAACCACAGGGAGGAAGAGGGAGTCCTATAAAACATGGAATATTGGTCATATTAGTATTGGTTTTTTTTGTGTGTTTCTTTACCATTCTGATGGTTGCTGTCTTTACACAATGATTGGAATAATGTGGTTGGTGTTTTATAAAGCTGATGAATTAACTTTTTTTTTATTTAACATTTGCTTCATTGGGCTGCAAATAACGAAGGTGCTTAATCGTTTACATTTCTTACTATTGCACTAAAACGGGACAACTCTGTGAAATAATGGCACTTGTCTGACGACTGAGTATTAAAGGAAAGGTTTGAAAGGTTTGACTTGGGAAATATGAAGGAAATCGTTTGATGGAAAGAAGATAATGGGGCCTTACTTGGACGCCAACCAACGTCTACAGGAGGACACTGATTAATGTTGAGGGACACAGAAACGGAAAGCAAGTTTGATTATGGCGTCTGAAAGGGAATAGGATGTGTGTGTTGAATGAAAAGGTGCATTGGCAAATTATTATATTCATTCATTAACCGTTATGTTATGTCTGAGCCACTACCTTTAAGTGTTTTTGCACATTGTTAATGACTGTTTTTATAATTGTGTTAATGTCACTTGACCCTGTGTGGAAGAAAACCGAGCCTCTGGAGAAAACCAAAATAAAAAGTTGTCAATTAAAGTTGTATTTGATCTTTTTTTTCCTCCAATCAACATGGCATAATGCTTCTTATAGGAGTTTGGGTACATGCATGTTTAGCTCATTGTCCATTTTAAAATATGTTGTTGAATATTTCCCTCAGTTCCTCGAAATTCAATGATTAAGCCTCAGATAGGAACAAAAATTTAAGATAATTAAAACAGATATGAAATAAGTATTTCAGAGCTCTGGCCTGCTAAATCTATATTCTTTTGGTCTTTGTCTCAGCAAGTGGTTAGCAGGTAGCAAAGTTCTTATTCTTATAGACTTATGTTTCTCCTGCTCCAGGCCAGTTCCTCTTTAATCTCCTCTTAGGTGCTGACTTTCAAGTCCAAGCGATGCTGTGAGCAGGTGGTTAGCCGATTCGCTGCTCCCTGACTGCTTCTCCCATCAATCACAAGAGTGCATTTTATAAATATGCAAAATAACACGTGGAGCTAGAGGGAATCAATCAAAGTAAATAACAATTCCTGTTAAATAATTCCATAGGGTATAAATAAAACTACCATTTGATAATACCTTGGAGATTGATAGAAAAGTAAAGCTTATTAGTCTGAGGATTTTCTTTTTATTAATTAAACTGAGCAGTATATCCTGACTTTCTATAGAAACCGGGTTTAAACCAATTTTGGGGAAGAAATAAAGCGACAGAGAAAACTTTTTTTATTGATGTTGGGGGAAACGGGGAAGGCAGTGTAGACCACGCACACGATAAGAAAAAAATCAACGCAGTGAAGAACCCCTCTGTGAGGTCACAGGGAGCCTTACTGACTGGGACTGCTGCTAATCACCTCACCAGCATAAAGCCTATCTGAGCTTAAGATCCATTGAAAAAGCAAAACAGAAATAAACAGTGGTTAGAGCAATGTAACACAAACAACAACCAGGTGATCAGCATCAGCTCCAGGGTGTATCTTCTTCTAAAACCAGCTTCTGCTCAAACTTTTCATTCGTTGATTTGTTTCCTCAATGATGTCCTCGACCTCACAAATAGTGATCACCTCAGCATTTCAGATTGAAGTTATCTGGGGTCACCAGAGATACTTAGGTACATGATATTCTCCTCTAATCAAGCACAGCAAACTATGTTCCTTTGTTCAATGCATGGTGCTATTGTATTCCGTAATTATATGTATATTATTATTAACTATTTCAGAGTATCTTACTGACACACGCGTTTCCTTTAAGACTTCTCTGCAGAGTTCTCCAGAGGGTCTCCTCTCCAGGTAGCCTTCCCCAAAAGGTGGGCTAGCTGTCTGTACCCCTGTGGCAAGACAAACAAGGAGAGACCCTCTAGACACAGACAGACCTGATCCTTGAAGAAAGAATATAATAAAAGAACCAAAGTCAACCAACATTCAGCAACCTTATTCCCACATATGATTACGATAAAACATCATATGATTAATATTCTAGATTAACAATTGAACTGATGAAAAAAATCGATGGATGTAATCACACAAAGATGACAAGTAAAACATCAAACCCAAAGTCCTCTTAATAGCTATGTACATTCCCCTCAAGAGTATGGGTTCTTGATCAAATTTCATCAAACTATTTTTTAAAGTTGCATATGGTGTATTTATTTGATAAAAATTCCTATTTACAGTGACTACAAGTTTTCCTGATGGTAATCACCCAGTCAACACTAAGGCCAGTCATTGCGATGTGATCCATTGAGTTGGACCCATGGGAGGAGAGCATACCAGTTGCACAATGGACGGAAAGATGGCGCAGTGGTGGAGTGGAGTTGGTCGGTCTGTAACCGGAAGGTTGGTGGTTCGATCCCCACTAGGGTCATTGTGGCCCTGGCAACCCACTTCACCCACATTACCCTGTATGAATGTATGTGACTGTTTGGTGGTGGGCAGGAGGTAGTAGGCGCAGAATGGCAGCCACGTCCTGTCAGACTCCCCCAGGGCAGCTGAGGGCTACCAAGGTAGCTTATCATCACCAGAGTGTGAATGTGGGGTGAATGAATAATGCTCTGATAACTGTAAAGTGTCTTTGAGTGTCTAGAAAAGGGCTATTTAAATTGAAGGAATTATTAGTATGAGCTAAAACAGCTCAAGTACATGGACTTGGCAGCAGAGTGCAAAGTGGCAGGATGGGCAACAACTATCCACTCAATGGAGATCAAGTGTAGATGCTTTGTTGGCAGGTCGGTTATTTAGCTTTTTCAGGCAACAGAAACAACAGGGGCAAGGCTGCAGCGAGCGATCAAAGAGCTTGCAGAGGAGGCAAAGAAAGCAAGCTACTGGCTGTGGTTATGGAGGAAGGTCAGCAGAGGGGGGAGACGTGCCTTGGTAGCCACTAGCCCCCCTCCTGGAGATGTACTGGTTAGAGGGTGAAACCTCAGTGAAAGGTGGTACCAGCTGATGACGCTTTATCTTTCCCAGTGCACTGGCGGAGGTGCAAAAGGCAGTGGGCCGAGGGCACAGATCATCTTTAACCTGTATGTAAAACACATACCAGCTTTTGTCACGTACTTAACTAACTTGATTCACTAATTCATTCATTCATCTTCATGTTGGCTATCTTCCCTTTCCTGGTCGCCACAGCAGAATGAACCGCCAACTCTCTGGCATATGTTTTAAGCGGCAGATGCCCTTCCAGCCGCAACCCATCGCTGGGAAATGATTAACTAATTGTTTTTTCCAAATTGATATAGAAGTGAATTACACTTGTTTTAGTGGTAGGTTAACCGTTAGGTGTCACTAAACACTGAATAGTATTATTTTAAGACCAGTTTTGTGTAAGTGTACAGAAAAAAAATATGACTTCAGCAGCATTTCTTAATAATTTCAGTTTTTTAAAAGCTGTAATTCTACCATACTGTGAAATCAAAGCTAATTATATGGGAAATAACTTTTTAAAATTATTATTTAATAGAATTAGTCCATGAAATAGCATTAGTTTTTTTAATACATTTAATTTTTCAACTTCTCATAATCTCAGACATTTTTTATTTATTTATTTATTTTTGTTTTACAAACTAAGCCCTGCATCTTGGCAACACAAAGCCTTTTAGCCATGTAACTCCAAATGCAGGAAATGTATGCAGTTTACATACTAATCTACAGTTGTAAATGGCAAATGTACATAGTATGTTTTTGTTAAAATGTTACATTAAACTTTGTACAATATATAAAATCTAAAAACTAAAATTAAAAACAGAACAAATTTCAGTGAACTTTTGCATATAACATTTTTAATTGAACTATGCTACTTACGTTCATAATTTACTCTTTTTTATAAATTGCAGCCATTTCATCAGTATTTATGTCTTACATACTGTACCTTTAAAACACTCCTTTTCAGACCGCGCGAAAAAGTTGAGACAAAGGAACCGTTTTTTCCAGTGACCAATCACGCCACCGTGAAAAAATCTTACACCAATCAGTGTAGGCTCCTCTCCTGACTGACAGCTTGCTTAGCGAATCAGAGGCGTTTACTTCCAGGTCCGTCCTCGCTTTCAGGAAATGGATCGCCAGTGTTTTGCTTGAGAAGGTAATCACATTTTTGCAAAATGATCCCGTCACGTGCGGTTTATGTAAACATTACTTGTGTTTTAAATGTGTATGTTTGCATCATGATGGGATACGTTAATAAATGCCATCGCTGGAGGCGAATTTGAAATAAGTTACTTACAGTAAGAGAAACACATTTTTTTATGTAACGCTATTGTTTTGGTTCGAATGCTAAAATGTCTGTCATATTTACTGCCATGTAACATTCTTAATCTGTTGATAAATAGTTGTTTGGTTGTGTTTTTCATTCCACGACAGCACTTTGGAGGATGGATGCCACTCAACAGATTGAGGATCCATTCTCAGAAGAAGAAGAAGACGATGAACCGGAAAAGAAAAAGAAAGGACCAGAAAGAGAGCAGTTAGCAACATTAAAGGTGTATAAAAATGATCACATACCAGAAGATGGTAAGTTTAACATTTATTATAAGTTTGAAGAACCAGAAGAGACATAAAAAGGAAAACTAAACAATAACATGTACACAAAGTATAGAAGTAATTTCAAGTACATGCCTCAGGGAGAAATGAAAGTTCTTCATGAAGGTCACTTTGGAGTTCTTGAAGATTCAATAGTTTCCAAATATATTCATCTTCATGTCGGCTTTATTCCCTTTCGGGGTCGCCACAGCGGAATGAACCCCCAACTCTCTGGCATATGTTTTACGCAGCGGATGCCCTTCCCTGCCGCAACCCATCGCTGGGAAACACACACACATTCACTCTTTAACACTATGGTCAATCGTTCTTATTCAATTCACTTATACCGCATGTCTTTGGACTTGTGGGGAAACCGGAGCACCCGGAGAAAACCCACGCGATCACGGGGAGAACATGCAAACTCCACACAGAAATGCCACCTGCCCCAGCCGAGCCTAGAACCAGCGACCTTCTTGCTGTGAGACGACCGTGCTACCCACTGCGCCACCGTGACGCCTCCAAATATATTCTCATCTCTAAATTGAATCTTTAAAAGGGTGAAATTGGTGAAATTACATTCATGCAGAGGTGGGTAGAGTATCCAAAAATACTCAAAATTAACTTAAGTAAAAGTACATGTGAAAATATTTAAGCGCAAAATTCTGTTTTTTTTTTGTCTATTGAGTTAATACATACGTTTATGATCTACACATGATAGTGAAGGGATAAACACAAATCACAATCCCCAAATATGTTTTCATAAGTCACAACTACAAGTTGCTGTCGATTCGTTGCATATTTGTGAAGCGATGCGTGCAGTCTTAAAAACCAGATATCCAAAAATAGGTACGCTCCGTCCACAACCTGGCAAACCAATCGGATTGCAGCAGACTGGCATTCTTTCCATCCACTAGAGCAGTGGTTCTCAAATAGTGGGGCTCCGTCAAGGGGGCTGCGTTTGACCTCGGGGAACATGCTTTTTTGTTTTTCTATTTTTATTTTTACTGTTCTAGAATAAAGTGCAATACCACTCCACTACGTTAGGGGACAGTGGGGCTCTCATTGGCAGCGTATGAAGTGTAGAAGACAGGCGGAGAGAGAAGGAGATAAACAGACGAACGAAAGTCTCCCGAAAGCTAAGACGAGGAAATATGATGCGTATGTAGCGCTTGGCTTCACTTGACAGGTGTGCTTACTGAGTCTAAAAATGTTGGCAGCGTTCAGCTGTTTTTGGCTGCTTGGATATGTTTTGGTCTTTCACCAGGTGGGGCAGTATAGAGTAATTTATTATTATTTAGCAGGAGTTTGTCTCTTGGTTTGGAGTGGCTTGGTGGAAGGAACATCCAGTTTTTACCACACATGCACGCTCACATTCACAGGAAGACAACAATAATACTTATACTTTCAGTCTTGTGTTTTACCATCTGTATAGAGCTGAACAGGGACATTCCTTGGGACTGAGATCCTTGGAAGCTGAGCCCAGACCCTCGTAAGAAAGTTCCTATACAGCAGTGGTTCTCAAATAGTGAGGCTCCATCAAGGGGGGTGCATTTGACTTCGGGGAACGTAGTTTTTAATAAAAAATAGTTTTTACTGTTCTAAAATAAAGTGCAATACCACTCCACTACATTAGGGGACAGTGGCGCTCTCATTGGCAGAGTATGAAGTGTAGACACAAAGTGTAGAAGACAGGCGGAGAGAGAAGGAGATAAAGAGACAAACGAAAGTCTCCCAAAAGGTAAAACGAGGAAATCTTTACTTGCGTATGTAGTGCTTGGCTTCACTGTGACTCCGGTGGGAGACGAGGAGAGACAGGTGTGCTTACTGAGTCTAAAAATGTTGGCAGCAGACAGCATGAAGCCAAATAAATGAAAGCGTCACTTAAAGACATTACACCCCAATCACGTTGATGAACCACTTGAGTTTTTTCAGCGAAAACACACCAAATATTGCCAGCAATCACGATCAGTCAAACAACGTTTATAGTTTTATTAAGGATTTAATGTTTTTTTTTACATTTCAGATATTTTCTGCTACAGTTAACAAAGCTTTTCTTTGTTGTAAGTTGGTCCATATTTCTTTCTTTTTTCTCTTATACGTTAATAAGGATACTGTGTTATGCAGAGGTGTACTCATAACAAATTTAGACAAATAATACTATTTATAGTTGCGCGAGGGTGCCGCGACAGAAAATAATTGAGAAACACTGCATAAGGGGAAGACGTCACCCCTAATGATGTTTAACTGAGTGACACACACAAAAGTAACTGCCAAATAATTTGCTAGAGTATCTCTCTTTTTATTATTTACTCAGGTACTTAGTTATTTGTTACCTCTGACCTGAACGGTATGAAGCAAAATTGCCAAACTATGAGAGCATCTAGCGATCTCTCGATCTGCGTTTATGAATTATACTCAAGAAAAAAACTGATCTCTGTCTGTGAATGGGCACAAACACATCGCACATGAATTCATGTTCCTGCACATGTGCAGAGTTGTGCAACGGAAGTTACGGAAAGCCAAAAGGGACATGTTTCTACGAAGCCCCTAACAATTTAACATTTATACAACTGTATATCAACATAAAAAATAATGGAAAAATTTTATTTACTTTTAATTCACTTTTTGAGTTTTGTTCATCGGCATTCACACAGCTGTTTCATGTGTATTCCATGCTGTTCCCAAACTGAAAGTACGTACAGTAGATTAACAACTTAGCTCAATTTCCATTGTTATTTTGTTTTTAAAGAGTTCACTCAAACAAGTTGTTTTTCGACAGTGATTGGGCAAGTTTTCTGTCAATCAAACTGCTGAGGATGTGACAGGGAAAGTTTAAGGCGTACATAAATACGGCACAGAACACCACTACTTCAAAGTTCTGAACTTCATGTGGGAAAATAATTAATTCCTTTTCAGCAATTATAACTTTTTTGTGTGAGTTTTGGGTTAGGTCATGATTGACAGTCATGATTGACAGAAATGTCGTCCATTCATCATCAAGTTGTCTGCTCTCAAATCGTACAATCCAGACCGGTAAATCTGCCTCTCTGGTACAATCCACTTCAGTTATTTCAGAAATGTCATAATGTTTTTTCAATTGCTAATTTATTTTTCTATTTGTAATTGTGTTTTTTGACTTGTTACATTGCTTTCATAGCTGTGTATTGTTTTGCCACCATACGATGAGGTTTTTGTGATTAATAATTGCACCATTAAAAATTGAAATAAACACTAATCTATTTCTTTACAATTCAGATTGTCTATTTCTTTACCATCAGAAATCCCTCTTTTTCCTGGAGATAATATCCTGGGGCGAGATCCTGCTGCCTGTTCTGTTCTGCTTCCGGCTCGCTCCGTGTCCGGTGTCCATGCGGTCATTTCCATCACTATTTTTCGCTCTACTATTCACTCCAACGATGGAGACGAGGTAGAAGCACTTATATGGGACGCAGGGAGTTTGAACGGCACCAGAAAAGGCCGATTAAAGCTGACGCCTCAGGTGCGATATGCTCTGAACAGTGGAGAGAGTGTGGTGCTTGCGGATGTGCCCTGTCAGTACATAGGCGTTGACGTCTCAAAACAAAATGCTCACAAAACTGCAGCGAATGGTGGCATGAGCACGAAGGAGAAAAGAGAGAGTCCAGCTCAAAGCAAGAAGGAGGCTGTGAGGAAGGTTTTGAACGGGGAAAAGCGGAGTTCATTTCCTCCTGTTCCTTTATGGAGCTCCAAGGATGAAGAACCCGGGATTTGTTCACTGCAGTCGGCTCTTAAACAAACTGAGATCAGCCTGGTGCCTGAATCGGACTCGGATGGGGAGAGTGCTTCAGAGGAAGGGAAGGATTTTGGTAAGTGAAGTAGATCATATTACATAAAATTATTTGATTGAAGGCCTAAGTGTTTTTACTGCAACAGTTTTAGATTCTGCATCGTCCTCTCGGCTGTGTAATTCTACAAATGCATCACTGCTGACGCCTGCAAAAACAGTCATTTCAGAAAGGTTTGTAACTTAAATTATTATTATAATTAATATTATTATTGTTTTATCTGTTCTGTGAGATTTTTCCACTAGGGGTCGACAAATGTTCATGTGTAAAACCACTTAAATGAAACCATTGTGGTGGTGTTATCTGAAACCTCTAGGTTTTGTGCCTGTCTCTCCTTTTCTGATAATTTTTTTAATTTAGTTAAAATTTTTTTGGTTATTATTAAATTAAAACAAAAAGGGTCTTATGTTCGTTCGTTCGTACCAGGAGAGCTAGGATGAATTGGAATGATATTGGTTTCAATATCTGAATGTCAGCAAACTCAGATATTTGGTTTTGAATGCATTTTTATTAGGTAATATTCAGCAATTGAATGATACAATAAAATATCTTCTTTTTTCTTTTGATCTTTTTTTTGTGATAACTTAATACAAAATCACACTTAATTAAAACCGGACTTCAATTCAAATACTACCAAATAGCTGATAAAATATATAAAACAGCATCTCTATATTACTCAGTAGCTGTAAAAAAATATATTTATTTTTTCACAAGCAAACACCTTCAATCACACTTTTGCGGTATGCTAACATTTTAGCATAGGTCTATGGAGTTTTACATTCATTACGTTAGCTTCTAGGCTAGCTGTCTTTTGCCGCGAGAAAATGACAACCTAAAAGCGAAAATACTTTTATTCACCACTAAAACGAAAGGGTTTTTAAAATATTAAAGTAAGTTTTGGTTTTAAAAGTTTACTTGTTTGTTGGTGACTATTACAGGCAATGAAGTGAAGCAGCAAACATGTTCAAATAGTCCATCAACTACCATTGAAAAGAATGCTGTTTGTGCTGGAAACAATAGTCATTAATTGTCACATGTGTATAATGAGCTTAAGGTTTTACCGGAATTTTATTCTTGTAATATCTACAGCTGTTTTTTCTGCTTGTACTCTGTTCCATTACTATTTCTTTATCTCTCTTTGGGTTGTATTTCAGAATAAAATTCTACTGGTAAAAAAAACTTTGTTTTTTTTTTTACAAATAATGAGCAAATAATCTTTGTTTTATTTTTTATATTGACCTTGTTTCCCCCACTTCAGTGAGGATGAGAGTTCTTTTACTCCATCCTCTGCCTCATTAAACCGATTCACACTGAGGACAACCCATGGAGACTCCAAATCTGACCACTTGACTCTAAATCTGGACAGTGATACTGATTTTGAGGAGAAAAGCATGAATCAGTCTGAAGCCGAATTAGTTCTAAAAGTGGAACCAACACCTTTACCAGTATTTCACATGGACAGTGATACAGATGTGGATGAAGAAGAAGAAAAATCTAAAAGCGAACAAGCTCTGGCAGTGGCACCAGCATCCTCAGAAGATATTCACGTTGATGGTGATATAGATGTGGATAAAAAAGAAGTGAAAACAAAGAGTAAACAAGCTCCGACAGTGGCACCTGCATCCTCAGCAGACCTTCATGTTAACAGTGATACAGATGTGGATGAAGAAGATGAAGAGAAAACACACAGTAAGCAAGCTCCGACAGTGGCACCTGCATCCTCAGCAGACCTTCATGTTAATAGTGATACAGATGTGGATGAAGAAGAAGAGAAAACACACAGTAAGCAAGCTCCGACAGTGGCACCTGCATCCTCAGCAGACCTTCATGTTAACAGTGATACAGATGTGGATGAAGAAGAAGAAGAGAAAACACACAACAAACAAGCTCCGACAGTGGCACCTGCATCCTCAGCAGACCTTCATGTTAACAGTGATACAGATGTGGATGAAGAAGATGAAGAGAAAACACACTGTAAGCAAGCTCCGACAGTGGCACCTGCATCCTCAGCAGACCTTCATGTTAACAGTGATACAGATGTGGATGAAGAAGAAGAAGAGAAAACACACAACAAACAAGCTCCGACAGTGGCACCTGCATCCTCAGCAGACCTTCATGTTAACAGTGATACAGATGTGGATGAAGAAGATGAAGAGAAAACACACAGTAAGCAAGCTCCGACAGTGGCACCTGCATCCTCAGCAGATCTTCACATGGACAGTGATACAGACGTTGATGATTCTGATAAGAGTAAAGCTAGCTCAGTGGATCAAAATGCAGAAAACCTTGACAGACCTAATTTGGATTTTCATATGGATAGTGAAACTAATGTCGAAGAAGAAGTTTATGTAGAAAAAAGAAACCAATCCAGACTAAAGCCTCAAACTGTGGATGCCGTAAAGAAGGATGCAGACCCTGCAGAAGATTTTCATATGGACAGTGACACAGATGTTGAGGATGATGATGGTGTGAAAGGAGAATCAAGCTGTGTGAGGAACACATCTGCTCCAGAACTTCACATAGAGAGTGATACGGATGTGGATGAAGAGAGTCTGAATGTTACGAATGATAGGGAAGTAGGGCTTGCAAAAGAGAGTATCTTTCCAAAACAAGACCATCAATCTCAGGTGATGTCAGGCTTTGAGGAACCAACCCAAGCTTTTGGTCTTGTGGAAGCGGAGTGGGACCTGAAGTCCACACAAGCATACGGTAATAACTTTTTTCTACTAACCGATCTTAAGACCATCACACACCTAGATGAAGCATGTATGGGTTTTCTTTTGCTAATTTCACACCTCTACAGCTTAATGTTGAGGCAGTGATGACTTCTTCCTCGATGTTTTCTGTTGAGAGGTTGACGCAAGAGTTTTTATCGAGCTGCTCTTTTTTTGTCCCAACAGCACCCTGGTCAAAAGAGCCAACTTTCATTGATTCAACCACAAAATTTCACCTAAAAAAACAAGGCAACTTGGCAGAACCTATTTTTTTTTTGTTGCTAATGCCCATCCCTTGGCCAATGTATGAACTTATGTTGGCACCCATTGTTTTGTCTTGAGGCGCATTTGTTCTACCCACAGATAATTTGTTCTAACCTAAAATTCATCAAAGTGTATCTTCCTGAGAACCAAGTAAAAAAGGATCTTCCAATATACCTTTTTTTTGTTTCTGCTTGAAAACAAAGTTCACCTTATTCTCCCCACTCAAACACATGAGATATCAATGGAAATGCTAGGGTGTCTACTATTTAGCACACGAGAACTTAGTAGGGTAGCTCAAATGAGTCAAAATATATAGATCAAAAATAAATGTTCTCTATAGAGATGGACTGGTGTCCATACACTGCAGCTTTAACCCATAACAGCACAATCCGTTTTTGTTTAACAGAAAATTGAGTGCTATAAAATGTAAAAAATAAATAAATAACTAATGGGGATAAATAAGGAAATTGAAAGAATTGGTTGGTGAAATCCATTACCATGGGTTCTTATAACTTAAGTTTGTCCGCTATATTTCTGTTGCGAAAAGAGTTCTCTAGAGCAAGCTGATTTGTTGAGCAATCAGAATTCGGTGAAATCTGTTCAGATTTTTTATCTTTTGAATTCATTGCTTTTCCTGGTTGTTACAACAATGCTTCATTTGCTTTCTCATGCGCTGCTAGAAAGTATGCTCAGCGCCACAGTAATTAATTCTCTGCCCCACTCTTCCTGCATCTTCTCAGTGTCTTAACATGTAAAACAGCTACTATTCTCACTTTTCTGCTTGTTGATGTGAACACACCTTATGAGTGCAATTCCCAAACCTGTTCCAACACAAATACAAAAGCAGACTTGATGCAATCTTTTAGCTAGAGCTGTTTTTGATATGGGTGATTATGCATTAAAATTGTTCTTTGCTCAAAACTGTTACCATTCTATTAATATTTGCTATGTGTAGAGAGATTTATTTATGTAATAGAACAAAATTCAAAGCTCTTCAGCTTATGGCTCTAACAACTTCTTCACAGAATACATGCAATAAGTCTTTTTGGGATTAATCAGTTCTCCAAACACCAACCATCCTCTTTGCGGTAGTTATAGAAAAGCAACATTATGCATTTTAGATGTTGATTTCGCAAGTTAGTCTAATGAAATTTCACCTCATGGAGATCTCTCAAAATAAGGTTTAGCTTGATGGACTTCTTTACCCTCTGGATTCTCTCTGTAATCACAAAAGCTCATAGATGTTCAAATTAGGGGAAACTTTCTTGTAGTCAGTCATGCGTGGAACCAATGTTTCACCAATGTGACATGCTCTTAATGAAGTCACCTAAAACACGCAGAGAAGTCATAGTTCCATTTAAATTATATAGTTGATATGTTTCAGACAACAGATATTATTGACTTTGAATAGAAAGCATGCAAAATGGAGGTCTCCTTGACTTTCAAATTGTATATTCATGTACAGGTTATGCTCATCGTTGAAAACTCTTTATTTAGGGGATGCTTGGAACCAGCATTTTCTTTCTGTAAAGTTTTCCATTGATTTGCTTGTTCATGCATTATTTCAGCTCTACGAAACTGGCGATTTTAATTAACAGGTATTTCTGATACGCAGGTAACAATGCTGGGCTTAAGAAAAAACAGTTTGATCTCGAGACTACCCAGGCATATGGAACAGATAGAGAAGATGATGAGTTGCAACTGAGCCATAACAAACTTTACTCCAACCTCACCACAGCTGACACTCAGCTTATTGCTTTAACAGAACCCAATACTGACGCTGAGAAAGGGACACTGGATGATTCTCACCTTTCCACTGCTGACACTCTAATTATTGCCAGCACCCCAAGGAGAGAGGAACAGACTCAGAACTTTTCTCTCTTCACTGCCCAAACCCAATTAGTCTGGGAGGGAGATGGCAAGATTGATCAAATTAAGTCCTCTCAGCTCGTAGAGTGGGACACCGTTGGAGAAACCATAGAGGGTGATGATGAAGAAAACTTAAAAAAAGGTCTGACAACCTCTGGTACAGATGACAGTAAAAACTGCAACTCTGGTCTTTTTATTGCTGAAACTCAGCCTATGTTTGAGGAAGATGAGGGCAAACGGGCAGATTCAAGTGATGAGAACTATAACGTTCCAAGTATGAGACATCGGATAGAGAAAAATGACTTTTTACAACATGCTATAAACATCTCCAACTCTTGTATTGCCATTGCTGAAACCCAACAGATGTGTGAGGATGAGGAAGAAGCGGATCAGGATAATATTGTCCGCAGTGTCCATGTAGAAAAACCTCATAGTTCCTATATTCCGATTGTTGAAAACCAACCAATGTCTGATGATGAGCAAGCATCAGATCAGGATAACAATATCAATAGTATATACATAGAAAAACCTAGTTCCTACATACCAATTGCTGAAACCCAACTCATGTCTGACTGTGAGCAAGTGTCAGATCAGGATACTATTGTCAGCCATGTCCATGTAGAAAAACATTCTAGTTCTTATATCCCAATTGCTGAAACCCAAGTCATGTCTGACGGTGAGCAAATGTCAGATCTCGATAATATTGTCAGCAGTGTCCAAGTAGAAAAACCTCATAGTTCCTACATACCAGTTGTTGAAACCCAATTGATGTGTGAGGATGAAGAAGCATCAGGTGTGAACAGTTATGTCCGGAGTCCTCATACAGCAAAAGCTTCTATTTCCAATTTCACTGTTGCTGAATCTCAATCAATGTATTTTGCTGAAGAAGTATTGGATCAAGACAATGTCAACAGAACAAATATAGAAAACAAACATGTTTCTCATATTACCAATCCAAATATTCAACCCATATGTGAAGTCACATCAAATCAGAACACTGCTCCTACGGAAAAACTCAACTGCCAGACGCCCATTGCTGAAACTTGGCCATTGCTCAAAATGTTAAATAATCAAACTGTTGCCAGGGATGACAGGGATGAATCTGTAGATCAAATTGAAAAAGTTTCCTCCCCTTGCACCCCTGAAAGAGAACTAGTTTGTAAAAAGACACCATGCACATCCACAAGTAGGGGTAGATCTAGAAAACAGAAGGAAGTACCACATTCCAGTTCTACAGTAAGTGAAACTTCACCAACATGTGAGAAAGATCAAACCAAAGATGTAGATTTGAAGGTTGATGTTTGCACAGGAGTACAGAGCATAAACCAGGAATATGACAAGTCTTCAGGGCTTGTTGAAGATAAAGCTTTGGCTGATAAAGAGATGGAACGAGATCTTCCATCTTTCACCAAGCAGATTGACGGAGAAACTGCAGTGCTCCAGACTGAAACACATCCAATGCAAGAAGACCCTTCTGAAGAAAAGTTGAAAAACTGCAGCAGACAGATGGTAAGCAGGCGGTCCTGCAGAGAAAAACCAAAGAGAGTAGGAAGAGTTCCATCAAGTGAGACTGCTATAGGTACGCTAACGGTTTCTGAAGAAGGGAATCAAACAATTAAAAATCCAACTAAATCCAGGAGATCACACAGAGGAAGAAGGATAGAAGAAGACAATGTTTCACAACCTACTGAAGATGAGGAAACGAGTGTCAGACCCCAGCGATCTTGTAGGGGAAGAGAAAGCAAAAAAGTCAAGCCTTTTGAAGTGAAGGAAAGCTCTCAAGAAGAGACAAGTGGCAGAAGCAACAGGAGACAAAGAAAAGATGAGACCGAAGTGGAAAGTGAGGAACCTGAGTCTAGCAAAAACCTAAGCAATAGTATCAATCAACTGAAAGAGAAAAGAAAGAGGGGGAAAGAGATTTCTGAAGATGAAGGAGACAGGGAAGAGAAGTTAAAGATAAGGAGGGGAAACAGAAGAACATGTTTGAAGCAAAAAGTGAAAGAGAAAAGAAATTCCCAAGAAGGGATAGAGAAGATGGCAAAAGAGGTTCAACAACAAGAGGAGGCAGAAATGTTGCACAAGAAAGAAATTGAGAGAAAAGAACTGGAAGAGGGGGCTGAAACAGAAAGAGAAACTCTAGAAGGACAGACTGAATTTGACAAAAGGGAAAATGAGGTGATTGTGAGGGGAAATGAGGGTTTGGGAAGAATGGAGCAAGAAGAGCAACTACATAATGATGGAAGAGTGCAAGCAGAAAAAGCAGAAATCAATGAGGATAGGTTGGAGGTGGAGACGGGATCGTTGGAAAAGGAAAGACAAGAATTTGAACAGCTTACAACGATAGACAGTGAACAAAGAGAAAAAGTGGATAGGAGCCTTCAGGAAGTACCAAATAAATTGGAGAATGTGAAATTGGAATTAGTTGCTCCAGTAAGACGATCCCGCCGCTGTTCAAGCTCCTCTTTGAACTCTGATCAGTCTGCAACCTCTCAACAGGAGCCTATTAGTCAGAGAGGCAGAGGTAGGGGACAAGGGCGAGGTCATGGGAAACAGACAGCTGTAGAGCAACCCATAGGTGCTAGAAAGTCTTGCATCAGAGGACAAGATACAGGACAAGACTCTCCACCAACAACACGTTCCCGCTCCAGTTCTAGAAGTTCTGAGAGGTCTGTTAATGTGGAAACAATGAACCAAGGAACGAGAGGAAAGGGCAGGGGTAGAAAGAGTGTGAAACAACCAGACATAGAGGATGTATCTCAAGCTAAGACGTCTGGAAAAGGCAGTGGAAGAGGAAGAGGAGGCAAACGTTCTGTTGCAGAGAATTTAGATGTAAAAATGATGAACGATCAAGAAGAAAATCGCAAAGTAGTCTACGACAAACCTGTTACACCACAGACTACCAGCAGAAGTCGCAAAAGAGTAGCAGAAACAAGTGTCACATCAGAAACGGCTTCTTCTCCCACACCCAAGACTCCAAGGCGTTCCACTGCGAGTCAGATTCATAAGGTCATTGACACTCACTCCCTTAGATGAAGATGTTAAATATCATCGCTGTCACTGTGTGTGAGACACCAACTTGTCTTCTTCTTTTTTAGGTGTTATTCACTGGACTGACTGATGATGATGGAGGAAGAGTGGTCTCTAGGTTGCGCGGAAGTCTTGCAAAGGGGGTAAACGATATGACCCATCTGGTTACTGATAAGGCAAGACGGACTGTGAAGTTTTTGTGTGCTGTGGCCAGAGGTGTAACAATTGTGACACCTGAATGGCTAAAGAAGGTGAGGAGGTGATTGTTACGAGAGTTGCAATTAGAGAATATGTTTATTGTTGATTACATTTTAACTTCAAAAGGGCATCTGAGAGAGTATAAACCATATAGGCACCATATAGGCCTCAATAAACCATTTTTACATATTTGGTTTATTTCTATGTAAAATCAAGTTTTGAGAAAGTGATGTAACAACGTTATTCTTTATGTGCAGTATCTCAGTAATTCATGAAACATTTCTAGTTTTCAGTTAAAAGATCCCATGTCTTAATTATTGAAGAATCACAAAGAAGAACTATAATACGTAACTCACCCGGCAGTGGTTTGGAGTTTAGTAATGGTATTTAACAATGGATAGAGGCTAGATTTGCTAGTTGAACCACAAATACTTTGGATGCATATAATTAGGAATAGATTGTTTGTTGTACTTTCTTGACATTCAGTTTGCAGATTTTATACTGCCTATTTTCGGGAAGTGAATTATGACTGATACTATTAACAGAGAATGCAGAAATTAGTCCTATTTGTCGAGGAAGTTTAGTTTTTCACTTGTTTGTGGCTACACCAACCAATCCAGAGCTTCCTAGAGTATCTATGAACTATGCAGCAATGGTGGAGGGTGGAGTTAGCCTGAGGGAAAAGCGAGTAAATGGACCATTTCTATTCAGCTGGTCCATTCAGCATGTTTTCCAACAAACATTGTGGAGATAAATTATTAAATTATTACGGACAGCAAATTCTTAAGGGCGCACAGAACGACAGCAGTCTCTTGCACATCAGCACAAATATCTGGTAAGAGCTTAAGAGCTTTTCGGAATAACTTTGAAGTAGTTCTTATCTGGTCAGCAAATTATTTTTGCTTCGTGTTTACATAAAAATAATAAAAAATTCAACAAACCAAAAAGAATCTCACACTCTTTTTGTTTTAATCTAGGTCAGCGAGTGCTTGAGGTTTGTTAAAGTTGTCAGATATAGTAGATTTGTAGTTACCAGTGATTTTAATAAATCCCATTTTATTTGATCTAAATGTATGGTTGATTAGGATGCAAGTTACCTAAATAAATACAGGAACTAAATTTTCTTGTACAAAATTAAATTATTTAAGTAAATTTAAAACTTAAAATACAATAAATTTCAGGATTTAAAGCAATTTTGTATTCCGCGAAGAGCCCATCTTTACCACCAGAAGCAAACATAAGTTTGAGAAAGCAACAATGCTTCTTTGTTTCTATAGATGGATGTTTTCTTTAGATACAGTTTTAAAAAGAGCAAAGTTAAAATCAAAATAAAACTACATTAGGTTTCACAATGACATCTCATTGGCTTTGTTTTATGAAAGAATATCTTCATTCCACTAATTGTGTGGTTTAGCATCTTTAAGTACACTATTTTATTTACTTTTTTTGATAGTTTTTTTTACCCTTTTACATAGAATTTAATAAGAAAGACAACTGGTATACGAAGATAAGGATCTTTGCTTCATATTGTTTACTGTTTGTTCATTGTGTTGATTTAAAATCTATATTATGCAGTTGTTACCTTTTTAATTTTTTTTTATTAAACTCACTATTAAAGTAAAAAAAAATAGACAACTGAACTCACACTTGAAATGTGAAATCAGCTGAGGCTTGTCCAGGTGCATTAAAGTTAAGGTCTTCACACACCTGTTTCAAGTTTTGGTCCGAAGTTGGTTCAAAACAATGGGAGTTGACGCTCAAACATCTGGCTGATTCGGCTTGGTTTTTTATAAGATGAAATCTAACAGGGCGTTCAGACCAAGCGCTAAGCACGCAGACAGAAAGCTCCTCTCGCGTGAGGACGTCCGCTCCGAGAACGGCGCGGAACTAAGCGCGAGCTCGCCGGGAGAGGCGTGGCGATGACGAGAGCGGAGCATACCTGCTGCAGACCCTCTCTTTCTCTCCTATTCCTGTCTCCTCTCCACCGAAAAGTCTCCCTCAACCCTCTCAACTTATTTCTGCACACTCCCTCTGATAAATAATCTTGCTTAGCTTTAGCTAACGTCAGCACAATATCCATTTATATCAGGTTGTTTAATTAAAAATGTGTAACTTACCAGATTCAGCCACCTCAGCATCCACTTAATTCCAAGCAAAGTCGTTTTTGCTTTCAAATCGATAACAAAACAAGTTATTCATTCTGGCTGGCCACAAACTGTGATATTTTCCAGCTCATGTTCCCGCTTCACAGAACTACCATGTAACTACAAGAGCAAGCCCCTGATTGGTTGCCGCGCAAACAAACTTCGCCTGAGTAGAAAAGAATCCTACTCTCACGATCAGTCCAGTTTGCCGTGCCTCGTCTCTCACGGCATTCGGCGTCCCCGCACCCGTGGTCCGGAGCCTTCGCGCCGCAGGGTGCCATATCGCGTCTTTACATAGACTTTACATTGAAATCAGCCGCTCTTCCCGGATCACTCGCGCTTGGTGTGTAGGCAGCATAACAGTTGACCTATAAAATGGGCTCTTTTGATGATGTAAGTTGGGATATTAAAGTGCAGCTGGGCGGCACTCATTACACACCTCGTGGCGACCTGAAAATTAAACCACGACAAAGAACCGAAGAAGAGAAATGAGGAATTCAGAAGCTCGTCTTAGTATTTGGCCATCAAGAGTAGTTTGACAAAGCCCACAAAGATTGCGCAGGCATGTGGCTGTTGTTGCTAGAATACTAACGTAAAGTTTGATTAATTTGTTCTTTAGACTCTCGTTAACTAAATAGAATGATTCATTAAGCGATTCGTCTATATCCTTCATCTGATCTACCTGCAACCTGTTACGACAAAGACCCAAAAATAGACCAAAGTAAAAGAATCTGGGTAAATAAACTTGCTTACACATGTCTTCTAATCATCAGTGTAATTCGGATGCACCAAAGAAAACGATCCACTCCCGCAAAAGGGATGTTCTTTTCACAAACGACACATGACTTTTTCGGAGCGTCATCCAAGGGCCAGGAGCATCACTGCACCAACATTAAACAGCAGAGGTGCGAAGCTTCGGAGGAAGAGAAGCCATCTGAACGAGTGTGCAAATTCTAATTTCCATTCGTTTTGGTGTGTGGAGACCTTTACTGTATTAAAGGGTTTATTTAATTAAAACAATCTTGTTTTTGTGTAGTATTTGTAGCTTAAAAAAAAGAAAATTGGACAACTTGGTTTTAAAAAAAAAAAATCTGAATTGGCGAAGAAGAAAAAAATCATGTTTAGTCTATCGCTACCAAATGCACACATCTGCACACAAGTAAACAAATAATGTTGCTGCAATAATATTCTCGTAGCTTACTACACTCCCTCTCCTCCCTTCTTCTCTGTTTCATCGCCATATTTATCTTGATATGTCCAAAAAGTATTGAGCAGACTTCTTGAGTTCAAAGTTGCTTTAACAGTGTTTGTGTAACATTTGTTGTATACAATGATATGTAAATATTCCTCAGGACTAATCAATGACTCAAAAAGTAGCCTCGGCCACCCTGTATGAATTTGCATCAAGTACCTTTTTTAAATGCAACATATTTAAACTCACTTTTGCAGGCAAATTTTTACCAATTACGAGCTCAAATGTAAAAAAAAATCTTATTTTTTGGAAGCTACTAGGATAATGCTTGTTAAAAATCATACGTATTCATTCTTTAATGCCTTTACTTTAAAATATCTCTTCTCCAGAGTGAAAAAGCTGGCCATTTCCTTCCTGCCGATGAGTATATACTGAAGGATTCAGAGCAGGAGAAGAAATTCAACTTCTGCCTACAGAAGTCCCTTCAAGCAGCTCAACGCCAACCTCTTTTAAAGGTAGTGAGACGGCTGAGTGTGTTGGGTCAAAAGCTACTACAAGATCTCATGCTAGCAGGGTTTTTCCAAATATCAGGCCAAGTAATTGAAATTGTTTTGCAATCGAACCGTAAGTTTTGAAGGTTAATAATAACAATAACATATAAAGTAATGCTCTTTCATTAAAAAAAAAACTAAATGACTTCCATGTTTACATTTTGTTTGAGTTGTGAAATGTGTATCATCACGTTAAGCTGCTGCTGTTAATTCATTACAGAATTATGCACTAAGAATAAACCAATTTTTTTTTATTCCCTTTTACATTTTTTGTTATCGCACTGTTGTTATGTTTGAGTTACAGAACTTATACTGTATATTTTGTATAAGCTGTGTTTTGATTCGATGTATTTGTTTTTCACTGCCATATTAAGTCAAGTCAAGTCGGCTTTATTGTCATTCCAACCAAATACAGTGCAGTACACAGTGAAATGTAACAACGTCTCCCCAGGACCAAGATGCTACATCAAACATCATAAATTAACATCACAACACAAAATTATCGTTAAGTTAACCCAGTGTTTCTCAATTATTTTCTGTCGCTCCCACCCGCAACTATAAATATTACTATTTGTCTTTAATTTTGTTATAAGTACACCTCTGTATAACACAGTATCCTTATTAACGTATAAGAGAGAAAAGAGAAAAATGAACCAACTTACAACAAAGAGTAGCTTTATTAGCTGTAGCAGAAAAGATTTAAGGTCCATCTGAAATGTAGGAAAACATTAAATCCTTAATAAAACTATAAACGTTGTTTGACTGATCGTGATTGCTGGCAATATTCGGCACGTTTTCGCTGAAAAAAACCCATGCAGCTTATCAGCGTGATTGGGGTGTAATGTCTTTAAGTGACGCTTTCATTTATTTGGCTTCATGCTGTCTGCTGCCAACATTTTTAGACTCAGTAAGCACACCTGTCTCTCCTCGTCTCCCACCGGAGGCACAGTGAAGCCAAACGCCACATACGCGTCGTCACATTTCCTCGTCTTAGCTTTCGGGAGACTTTCGTTTGTCTCTTTATCTCCTTCTCTCTCCGCCTGTCTTCTACACTTCATACGCTGCCAATGAGAGCGCCACTGTCCCCTAATGTAGTGGAGTGGTATTGCACTTTATTCTATAACAGTAAAAAAAAATTTAAAAATAAAAAAGCATGTTCCCCGAGGTCAAATGCGCCCACCTTGATGAAGGCCCACTATTTGAGAACCACTGAGTTAAGCTGACAAAAAAGTGCAACATTTAGTGCCAAAAAAGACGGGTATATGGTTGTCTGTCCATGAGAGGCTAATAAAATGGAATCTTGAATTAGCTTTAATTGTAAATGGATTTAATTGCATCAGTAGAAAAAATAGTGATCAGATCGGGAAATATTGGCATCAGCAGATACTCGAACAAATCAGTAGCAAAAAAACCCTGACTGGGACTTTCCTACATGCTAGATATTCTAACTAGCGCTTTGCTTTCGCAGGGTTATGGGATTCACGTAACCCCCTCTGTGATGCCAGAACCTTCTCAGATGAAAGAAATCATCGCATGCTGTGGTGCACGTTTCCTCCCTAAAATGCCCTCTGCTCCTAAGGTAGCCAGATTTCTTCTATCCTTCCTTTATAAAGCACAAAATGCATGTTCCGGATTGTTCCTTCTCCCCTCTCAGGAGCTCGCTGTAGTGGTGTCGTGTGAGCAGGACTTTGCGCTCTGTGCGAAGGCAGTGAGTTTGTCGTTGCCTGTGGTCACCGCAGAGTTCCTCTTGACTGGCATCCTCCAGCAGAGGGTGGACTTGCAGGCCTACTCTCTCGCGTCCTGCCTTGGCTCATCTAATCACCACGAAGCTCCGAAAACCGCTGCCAAGAGCCGTAGGAAATAGACATGATGATGGACTTTAAGTGATTTACAATAAATTATGACACAATCTCACAGTTTCATCATCAATTAGGTAAGTGAAACATGTGAGACATTTAGACTGATCGGGGATCAATTATGAATGTGTTAATAACAGAAGAAATAACTTTTGGGGATTTTTACAGATTGCTTCAATAAACATTTTCCAAGATGTGCTCAGTTGACTACTTTTATTATTGAGAAATAGTCACAACCTTGGTTTTCTTAATGTGTGTTATATAAGAGTGGCATACAAGTGCAGAACTCAAAAGCAGATAACAGGGTTTATTACAAGACTTGCAAATTAAGTGGATACACAGCCCTTTTGATTGGCTGAAAACACTGGAGGGTATGGAAGCTGAAGAGAAAAAAAATTAAACTAGTGTGACTTTATCTCAGAATTCCGACTTTTTATCTCAGAATTCTGAGTTCTTATCGTGGAATTCTGAGATAAAAAGTCAGAATTCTGAGATAAAAAGTCGAAATATAGAGGCATTCAGTTTTGTCAGTCAGTCGAGGCATTGGCCTCTATACGAGGTAAACAGCTCGTATGTTCAGATTAAAACGAGATCTTATTTGATTAAGGGCATTTAGACCAGGTGTTTTCTTGGGCCGGAAAAACAAAATATACAGCTTTTGCAGTCACCAGTGGTGTAGCACGAAATAAATTTCTTATTGCAATATGTATGATTGACAGTCGTTCTGACAGACATGAAAAAACAGTGTAATTCATGACCCCAAGCACGAATCAATAGATGAAATATATAACAAACTGCCGTGAGTTGGCATGAATACGCCGTGGGCAGAGACACAACACAACAGATGAGGCTTTAGTGGCGACTTTCATACAACAGCAGCAGCTACAGACGTCATCAAATTCTGGCTTTTTATCTCAGAATTTCGACTTTTTAATCTCAGAATTCTGACTTTTTATCTCAGAATTTCGACTTTTTATCTCAGAATTCTGACTTTATTTCTCCGGAATTGCGACTTTATTTCTCGAAATTCTGACTTTATTTCTCGAAATTCTGACTTTATTTCTCAGAATTGCGAGTTTATATCTCATAATTCTGAGTTCTTATCATGGAATTCTGAGATAAAAAGTCACACTAGTTAATTTTTTTTTTCTCTTCAGTGGCGGAACCGGCCTTCATAGGAGGGGCTAACAGCTTAAAAGGCAAACCTAAGATAAGGCAAAAGTTCAAACTGAAACTAAATTAACTGAGGCATTTGAGTCTTCTATATCGGGTTGTCTGTGTATCGTATGAGGAGAAATAGAGTGAGTGAGGAATCCAGTTGTTATAAGGGAACATGGCCGCGAGTCCAGTTGAGGTGGTGCTGCGCTCTTATGTAGCAAGTGCGAACGGTTCTTTTGGACGATTCATTTAAAAAACTGGTTGAAAAATCTGGATCACCAGCTCTTTCATGCTACAACGTTATGACGTCGTTTATGTAATTACTATCATCCCGCCTGAGTCAGGACTCCAGTCATTAGTCAACGTTCACGTAAAGTCTGTAGTTAAAACTTCAAAAACATCATTTTCGTCTGACAAAGTTTCTGACAATGAAGTTTTGCATCTAAGCACCACATATACAGTTACATGCAGTGATCATATGAGTAAGTTTTACAAGTATGGATGGATGGACAAGAGAGAACTTTGAAGAGAGAGAGATAGAAAAGAGTGAAAGAGAAAGAAATAGTAAAACAAGATCGAGTAGGAGAAGTTCTAAAAGATAACCTGCTTATTCCGAAATGTTTAACCTTCAAAAACATGATAATTCGTTTATTTTGAAAAACTGGTGAATTTAAAACAATCGATCTATCAATCACCAGGGAGGGGGAGAGGACAATTCACAAGAATTACATCTGGATGTTCTAAGACCCACAGTGTTCCATAAAATGCAGTATATCACAGAATTTTCAGGAAGCAAGGATATAAGATCTTTTTTTCTCTCTCTCTCTCTTAAACTTACCAAATGTAAGCGTTTCACCCCAGTTCACCTAATACTCCTCAGGCATTTACTCCAAGACATCCTACACAGTAAAATCTAGAGAGTTAAATCAACACTGAGCTCATCGACCTGAACCATAAAACGTTTAAGGTAAACTCTTATATTTTGTTACAATGTGATGAGGAAAATAGGTGTGATGTTTTTAATAGTGAAATACGAACATTTATCACTACGTACAAGTTTTCAGTGAATAATCAATGGTTTAGACGATAACCTCATTGATGATTTAACTCAGTTTAAGTGTTAATGTTTTACTATATTTAGAGTGTATTTGGTCCTACTCTGGATAGAGTTAATTTTACGCTGAGGATTTTACTGTGTAGCACCATATTCTTGCCCAAACCTGGCAACCCAACTTTAATTCATGCATTTTTTTGTGTAAGAATACTAAGCGTCCTTTTATAGTATTCAATTAATATCGCATTTAACGGAGTTATGTTGAGGATAAAAGGAAAATCTGTCAGAAAACTAAATTGCAAGAACACCCAGCAGCTGAAGGTTGGCTCGTCGGCGGGGGCGGCGGCGCGTACTCGCATCCGCGGCGGACACGCCCATAACCTCCCGGTCCATCACCGAGCGCGCTCCAGACGCTGCAACACACTCCTCCTGCGGTCCGTTTTCACCTCAGAGCCTGTCGAGGAGGACGAAAGCCACGGACAGCGGGATTTCAGCGTCTTCTCTTGTGAGGCGGATCGTTTTTGAGGTAAGCCGGGAACAGAAAAACTGCAGTTTTGCGGCTGAGGAGAATAACGAGGCTTCTGTGGCGGGAACCGAAGGGTTAAATTCTGCAGCTTCTTCTCAGCTGGTACTTTTCCTCTTATTAAAGTTGACATGTTTTAATTGAATACGGGTATTAAGGTGGTTGTTTGGATGCGTGGAATCGAATTCGGGCGTGGGGAAAAGCTCATTTAGAGCAGCACTGCATAGCTTCACATTAAACGCCTCGTCAGCAGCGCATCCTTCATTAACGTCAGGTGTTCCCATGAGAAGGGGACCAACATTGTTAGCATGTGAAGTTTATCATAAAATTAATCATTCACAGAAATTATTAAGTGAATGCTAAAGTACGAATGTTGCCGGTTGAGTTAGCATGATGTAATTCCGTCGTCTCTGCATCGTGTTAAACACTTGTTGGCGACGTTTCTCTTCCTGTGATGAGAAATATTTATTAATTAAGCTATTTGGTTGGTAGCAGAAAGGTTCTCGTCTGTAGAAATGATGGAGTGATATGAGGGTGATTTTTGCAGCATCATTAATTGTGTGTAAGCTCAGCTCACTTGTAATGTATTTTTGATCATTCACGTTCTCTCTCGGAAGTGACTGACCTGCAGTTCCTCGAGCGGCCGCTAGAGGCTGACTCCAGGAGTAAGCAGGTTCTCATTCACTCACGTGTTAAAACTGACCAACTTTGGATCTGAAAAAAAAAAAACATGTTTCCACCCCTGGCTTTAGTAGGTTTGTTGATTTCATTTTGATAGTTTTGACCTTCATGAATGCTCTGAGAGGAGTGAATTCATTTTACATTTGTTTGTTTAAGATAAATTAAAATGTTAACCTTCAGCCAATTAGACGTCTTCACTACAGCAATTATGCATTTACGATTATTGTCTACGCCAACTTAGAGCCTCTTTTAAGTTTGCCAGAAACCTGTGAGTGACGTCATGGACACTACCTAGGAAACATCTAAATGTTCAATGTCATTTAAATATCATTTCAATGTCGTTTCGCAATATGCAGTCTTGGGCCAAAAGCAGTGCAAATTGGGAATCCAGATGACGTCTCTGGCTACTTTTGCTGGTGTATTGCACATCTTTTCCACGTGTTTATTGGACCATTTTTGAACATAGGAATGTTTTACTTTACAAACCAAACCTTTAGCCTTTTTATAACCATGAACATCAAAACAACATAAGTACACAACCCAGTATTGTTTTGAGACACATTCGATAAGCTTGAAAAAATATCCAAATATAATTCGGTTTACACTAGATTTGAACGTGCACTGCAAGTTCACTGCACATCCTCTTAAATTACTCAACAAACAACTCGAAATAGCTTAGCAAGGTATTCTCTAGAAAAATGATCCTCCACTTGTTCTCAGAACATATATGAAAGAGAAAATTGCAATTTTGATGTGCTTATAATAACTGTAGATTACATTCAATAATTATACAATACTTGTTGCGTCAAACGAGTGAATGGCTGGAAATTGCAGGTCTACATTGTTTAGATTTGTAAGGTGATGAGTGGGCTTACAACTTAGCCTTTAGCAACTAACCTTCTACAAAATCACTTCACTGCTCCACCAATGGGTTCTGTACCTGGTAAATAAATGCCAGAGTATTTATAGATGGATGTACATGAACACGGTGACAGCATACTTTAACTTAATAATTAAAAATAAGTTTGGATGCAGTGACCTGGATTGAGAAGTAATTTCCAGATGCAGTACTGTATGATTAATCAAATTAAAATTGAAACTGAATTCATTAGTCAAGACGGTAAAAAAAGGAAAATCGATTTTTCTCACATGCTTTCAGGATATGCGCCTCTAAGGTTTGGTGGTCCTCCTCCCTGAAGATGATTGTGGCAGAGAAGATAAAGTAAAAAAAAAAAAAAAGTTTGAGGTTGGAAAATAAAGGCAGTGCAAATAATTTCTTCCTGCACCTAAAACTGTACCAGATATCTTAAAGATGCCACGGGCCAAAATTGAAACAGCAGCCTCTAAAAACACTTTGGGAACAAAAATATTGTGTTGAAGTTTTAGTCTAAAAAGGGTTCTTATGTCTAGTTATAGTGTTTTTGTTCAAATTAAAAACAAAAATTCTATTTGAGAGCTTTCTTGGGGGTGTTTTCAAGCAAAAATTGCTTTAAAGTATAAAAAATGTTGTCTGATAAATCTGACATTCAGTTTTTAAGTAAAATTATCAATCTCTACACATGCACACTCGTGATCTCCGAGGACGTGACCTGGTTACATAACGTCAACAACTAGACATGAATTTCCTTCAGACACCGTGCTAAACCTTCACATTTCCCTGAGCTCCAATTCATCCTCTTTTATTTCCCAAGATTACCGAACAAGAATCGACCAACATCTAATAATAATGTGGCTCTGTCTATCTGCAGCCCGCTACTGCTCTCCTTTTGTATTGCTCTCAGGAGAAAAGCATCTTGTGTTTAGTGGGATCTGTCTGTGTGGTGCCTATCTTTTATGTATGCTGTTTCCTGTTGGATGGGAAGGTGTGAGAGGAGTCCCACTGAGAAAGAGAGGGAGAGCATGTAAGTGGACCAGATGGCACTTTCTCCTTATGAAACTCAAATAGCGCTGACGTAATTATTCATCAGCACATGTGCCGATGTATCAATTCTGATTTCCATCTTTTTACATTTTTGCGATAGATTGTTGAAATGCGGTAGTTGCTTGGCATCTGTTTTAAAACCTCTGACCAGCTTGAAACCACGTCTGCTGTACTGGATGCATGCCTCACTCTCTTTCATTCTATATTTACGCTCTGTGATTTGCTGGGATTAAATCAGATTCACTGTTTTTATTTCCTCATTACGGAACACTATAGTCTACTTTTAGGATGGCCAATATTATGGTGTGGTCGTGGTTAAGCAATATGTATATATTTGTATGTTTAAATACTTTTAATTTAAATATTATCTTAGCCAAAAAAGAGAGTTGTCATTAAGCTCAAATATAGTGATTTAAATTAAAAAAAAAACTTGTGTGAGCAGACATTAGATGTGTTTATATCTGATGTTAAAATAAGAATTGTTAAAATGGGTGTCAATGGGAGTCTACTTACTTCTGGGACCAGCCTTGAGTGGTCAGTTGATGAATTACGACGTCATTCACTTCCTCTGGAGGTTGCCTCTTGCTCAAAACACCTCAGAGAGACTTTGGGGGTGTTTGTGGTTTTATGGACTACAGTTTGTTTAGTCTTAGTCATGTTGGGGTATCAGTCTGTTTTGTTTGATAAATATTATTATCTTTGAATGACCACATGGTATGGCAGTCACGGCCACCAGGAGTGGGGCTGTGATCCTGTGTTCACTGGGATCAGGGACCTATATCAATGTCAGTTTTGCGAAGATCTTCTCAGTTCCTCAAAGGATCCTTGACAGATTTGTCCAAAGATTTTTTGTCTTCTTTTGTTTTCCAATTTCCAATGACATTTTTTATAATTCAATCAGCTTCCAGGCAATTATTTTCCTTGTCTTGGATTCTATACTCTCGACTTCCAGGCAAGTATTTGCATTGTGTTGGTTTTTATACTCTCAGCTTCCAAGTGATGGCCTTGTCTTGGTTTTCACACTCTCAGCTTCCAGGCAAGTGTTGGCCTTATCTGTGTTTTCATACTCTCAGCTTCCAGGCAAGTGATGGCCTTGTGTTGGTTTCATACTCTCAGTTTCCAGGCAAGTGTTGGCCTTGTCCTGTTTTTCATAATCTCAGCTTCCAGGCAAGTGATGGCCTTGTGTTGGTTTCATACTCTCAGCTTCCAGGCAAGTGTTGGCCTTGTCTTGGTTTTCATACTCTCAGCTTCCAGGCAAGTGATGGCCTTGTGTTGGTTTCATACTCTTAGCTTCTAGGCAAGTGATGGCCTTGTGTTGGTTTCATACTCTCAGCTTCTAGGCAAGTGATGGCCTTGTGTTGGTTTTATACTCTCAGCTTCCAGGCAAGTGTTGGCCTTTACCTGTTTTTCATACTCTCAGCTTCCAGGCAAGTGTTGGCCTTGTCTTGGTTTACATAATCTCAGCTTCCAGGCAAGTGTTGGCCTTGTCCTGTTTTTCATACTCTCAGCTTCCAGGCAAGTGTTGGCCTTGTCTTGGTTTTCATAATCTCAGCTTCCAGGCAAGTATTTGCATTGTGTTGGTTTTTATACTCTCAGCTTCCAAGTGTTGGCCTTGTCTTGGTTTTCATACTCTGAGCTTCCAAGTGTTGGCCTTGTCTGTGTTTTCATACTCTCAGCTTCCAGGCAAGTGTTGGCCTTATCTTGGTTTCATACTCTCAGCTTCCAGGCAAGTGATGGCCTTGTGTTGGTTTCATACTCTCAGCTTCTAGGCAAGTGATGGCCTTGTGTTGGTTTTATACTCTCAGCTTCCAGGCAAGTGTTGGCCTTGACTTGGTTTACATAATCTCAGCTTCCAGGCAAGTGTTGACCTTGTCTTGGTTTTCATAATCTCAGCTTCCAGGCAAGTGTTAGCCTTGTCTTGGTTTTCATAATCTCAGCTTCCAGGCAAGTGTTGGCCTTGACTTGGTTTACATAATCTCAGCTTCCAGGCAAGTGTTGGCCTTGTCTTGGTTTTCATAATCTCAGCTTCCAGGCAAGTGTTGGCCTTGACTTGGTTTACATAATCTCAGCTTCCAGGCAAATGTTGGCCTTGTCTTGGTTTTCATAATCTCAGCTTCCAGGCAAGTTATGGCCTTGTGTTGGTTTCATACTCTTAGCTTCCAGGCAAGTGTTGGCCTTGTCTTGGTTTTCATAATCTCAGCTTCCAGGCAAGTTATGGCCTTGTGTTGGTTTCATACTCTTAGCTTCCAGCAAAGTGTTGGCCTTGACTTGGTTTTCATACTCTCAGCTTCCAGGCAAGTGATGGTCTTGTGTTGGTTTTATACTCTCAGCTTCCAGGCAAGTGATGGCCTTGTGTTGGTTTCATACTCTCAGCTTCTAGGCAAGTGATGGCCTTGTGTTGGTTTTATACTCTCAGCTTCCAGGCAAGTGTTGGCCTTGACTTGGTTTACATAATCTCAGCTTCCAGGCAAGTGTTGGCCTTGTCTTGGTTTTCATAATCTCAGCTTCCAGGCAAGTGTTGGCCTTGTCTTGGTTTTCATAATCTCAGCTTCCAGGCAAGTTATGGCCTTGTGTTGGTTTCATACTCTTAGCTTCCAGGCAAGTGATGGCCTTGTGTTTGTTTACATAATCTCAGCTTCCAGGCAAGTGTTGGCCTTGTCTTGGTTTTCATAATCTCAGCTTCTAGGCAAGTTATGGCCTTGTGTTGGTTTCATACTCTTAGCTTTTAGGCAAGTGTTGGCCTTGTCTTGGTTTTCATAATCTCAGCTTCCAGGCAAGTGTTGGCCTTGTCTTGGTTTTCATAATCTCAGCTTCCAGGCAAGTTATGGCCTTGTGTTGGTTTCATACTCTTAGCTTCCAGGCAAGTGTTGGCCTTGACTTGGTTTTCATACTCTCAGCTTCCAGGCAAGTATTGGCCTTGTGTTGGTTTCATACTCTCAGCTTCTAGTCAAGTGATGGCCTTGTGTTGGTTTTATACTCTCAGCTTCCAGGCAAGTGTTGGCCTTGTCCTATTTTTCATACTCTCAGCTTCCAGGCAAGTGTTGGCCTTGTCTTGGTTTACATAATCTTAGCTTCCAGGCAAGTGTTAGCCTTGTCTTGGTTTACATAATCTCAGCTTCCAGGCAAGTGTTGGCCTTGTCTTGGCTTTTATTCTGTCAGCTTCATGGCAAGTGTTTGTCTCGTGTTGGTTTTTACACTCTCAGCTTCCAGGCAAGTTTTTGCCTTGTCTTGGTCTTCACAGTGTCCGGTCTGAAACTTTTTTATGAAGTTTAGTCATTATTTTGTTAATTATTCCTTGGCCAGTTGTGTCTTTTTTTATCTAGTTTTTCTCTCTTAGTATAACGCCTTTGACACATTTTCTCTTTTGTTTTTCTCTGCTCTCAGTGACTCGTGATCTTGTCATGGTCTTCATTCTCTCCAGTCTCTGACAAGTTTTCATACTTGTCTTGACACTCTTTAGTCTCTTTACTGGAAAAATAAAACTCTCTTTTTGTGGAAATCACTCCGGAGGCAGGGTTGCAGATCAACAGCACAACTCATTTAAACAAACATTGAAATCAAACTCTACTAAACCTGAAAGCCCTAGGATTTAGTAATGAAGGAAGAAAGTAGGCAAAAAAGGCAGAATCATTCCTTGCAAGCTACTTTATTCCCTCATAAAGAAAGGGCCTTGCTCGGAAATCCTGCCTTCTCCACCACTCGCTTCCCTCACAGGCAAGGCAAGACTTTAAAACACACATTCAATAAGATTCATGAAATACTAATAAGGATAGTCATTACTTATTATTACTAATATCAAATATAATGAATTAAAATTGCTAGCACATCTCATACAATTGCCCTTAGTACTGATTTGGTTTACCTGAATTCATTTGAAAACAGGTTCGCAGATTTGAAGTTATAAAAAATGTTTAGCTGCTTGTCATTAAATATTTACGATCATCCTGGCTCGATATTCTTGTATTTTTACAAATATCATTCTAAACATCAAATAAACCATTCATACTTTGGTTAACATTTTGAATTCACGTCAGCATATAAAGATGAAGAAAGTGTTTTTTTAAGAAACGTGTCTCACTCCAGTTTTTCACTCATAGAACAGATGTTTTTGTTCACAATAGTCTACTCCAAATCTTAAAGGTTCAGTGACATTGTGTTATTTTCAATAATCTGTTATTCACACTGGTCTAATTGTATGGAAGAAGTTATACTTTTGCTTATAAAGTCTCTATTTATAATTAAAACCACATTCAATCTCCTCGTTTTTTAGCTGGAAAATGAGCTGAGATTTTCATTCGGAAAAATTCGTAACCACTCCCCAGTCACCTATTGGTTAGTGATTTACATATTTGTGTAAGTTACTGTCTGACGGTCAATGTAGATTCGAGAGAAATTAGAGGGATTAATTACCAGCAAATTCACTAACACTAACCCTAACACACGAACACAGAGCTAGCAACATTGATAGACACTAGAAAGGGGTTTGTAGGGAATACTGTTACAAACCGTTCCTCTATGAGCCAGAGTCAGAGAGGTTTGGTTTCTGTTCACCCTGGAATTGAGCATCTTCTTTTAATTCTTACAAGTCCTTTTAATAACCTCCTTTTAATCCTTTAAATAACACAAGTCCAAGTTGTGTGCTGCTCACCCGTCTTTCACTTTGATTGATTCGCCCGCGTTTGTTTCCGGATAACACCAGAGAAGGTGTTGCTTTGTGGGGAGTGCATCACTTCTGGGGGATGGAAATCGGCCCTTTGATATCTGACCGTGACGTTAAAACCAGTTTTTAAAAGAAACAAATAAATGTTTTATTTGGGATCGTCCATGGCTGGATTTTTGATTCAATCTACTCGTCAAATCACTGTAAAAGCCACAAAAGGCTCACCATGGCATGATCCCTTTAACGTG
This sequence comes from Danionella dracula, assembly GCA_900490495.1. NCBI lineage: Eukaryota > Metazoa > Chordata > Actinopteri > Cypriniformes > Danionidae > Danionella > Danionella dracula. The sequence goes on along the minus strand of UELW01000556.1, from coordinate 9,166,385 downwards.
TATTGATTAGGGGTGTTCCGATACCATTCAATTTGATCCGATACCAAAATAAGGAGAATCTGCTAATAATTGGAGCATTTCCTGGCTATAAGACAGGCTTTATGCTCAAAGTATTCATAGACTAATAATCCTGCTGAACCACAACTATTATGTAATCCGATTACTTTGTTTTGGCTAATATCGACGCTATTGATGCTACCTCTACTAAAAATGCTGTTTGGACATATTTTCTTGAAGATTCAATGAATAAAAAAAAGAAAAATTGTTTATGTAGCTAACCTTAACAAAGCAAACTCAAGAACAATGATAAATTCCTATTTTTTACTCCCGCATTTGACTGCTTGTGCAACCTGCTCTAACAGATTATCTCATTTCTGCTCACATTTTATTTCTTAAAGCACTAAATTATTGACGTAATGATTCAGAGAATTTATAGCATTTTCCCTTCCTTACGCATTACACTGACACAAGCTTGCAGAAAAGCATCTAATATAGTATTAAATAGTATTATTTGCCTAAATTAAGTACTTTTTGTGATTTTATTTGTATAAAAGACAGACTCTGTAAAAGACACTTCCATGAGCAATTCAGCAATCAAGACAAACTCACAATTAGGTCTGAATAGCTTTGTAATTGAGTCCAAATAGCTCCTTAAGGAGGTTGAATTGCCAAAAGGGCCCTTTAATCTCCACGCTTAGATGTTCCAACTGAAAGCTGGCCTATCTCCGACGTCTGCCATTAATCAAAGTCAATGCTTTTATAGTTGCACCCCGTTGCCAGATCCACAGCGTGGCAGTTAATCGATCTCGGTCCGTTTGCCAGAGCGCTGACATTTTTATCAGCGTTGTTTTATTCTTCTGGAGCCACTGTAAAACCAGTGTTTATAATGCGATTGCTTTGTAAATGTTTGCAGAGACGCCATGCTGAATCTGAGGGCGCTCGTCTGGAGTGTGCTGCTCTGCTCAGGTAAGAAATAACGCTCATGTTGTCATGCACACTTGTTTCACTGCATAGGCTTCCTTTGGTGCGAAAAAGAGATGCTAATGGCTGTAGTAGTCCTTTAATTACAGGCCTAATGTACAGCGCCTCGTAAGTGCTGTAAAGTCCTCAGCTAAGGAAGTGAGTCTTATACCTTTCCGTAGTTCGTGCTCATGAGTGCTTTCAGATCTGGCCCTAACATCCTCAATAAGATGCTTTTAAATCGAGAGAAAGAAAGATTAATACAAATATCTGAATAGTACGGAGACAAATTCTAAAATATTTGCTTTGCCAATGTGTAATCGAAAAATAGTGCAAACGCTAACTAATGTTTTCAGTACTCGAATCAATTTAAAACAAAAATCAATATTTTTACTGCGAAATGATTTGGGGTTTCCCAGGAGCAAACCATTTAAAAAGAAACTAAAGGTCAGTTAAAAGTTTAAGTCACGAGGCATCTTCGTTATCAGATCACACTGTTAATCACTTGGTTGTACATATATAAAACAATTTGATCAAAATGACTGTCTGCCAATATAAAAAAAAAAACAAATCCCTTTCCTGCAGAGAAGAAATGTTCTCAGTTCTAAGTAACTAATTCAAAAATACACCACAGTTTTAACATTCATTCATTCATTCATCTTCATGTCGGCTTTCTTCCCTTTCGGGGTCGCCACAGTGGAATGAACTGCCAACTCTCTAGCATATGTTTTACGCAGCGGATGCCCTTCCAGCCGCAACACATCGCTGGGAAACAGTTTTAACATAATTACTGTTTTTAATTTGAACAGTAAAAATAAACAGACTTTTCCTCTGATTTCTGTAAATAATAGCATGTTAGCATAAGATTAAGGCCATCCCTTTGTTCAATTTTCTAATAAAACAAATAAACACAAATCCATATTTTTGTGCAATTAATTAATGTTAACTAGTGATGATTTGTGACACCTTATAGTAAAGTGTTACCAACAAAAATTGTGTTTTCTCAAACTGCGTGTTTTCTCAAACTGTGGTTTATTTAACCTTTAATCTGAAAATGTTTGATGTAGGATCAAAACATTTATAAATGTCAAAGTGTTGAAGTATACTTTATAATTGTAAGTATAATTGCTTAAGACACACATTAATTAACTATTTCTAAGATCAGAAAAGGTCTGATCTAACATACATATAAACTGTTATAATATATAATTTTTTTTAATAAATATATGAATAGTATTTGGAGTATTAAGTGGCCTAAATAAAGATTAGAAAACATTATGTTTAATTTGAGTCATTGTTATGTTAATGAATGAAATCAGCAGCTGGTTGATGGTTTTGTTTTTCCTTTTTCAGCAGCCTCTGCACTTCAACCAGGTAAGACACATACTCTTGCAACTTTTTTGTTCGACTAAATAGCTTTTTCATTATTTAAAAGTTCCCAAAACATATCATGCACATATAAAGCAATATATTCAGTGTTCATTGACACATAATGATAATTTTGTCTCTTATAAACTCAAAACATGATTAAAAACCGTTGAATATGTGTACCAGTGTTAGTGCTTTGTTAAAAATTGGGATTTGACAAAATCCCAACCCGTTCACAACATTTAGTTGACATGCAGATATAATAGTTTAACAAAAACAACAACTGAATAAAACAAAATGCATTTAAATTGTTGACATATTAAAATATACAAAGAATGATGTTAGGTTTTAAAAGACATCCAACACAAGCAAAACAAGCGAGTTTACTGCAGGATCTGACACTACAAGAGTCTTGTGGTTTTTACATTTTAAAAAAGCCTAAAACAAGATAAGCATTTAGTATCTGTAGAATTAGATTAAACAGGAATATGTGTACTCATGCTTGTCGTTGGTAAAGCTGTGTTGTGTTGGTATGGCAATCAACTTTTAGAATGAACTTGTCAGCAAAACAAGTCAGAAACATTTTTATTCGTAGTTCATAAAGCTGTGCGCACTGCTCACTCCGAGTACTGATCCCAGATCAGTTGATCACTGCTGCCACCGGTAGATCTGAGGGAGTCTTAGTGTGTATATTGACTTTTGGGTTGGAAACTCTGACAGCCCAATATCTGGCATCTATCTCTCATAACCAGACAGGGAAACAAGTGAATAAAGCTTATCTTGAATATATGCTGCAGCTTAAGCGTTGATATCAAAAATTTTATCGTAATTGTCATAAGCTAAAATAAAGTCATTTTTAAGAATTCAAACTTAGAAAAACATTTTGACTTAGAATTGTTTCTGGCTTCTTTTATTGGTACAAGACACTGTTGCAGGTTTCTCAGTTAATGACACCTTAATAAATATAGATCACAGTATTTAATTTATAAAGCAGTATTTTTTGTTATATAAAAAAATATCCTTTTTGAATTTCACAGCTTATGAACATGTTTCACAATCGATTGAATCATTTGATGTTGTAAAAATGTTCCAGTATACAGCTTCACTTGAAAATGACATCAAAAGTTTTTTCTTTTTTTTTTTGCTTAATGAAAATGAGAAACATTTCAATGCCAACTATGTAGTATTTTTTTACCACATATTTTACAAATTTTTTACTTACATTTGGTTGCTCCAACAATTGGTTACTCCAATAATTTAATGGCAAAAACTTCACATTTTTACATGAAAAGTTTATGTATAAGAAAATATTTGACATTTTTATTGTTTCAAAATTTGAAGATTTTTGTATCTTTTCAGAACAATAACAGACATCATTTTAAAGTCAGAAATCGAAACAATCAAAGTCTCTCAATCAAAGCCTCTGTCTGCTCTGGTTTCTTCCAGTCAAAGAATTGAACCAGACTTTGTTCTATGGAGAAGACTTCCATATCCCCCTACCAGCAGGTGAAGCTGACGTGTCCTTCAAGGCTCTGTTGAGTGTTTCAGGCCGTGAGAAGCCATTGATGAGTGCTGGGCGGGTGGTGGACCGACGGGCTGCTCTCAATGCCCCCTTGAGCCACCTAATCCTACAGAACGTTGGAGAAAGTGATGAAGGAGTCTACTCAATCACATCTAGCCTAAATCCACAGGACATCACAAACATCAATCTCCATATAAGAGGTACTGCATCATTGCCAGCACACCAGAGACTTTCTAAAGCAGGTTGCACACTAGAAATGATCTCTTGAGTGATTTCCATTATTATAGAAAGTCAGGTGGTATGCGTGTTGGAGCTTTAATGACCTGCTTTGGTAATTGTAGCTCTGTCAAGACCCACTGCTTGCCTCTACCCAGCTATTTTAACCATTAACAGTGTTCCAAGCTGACACTTTTCCTTTAACAGAGTAGAAATTATGGCCTCCACAAACAAGTGACCTGTTTTTTAATGATATAACTCAACTTGGCATGCTTTTCTGTGCTTTGTAATCATTTGTACGAGGTTCTATAAGTGGGCTAAGTCGAGAAAAAGTGACATTTTTGGATTAGAAATAAATGCATGACATGACATCTTGTTGATCATTGAATCCATAATTTTAAATATTTTATAAACTTAGAAAAGGTGTATCGTAATATGTTTTTATAAACCTGGCAGAGACTGGGTATTATCGAGACAGAGACCAGAAAGTACAGAGACCGAAGTGTATTGAATTAAGACCAGGCCAAGATCGGATATGACCAGGATCAAGACCCGGCCTAGAATGGAGGGTATCGAGACAAAGACCTGGCCGACCAGAGAGTAATGACACTAAATAGTATTCAGACCAAGACCCAGTCAGAAATTGAATATGATCTAGAGCAAGACCTGGCCAAGACTGAATATAATCTAGACCAAGACATGTTTAAGATCGTGTCATATCGAGAGCAAAATCTGCCTGACATCAGACCACTGGCTGAGACAAATTATTATTATTGAGACAAACACCCAGTTAGAAATCAGATACAACCTAGACCAAGACTAGGCCAAGACCATATTTGATTAAGACCAAGACCCAGCAAGACTGGATTTTATCGAGACCAAGACCTGACCTAGACCAGAGAGTACAGAGACCAAAACATGGCCATGATTGGAGAGTGACGAGACAAAGACTAGAAAAAATTGAGTCGATCTCCCGGCCATAACTGGAGAGTATCAAGACCACGTATCAGTCATGAGCAAGATTCGGTAAAGACCTGACTAATACCAGAAAGTATCAACTCCAAGTACCAGTCATGACTGGAAAGTATTAAGACTCAGGCTCAGCCAAGACCAGAGAGTATTGAGGCAAAGACCCAGCTAAGACCAGAAAATATCAAATCCAAGTAACAGTCATGACCGGAAAGTATTAAGACACAGACTCGTCCAAGACCAGAGAGTATTGAGGCAAAGACCTGCCTAAGACCAGACAGTGTCAAGTCCAAGTACCAGTCATGGCTTGAAAGTATTGAGACAGAGACTCGGACAAGATGGTGGGGAATGTTTGGTGGTGGGGAGGAGGCCATAGGCGCAGAATGGCAGCTACGTCCTGTTAGACTCCTCCAGGGCACCTGAGGGCTACCAAGGTAGCTTATCACTATCAGTGTGTGAATGTGGGGTGAATGAATAATGCTCTGATAATTGTAAAGCATATTTGACTGTCTAGAAAAGAGCTATATAAATTGAAGGAATTATTATTATTATTATTATTATTTTAATATTAAGACCAGAGAGCATTGAGGCAAGACACAGCTAAGACCACAGTGTATCAAGACCAAGACCCAGCAAAGACCAGAGTGTATAAATATCAAGTCCCGCCCGTGACTGAAGAGTATCGAAACCGAGACTCAGCCAAGACCAGAGAGTATCGACAAAGAGACCCTGCCATGAACAATGTGACGCAGACCAAGATGTGGTTCTTTGCACCCTTCGTGACAGTCTTCCCAGACTATTCCCCGTGGGATCGGACCTTACCTACAGTCTTACCTATTGTGGTAATTCAGGCTCATGAGCAGCCTAGAATAGTGAGGTCAGTTTGTTGATTGCTTTGCTGAGAATAACATTCAGTGTGTGAACTTCCCCACTCTAACTTGAAGCTCTATGTGTCCATGATTTCTGCATTCACCCAAAAAAGCGAAGATAAGTGAAGAAAAACAAACTGAAAATTAAAACTCAATATATGAAACAAAAATTAATTCCATGATATCTAAAGCTGCCGATTAAACCTCTAAGCATCTGTGTCTCGCTTTGTTTTTAGAGTGCTCAAGTGAAGCCCTCGTCAAGTATGGTTCAGATTTTCATGTTTCACTGAGTGATATATCGGCGCCTGTGCGCGTCGACTTCCGTAAAAATGAAGTGGATGATATTCAGAGCCTGCTGAATACTGACAGAGCACCTGAGGACAACTACCAGCAGCGTCTAGAGGTTACACCACAGAAGTTCATCCTGCGCAGTGTCTCTGGCACTGATGAGGGCAGTTACACATTCAGTGATTCCAGCGGGAAAGTGATGAAGAAGATTTGCCTCAACGTGAAGGGTAAGATTGAGAAGAACACAGAGAGTTTCTGAGATAGATGATCATATATGAAGGGGAATTTAAAATATCTGAAGGGCGATGTAATTTAATCAGCCAGTCCCAAAAGAACAAACCCTGAAATAACATGATAGGATCTCGTTTCTTACTGTAAGTTTTTTTTCTGCACCAATAACCAAGAAGTGGTACACGTTCCTCCATTAAATGGCTATAAATAAATGGAATCATTGATTTTACGGTGAAATTATATCTGAGAGCCCACAGACTGAAATAAGCTTTATGACGCAGCATGAGGTTTTCTCAGACAATCATTCTGTAAACAATATAATGGGTTAGATGTATAAATATTTGATTGTGAAATGCTTCACTTAACCATTCGGTATTTGGGCATTGACTAGCATGAAAATGTATTACCGGTACTTTGCTTAGATGACAGGTCTTAATGCTCGTATTAAAGTTCTTCTTTTGTGTGTAACCTGACTTTTTTTGTGTTGACGATTTGGAAGTTTCAAATTTCACAGTTTTATTCAGTAGAGAGTAGTGGTTGCCAAACTGTTTTTTAACAAAGTATTCCCTAAAAATGCATCACTCTAAGAAACCAGCCAAAATATCATGTTGGATGGTAGCCTGGTTAAAACCAGCCTCTCCCACTTTTTATTTCAAACCGTGGATCAGGAACTGAGCCGTTGAGCTATGTTTTCTCTGGTAAGATTTTTACCCGGCCAATCATCAGGTCACTATCATTCTGTTACCAAGCTAATTTTGATTGAATTCTGAATATAGAATTTAACTTAAAATGGCCTATAGCTTCTGTCCAGAACTTTACAATACTCAAATTTGGGTAAAAAAACAAAACAAAAAAAAACACCGCTTACGTGCTTTGGTTCTGCTACAAAACAAATTTTGAGAAAATTATGAAATGTAGATTTTTTTGTGTGCATATTTTTATATTTGTATTTATGATAAAATGGTAAATAGCTTCTGTCCAAAACACTCTACAATCACCAAATTAGGTCCAAAAAAACGAAAATTGTTCACAAGTTGTTGCCTGTTTTTAAAATATAGCTATTTCAACGATTTTGCTTTGTTGTAGATATTAAAAATACGTAAACATTTTGTAGGAGAATTAGCAAGAAACAGGGAAGGATCTGTGATGTTGTTCTCTGTAGAGTGTTTTAGAGTGAAACTTTTGGTCATGTTATGCAGTCTATGTTGGAGTCGCCTCTTAGCAGACACTCCCTTTGCTGTCTCCTCTCTGCTGCTTGTGCATAGACAAATACAAATCAGCAAGCTTGGACAAAGCAATGTTTTGACTAAAACATGTTTGTAGCTTGTTTTCTTACATTACACAGATTATGAAGACGTGTCATCTGTGTATTATTAGTGCTTAGACCTGAAGGTATTGACCCAGAAAAAGTGAATCTTTAAATCTGTGGTTATAACAAGTTTACTGAGTCTTGGCGATAGAACCCTTAACGCTAGCCTCATAAAAGCAGATTGTGCATGTTAGAGATTTCTTTGGAGTCAATCAGGATTTTTCTTTTACCAGTTATTCAATTAATTCTTAAATTTGTCTTGCAAAGACTACAGTTGTTGTTACAAGCCTCTCGAATGATTTGTCTGTACTCAGTCTTGTTTACTTCTTATGCAAATCTTCAATTTCCCAGCATTCCTATACTTCACGAGCAGACTTTAGCAATTGGGTGAAGACAGATATTATCATGTTAAACTTGGGTAGATTGCCCACATCCAAGCAAAAACGAAACTCAAAGGCTTGGTTGGAAACCCTGTCTAGGAAATGAATTATAGTGGTAGGGACTGCTTTAATTGGGCTAAATCGCATATAAACCTGATTCCAAAGAGTTGGGACACTGTACAAATTGTGAGTAAAACAGGAATGCAATGATATGGAAGTTGCAAATACTGTTGTATTCAGTATAGAACATAAATAACATGTTTAAACTGAGAAAAATTGTAGTTCTAAGGATTATTTTAAATGTCATGACATCAAAAAGTTTAAATAAGGCCATGTTTGCCACGATGTGCATGAAAGAAATTACTATTAGTTCACTCCCATGATTCATTGCCTGAAAAGGCTTTCAATTAATATAACAGTGAGTTATTAAAGTTTTAGAGGATTCATTTTTCAGAGTTAAACATTTATGTCTTCCTGGAAATAGGCTTCGGTTACATATTTCTTTCTGTCCCTTGTTCCTTCTCTCGCAGCACATCAGATATTTTTAACCCTTTCATACGGCGAGACTCTGAAAATCAACCTGCACAAGAACAGCTCCCTGGTCCGCCTCTTCTACACCCCTTCAGGAGGCACTCTTAAGTATGTGATCATGGAGAATGGAGAATTCAACTCACACCCCAATCTAGATCTCAGCAGTCGCCTCTCTTTAGAGGACTCGATGTGTCTTCTGACAGGCATAAAGGAGAGTGATGCTGGTGTTTTCAGTGTGGAAGACCTTCAGGAATTTCACGTGTCTAATGTCGACCTGAAGTTAAAGCGTAAGGAGAATGGAATTATTAAAGAGAGTTAGCAGCTCTTCTGAATTTGTTAACTCTGTTCCACATCTGTCTTTCTCTCAGCATACAGTCTTCCAAAGCTCTACATCGCCATCATCGCTTTAGTAGCTCTGTTGGTGTTGCTGCTGTTGGTGTGCTTGGTTTCCTGTTTGGTGAAGATACGCAAGCGTGCAGCTAAAGCCAGAGCCATTGAGGAGAAAGCTCAGAAAGCAGGCACAGTGGAGGGAGATGCTTTCAGACAGGTATTTAGAACATCTGTGAAAGCGTCTGACTTTCAATAAATCTTGTACAAATGAAAAAATAGTTCACCTCCATCAGGGTTTTCGCGAAGGTTAAAACGAATGGACAAACCTAATTGTGCCAGGGGTAAAAAATGTTTTTTTAGCTCCAAAGTTTTAACATTGGAGCGAATGAGAACATTTTTGAGTCAAGTGGCCAGTCAAGGAACTACAGTTCAGTCACTTCCTATAGCGCATCGAGAGGGAAAGCAGGTTGTCGCTTACCATAAACATTATATATGTTTATGTAATAAACCCTATGTATTTAGTTGATTTATTTCAGTTACAAACTTTGTCCAATGTAAAAAAGTTAAAGTATGTATTTATTTACTTCTCTTTTTTAAATTTGTCTCTGTCTCATATTTTTAGTCACCAAGTTATAAATCCTCTATTTTGTCGTTAATTGCTGAATTGGTTGAAAAAAAAAACAGGGAATAAACCTTTTTCTTAAAAAACCCGGAAGGTTCACAGAATCTTTGGTCCTTGTGTAATGATCAGGACATGGAGCATGGCATAGACAAGATAGACGGTGATGTGCTTGACACAGAATCAGAGAAACTGTCAAACACTGCATGTTTTGGCCTTTATGTAACATATCTAATATATAGATTCCATGCGTTGACAAATGATTCATTACATTTGAAGTGTTCCCACGTTTAGTTGTAAATGCCTTCAAATATTTGTTGCATGATGCTGTTTGTCCATCTTTTCTTGTACAATGCAGCAAAAAACCAGAGGATGTGAATACATAGCAACATATTCTCCAGAACCGTAATACAAAATACGATTTGGTCCGCTTTCTACAGTTAGAATTAGATCCTGTAATCTACCGGTATTAAGACTTGGTACCCAACCCTAATTCCAGTCCATTGTGAAGGACTGATATACACATAACCCAGTCTTTTAACATTTGCTTATTTTTATGCAGGTAGTAAAAGATGCCTGCAGCCATCAAAACGAGGAAGCCCCAGCTCTATCTCAGAAAGAGGACATAACTGAGAAATCACAGAGCACGGAGGTCAGCATTAAGGTGAGCACCATTATGATCTTCAATTGCTCAGCACTAAAATAATGAATGCTGTTAAAATGCTCTATACGTGTTCCGTGGATTATCCAGGGTTTGGAGGTTTCAACTAAAGAGCCGAGTTTACAAGAGAGGAACTTGGAAACCAGTGACTCTGGAGTGGGCTTCAACACCAGTGGACTTCCTCTGGACAGTGATACTGATGCCCAAACTGCACCCATAGCAGATTCCGATATACTGAGTGCCTCCACAGCCCCTGAAGTCAAAGCTGCTTCCAACCAAACTCCAGAACCAAAGAAGGCCCCCTCTCCTCCAAAACCAGCAACAACTTCTGATCTCAAACCAGCATCTTCTGCAAAGTCAACAGCTCCTCCACCACCTTCCCCTGAACCCAAACCTCCAGTAACACCTGAACCCAAGCCTGTGGTCAATCCAACCCCTGAAGCCAAACCTCCAGTAACTCCTGAACCCAAACCTATGGTCACTCCAACCCTTGAACCCAAACCTGCTGCTATACCAGAACCAAAGATGACCATCTCACCACAACCCGAAATGAAACCAACCTTAACTGAATCGCCAGAACTTAAGAAACCTGTGACTCCTGATCCAAAACCAACAAGTCCAACCCCTGAACCTCCAAAACCAGTGACACCAACTCCTGATTTAAAACCAGCCATTACTCTAGATCCCAAACCTGCAGTTTCACCAACTCCTGAAGCCTCGATTAAAATGGCTACCCCTGAACAAAAACCTGCCGTGAGCCCCACACCAGACCCGAATATTCTGGATCCTGTTTCTCCAGCTCCATCTTCACCAATTCCTCAGTCAAAACCTCCAGCTTCACCAATTGTTGATGTAAAACCAACTACCAATGGCACTCCAGAATCCAAGGAGGACATCGGGTCAGATTCAGGTGCTCCCGTGTCTTCTGGATTAGACCTGAAGGGAAACACTCCTCCCAAAACTCCAGAAACTGGGAAGAGCTCTGTTAAAACTCCTGAGGTTCTGTCCAGTGCAGGTCTAGAGTCTACTAATGCTAGCGCACCAGCTTCAAGTGCTGAGGGAGCCGCCACCAACTGAGACCGAACTCGTGGCCTCCATCCAGCAAATTAATTATCAGACAATTGAAACACTTGACTTAGCAAGAAATGCTAGTGGACTTCTCGAGGTCGGTGGGTTCCTTTTGGTCGGTGGGTGTTTTGAGTCTTACAGTTACGCATCAGTGGATAACTTACTTGCTAATATTTAATCACCTATAAAAGGGTTTTAATGCAGAGACGAAACATTCCAGACACAATTTTTTTTTTTTGTTGGTACTTGTGTTTTAAAATGTCAAGGCGAAATAAAGGAAGATGTTTAATGGGGAAGCCAACTCAAATGTATAAGTTAAAAAGAAAGAAAATTTTGCTGAAAGTATTTTAAATGTATTTGGTGGCAAACTTTTAAAAGACAAAATAATTATTATGTATATTATTTTGTAATGTATCTACAGTCCACTCACTTTTGGAATTTTCTGATATGGGGAAGGTTGCTTTTTTAACTTTCCAGTGCGCACTCTCCCATCTGTTTAAGATCTGCCTCTAAATCCAATAAAATGCACCAAACTGAGGCTCTGATGACCTGAAGTAAGTCCATAATCTCCATGGATTCTATGAACTATTCTCCCTTTTAGTATTTATTTGTGTGTTTTTGAGAGAGAGAGACAGAAATAGAGAGAGAGTTAGAGAGGGAGAGAGAGAGGGCAAGAGAGAAAAAGCGAGAGAGTCAGAGTAGGAGGGACAGGGGCAAGATGGAGAGAGATAAGGGGAGAGAGGCATACTGAGAGAGAGAGAGAGATGGGACAGAAAGAGATGATGAGAGAGAGAGAGAGAGAGAGAGAGAGAGAGAGCCAGAGTAGGAGGGAGAGGGGGAGAGAGAGCAAGAGTAGGTGGGATAGGGGCGAGATGGAGAGAGAGAGAGAAAGAAGGGGAGAGAGAGATGGTGATGAAGAGCCAGAGTAGGACAGAAAGAGATGGTGAGAGAGAGAGCAAGAAAGGAGGGAGAGGGGGAGATACTGAGGCGAAAGGGACAGAGAGAGGGTGGGGGAGAGCAAAGGAGAGAGAGAAAGAGAGCCATACAGACTGACATGAAGATACGATTCAGGTCACACAGAAGGGCGAAAAACATGTTGCAGTCTAAACGTGGTCTTAATGATTTCTCAGTTCATGCCCCCTTTAAAAATTTTATTTTTAGGTTGTTTGAATTCTGAAGAACTTGTGTCTGGAATGTTTCTTTGCAACTGTACAAAGGCAAATCTTCCTTCACTTAAATAGTACATCACTGCATGACAATTGTAGACTATTGAATTGTAGCCTCCGTTTTGCAATCCAAGATGGCTGAAGTAGTACCATCTAAACTAGATCTGTTTTTCTTTTGCGTTTGATCACTTCTACCACAATGCAAAACTGAATTTACAATGACTCAAGGACAGCAGCGAGCTCATTTTCTGCACTCTGAGGACTGCAAGCAGAAGCAGCTCAACACGTCATAGAGACTAAAGAGAGCCATCCATCAGAACCTTTTTTAAAATAATCTGTGGCTTTGTACTCTTTTGGAATCTCTGGTACCGTTCCGTTGGTTCTTGTTCTAAAGTTCTAATACTTCTCACCCGTTCCCTGTTAAAAGCGTTCCTTGATGAGAGAGTAACTTAACTAGCTGCGACTACTTTCAGAGGTGTTCAGACAGGCAGATGTCAGACTTGAAACTCTAGGCAGGCCGAAGAACGTCTTGGTTGGCATCTGGCTATTCTTTTGTCTTGAGAAGTAAGTGGAAACGATTAGCAAGATTTATTCTGCATTCTAATTCTCTCCCTTGGTCTTCCTAACTCTTTTTTTCTGTACTAAGGGGAAGGGCTGAAAATTGTATGAATTGGGACGCTACAGTGAAACCGTTAAAAAACCTAGATATAAACATGTCTTAAAATTAATGTTACGCAGTAGACTTATGTACTAGATAACAATCATGAATAATTCAAAGAAAATAGCTAATATTTGTGTAGTTTATTGTTTTATATATTTTTTTTAAACAAACCTAGTGTGACCTGTATAAACACTTATGTCACGAAGTCTAACATAAATCGCTGGTTTTTCAAATGTTACAATTTACAATATCATCATGTTAAATTAAATGGTACGTCTCAAAAGCAAATCTATTTTGTAACACTACTGTTTCATGGCTAACATTCACTCGCTATAAAAGTGAAACTAACAATTTTTTAAAAATATATTACCATTTCTGACTGTGTACTTGTAGTTATAACATGAAAACTAACATGAAATGATCGTTTTCTAAAGTTTAAAACTTTTTGTTCAATTAGTTCACCTTCAACCTTTTCATTTATTATTCTCAGGTTAGGTTGAGTTAGTCAAATCTGCGTTTAGTTGCTTAACACTTTGTCAAAAGACTCTTTTCTGATCTGTTCTCTTGTTTCTCAAAGTCTGTCAAAAAAAAATTGACAGTCCGTAATTGCACATTTTTTTGTACAAGTCTTTTCTTCGCTCAAAGTTCCGGTCGTTCTGCTTCTTTGGCATCGGAGACGATCTACTGCATCTTCTCTCATCCGAATGTAAATTGTGTATCTTTTATACCCCTTATGATGCAGTCTGAATTCAAGATGTCTTTGGCTTCTGCTCGTACTGCTCTCCAGGTTGTCGGTGAATATTCAAAACATGACAAATTTCTGGGTTTCCAGTCCACAGCTGACCATTATCTTACTTGTCTGACCTTTCCCATAAATCTCCTTTAAATGCAGTTTAAATACATTTCTAGCCAGATAACTTTAGCACGCTTTGGACTAGTACTACAATATCCATAAAAGAGTCAAACAAACAAGGTTTAAAAAGGAACAAGTGTTATAACAAAATTTTATAAATTATGTGAAAGTACTTTTGTACATTTGTGGCTGTCATTCTTTGTATTGTCAGCCATCTTGAACAAACAATTAAGCGTCTTTGAGTGTCTTGAAAAGCGCTATATAAATTGAAGGCATTATTATTATTATTATTATTTTTACAATCCTGCAAATCCTTCTCAAGGCTCTGTTAGGGTGGGTCCGACCAACACTTCTGCTCAAGTGCTAGACAATATTTTTTTAAATATAGCCCTAACCCTTAGTTAGACAGTAGAGACACCCCTTACCCTCACGTGAACATGCAAAACGGAGGGTTAGGGTCAAGGGAGAGAAATGTAGTATTTTTAAGACTATTACGTTTGGATTGATTCAAGTTGAAACACAATACAATCATGTGCATTTCCCAGGTGCCTCCGGTAGATCTTGAACAACACTGCCTGTTAATGTGGGAGCTGACGGTAAAATGCAGGGTTGGTGCTGGAACTCCATTTGGGATTCAAAAGATTTTCAACCTGAAGATGATCTCTACCTCACGTTTAAAGGTACAATATGTAAATGGATTTACTTCAGAGACAATTTAATCCTGAATTTCACATCATACATTTTGAGAGAGCTCTAGAAAGTGTGTACTTGAACCTATTCAACTTGAACCCAGTTCCAGGTGATTGTAGACCAAAAAAATGAAAAAGAAGGTAGTTCCATTTCAAGTTTTTTGTAGGTGTTTTGTTGGCATGTTTTGTAACTACATTCTAAAAACTGTACTTGACTCAACAATTGACTGAATGGACTTTTTTCATCCAGATAAGTCACTTACAATTTTAATTCTTTTAGAAAATATTAATTCAGTCAACAATTCAACAAAAATTGAGCCACCTATAAATAATGAACTAAATTAATTACACCTTTGGAAAAAATTTGAACCAACTATAATTGTTTATAATATAGTTATAATGTAGTAACATGTAATAAATACACTGCTAGCCATTTGCTAAAGAGCAAACAGCAACCAAGCATAACACATAATAGGAAGTGAGTTGTAATTTCTCGGCTAGCCACTTGAGGCTGGTCCGAGTAGTGAGCAGATTCCCATTGACCCCCATGTTAAAAAAGTTCTTGTTTTTACATGCGAAATACCCACTTTGATTGTCTAGTCATATTTTCATTCACATCATTTATTTTAACCTTAACTCTGAGGGGGGTGGATTTTTTATGACAATTGTTTTTAATATTTAAAGTTTTGAATAATTAAGAGCGGGGCTTCTCGAGTGAGAGTAGCTCACCAGTACTAAATTCTCATTCTAGTCATTTTCGTCCACCAATTTATCTATTTGCAAATTTGTGACTCTCGTGGTGACACCTCGTTGAAAGCTTCATTTGCTTTCAGCTGAAACCTTCAAGTGACGTTATGCTAATAAGGTGAATCGTTTAATTAACATAACTTGTCTGATGATTGACTATCTAATCTTATGTCTCCACCGACCCAGTATATAAGACATGACACAAAGGACAACATCAACATTGTGCAAGCTATCCCTCCTTCCACCCTTTTTTCATTACTTTGTTTGGAAAATACCTCCTCCAGTTGCATAGTGTACCTTTAAACCAAATCTATCGATAAATTAAAACAATATTGTTAGTGTCTTAAATAAATTACCAAAATTTTTGGTGGTAAAGCACAAAGCAAGGTTTTAAAAGCAATCTATTTGCCAATGTTTCTCCCACACACCTCAGACAATGGCCTTGTTCTCTCTCAGCCTTTAACAGGGATTTTACAGGATATCACATTTGGTCCTCATGTTTGTTACATCTCATGTAAATATCAATAGACATCTTGTAATATAATAAATAATTTCATTTCATTTTGAGCATGATTACCAGCTCTGTAAACTTAAACAGTACTGCCAACATAAATAGCTAGAGTAGTCTACAGTTAATCCAGTTCATGCAAATTTACTACTGTTATAGTCTGTGAATAATTCATGCGTCATTTATGATTCAAAACAAATGCATCGGCTTCAGTTTTGGAGGGATTTTTAGGTTTGGGGTAATATTGCTGTGAGCATTTTGGGTTCTCTGAAAGCATTTTGCAATATCGCGCAAGATTGTTTAAAGTTGTGTACGCGATCACCAAAACGAACACGTGCCTAAACTGTCACATCATTCTTTTTTGGTGCTTACAGGCAGGGGCACTGGTAAGGGAGGAAAAGTGTGGGAAATTATTGGGGCGCAACAGTCCAGAGGGCCCCAGGAGGCCTCTTAAATATATAAACATTCATAATTGTTGAGGTCATTGCACACTGAGCATCAACTTTTCGTCCAAAATGTTCGCACCGTTAAAAACTAAATTTAGTTCAGCTTGTTTCCAGTACACAAACACACTCCCTATGATACATTCTTTTATTACATAAGCGATCTACAGGTTACATTTCGAGGTTTTCGCATTTGCTGGAAGCATTTTTAAATGCGTTTGGATTAGGGTTGATATGGGACATGTTTTGTGCCATGTTTTGGAGGGGCTAACCAAACGCAGCATTTCTCTTAAAAATTCAGACAGTGTACAAAACTAAAGCACTATACTTAAAAATTCACAACATTTTCTGCAGTCTAGTTTTGCTCTTAAAATTAATCACATTTCAGTGTTTAATATGAAAGTAATCTCATCTTGTCTGCAGACATTTATACACAAGCACCTGGTTCAAAAATATAACATTGATCCAGAGTTGAGAATTGTTGAGATGTTCCATTCTATGATTCTCAAGATATAGGTGCAGTCGCAGTTTAAGATGAATCAAGACTCTGCATTTTATTTAAACACTTTATAGTCACCAAAACTAAGAATTTAATCTGAAAATTCTGGAAAATCAGGGTTCGGATGTTTTCTTAACAGATAAAAAACAAATAACGGTTTATTACGTAGTCTACTAAACTAGTCGTTTTAAGAAACTCTGTAGACAGAATGTGTTTGATTAGACTAAAAGTTATCTGGCCCAAAATTGTCAATAGCACCACTACTTACAGGACTAGCATTTTCTTTTAAAGTTGCAGTCTGCACCTTTAACAGCACATGCACCTGCTGTCTGTATGGGTGACACCTAGTGGCTTGGAGATATTAAAACAACAACGCAAACTATTAATGCTAGTCACACTTTTTGTATTGTAGTTTTAGTGTGTCTTGCACACGGAATATTGTCTAAATATGTTACCAAAGTCCTCAATTGTTACTCAATCACCGTGTTAAAACCCACAATCCTGAAAAAAAGCATGTTCAAAGAAAATGGATCCAGTTTGACTTTAATTTCTCTCTGGAGTTGAGAAAGAAAACCAGCACTGAACTACAAACATCTAAGCAATATAATAAATGTATAGAAACACACGTCACTTTTCAAATGAATTCATTTCTAAAAGTAGCAACTAAATGAACCAATGCAGATCTACACACACACAGTAGCAGAACTCCTTCACTAGCTGTCGAACATGCACTCATGTTCACATCTACCAGATGATGTCACAGTTAAGTATATTAAACAAGAAAAATCGATTTGTGTGACTGATCATCCTGACGTCGTAAAGCAGATACTAATCGGATGCATTATCCTTCAAGACACTGCCACTGCTGTTAGTCTTGTATCATGATGTCATGTTTTTGTATTGTGTGCGCTGAAGCTTGTCTGTCGTGTGTCTGTGGGTGCAACATGGTGTATATGATGATAGACCTGTCTGTGTTCGTATAAGTGCATGTGTGTCTGTCTATTGGATAGCTGTCCTTTCACTGCTCGACAGTGGTACTCTTCCTAAGTGGTGTTCAATTCAATTTCAGGATCACGATAGACATCAGAATGGACTGCATGGTGCAAGATTTTATCAGTTCTGAAGCCAAGATAGCTAAAAGTCACTTTGATTTAATTGACTTTTGAGATTGCAGATGGAACTGCAAATAATATAAATTGTAGAGCTTTTCTTTTGCTCAAAAACACATTTACGTAAGCAGGTTATCGCATGCTCTAGTCGCGCTCCCATAGTGTCCGTGTGTTTGTGAATTCATGCATACTTAGTAGCTAGTGTGCAAACATCTACACAAGAGTTTGTTCCCGAGACGTCTGATGAGCTTGAGTAAAAATGTGTTTTCTTTATGAATAAAGGGGTTTGATAAAAGCTCGACTGCACAACATGACAGATATTGTGTGTTTTGGAAAATCAATTCTGAGGTTATTAATTGTGACAAAAATTGCGCTTACGTATTTTTTAAAATGGAGTTTATTTTGTTTTGCACCTAAACTGCTTGTTTAATGCATGAGTGTCTCATCTGATTGTTGGTGTCTATGGGTCACACTTGATCTTTGCTGTCTATCAGTTGGAATTTTAAAGGGAATTAAAAGGAAACTCTAAAAATGAGTCTTGATATGAGTGATGCTTTGTGTTTTGCTGAAACTATGGCTAAATCGTTTTTCAACGTACTGATATAAATGTAACAGGTGACCAAAAGGGCATTTTGTTCTCTGTTCTGATTAACCCCTGCTAATATTTCAGCTGAGTTGGGACTGTATGTTCAGGGATGTATGTACTTAGAGTGTATGCACACTGAGCCCAGCTCCCTTAAAACAAGCCTGAACGCAATTACCCCTTCTCCCCTGTCCCCCGCTGGATTGCACTCATATTGCATAATGTTTAAAGCCAGATTTAGTTCACAACATTATGATGTGCCTTTTCTAAATAAATAGAAAAAGAAGATCCCTCTCGAGCACCATGGAGTACATAGCAGTGTTTTATACATTGTGATACTTTATTTTGTGTTGCAGCAGTGATACATTGACCAATATATTCTTAAATAGATACAATGATTTTGTTGCAAAATCTCACACAAAATTTGGCCATGCATGCCTTGTCCCAGAGTGGAGCACTAACACTAGTCACGTCAACTGTGCAAAGGGGTCGAATGCACACAGGCGTGGCTCTGATTGCCCAGTGTGGGTACACCCTAAAAAATGCACCTGAACACCCGAGGTCTCTTCTGGAATTGTACACTGACTGACAACTTTACAAAATGTGCTGTGCTGGTACCCCCTTGGACCCACATCATAATTTAGATTTAGGCTAAGTTTAGACTGCAGCCAAAATCTGTATCTGAAATTTTCAGGCCATTCTGAAGAGCTCAATTCACATTTTTTCAAATCTGACCCAGGTCACTTACATATGAGCTCCTGAATCTGATTTTATATATATATATATATATATATATATATATATATATATATATATATATATGATTTTTTGCAGTGTGACTTCTGAGTCTGACTTTTATGTCCTTGTATTAACTCATTGATAAGACACGTCACTAATCAGCCAATCACAGGGCAGCAACTTAATTAGGCATTCATAAGACTTGCTGCCCTATGATTGGCTGATTAGTGATGTGTGTTATCAATGAGTTGAACAGGTGTAATAAAGTAGCCAGTGAGTGTATATTCCCTCTGAATGTGTGTAGTTTTTGTGGGGGGTTTCACAGAATTAATTTGATGAGTCCGTTGATGTCTCGTAAGAATGAATACTGAATGAGATGTCCAGATATCCTGTGGTTTGGTGTGTGATCATTTCGTGTGTAGTTGTACCCCACAGGTGCATGAGAGTTTTATTGATGGTGTCTGTCCTTGTTCTTCCTTACTGCACAAATGTAACCCACATAAAGGTTTTGTATAGAAGATACACTTCATGACTAGAGATGATAATAAATGATTTTAAAATCATCCAGAGTTGTTTTTAATTATGTCCTTTCTGTGACTGCAGTTAGTAAAGCATGTTCCTTTACTAATCAGTACCTTTTGGAGAGTGGTGACACTATACATTATGATACAATCATTATAGCAAATTATGATATGCTGGTTTCTGCTTTTCGGAGCTTTTCCATTCCAATCCACTTTCCAATGCAATCCACAAACTCTATCCACAAAGTCTACAAAACATTATATCTAAGAGACAAAATTTGAATGGATAAAATTATAAATTATATATATATATATATATATATATATATATATATATATATATATATATATAGTTTTAAAATACAATTAATAAAACACAAAAAATAAACCCAAAATAAATTGCACACATCAATGAAATACAAGGATCAAATATTATTTATATATATATTTTTTGTGTTTAATTGTAACTTACCTCCTTTCACTTGGATTGCTTTTTATTAAAAAAAAAATCTGCATAAAAGTAGGTAAAAAAAAAAAGCAATCCAAGTGAAAAGAGGTAAGTTACAATTAAAATGGGACCAAGATTTGAATCCTCGGGGACTCAATATTATTACAATATTAATACAAATGATCAAAATGAGCTTCCTTCACAGAGTGAGGTGCTACATCACTCTGGAAGAGCTTGGAGTAAAGCCACTGCTGCTCCACTTTGAGAGGAGCCAGCTGAGATGGCTACGGCATCTTTTTTTGGATAGCTCCTGGACGTCTACCTAGGAAGGTGGTCCAGTCATGTCCTGCCAGGAGGAGGCCCCGGGTAAGACCCAGAACTCTATGAAGAAATTATGTCTCCAAATTGGCCTAGCTACCCCAGTAGAGCTGGAGGAACTGAGGCTTGCTCAGACTGCTGCCCCGGCCCAGGGTAACAGGACAAAGATGATAGAACGCAAAGGGAAACATTTAAGAATTGCTCATCTTTGGTTGATTCTTGGTTATAAAAAAAGTGGTGCCTCTTGAGCCCCAGTAACTACCAGAAAAATCAATCATGGTGATGAAAACGGTTCAATCCTGCCCAGTTTGTACTGTTCCAGGAAAAAGATAATCCTGATCAGATCTCAGAGTTCATGTTAGCATCTGCTTCTGTCCCAGGCTCACTGTGATAACAAAAAAATAGTCAAACTCATATTCCATCCTCTTTCGATGACCTCCAGGTCAAGACAGCAGCTTAACTCTTGTATGGTGTTCGGGTCTGTGGGACCCATTTTCAGTTTTCATCAGAAGAACAAGCATTTAAGAACAAACTAAACAAGCATTTATTATTTGAAGCTGAGATTCACTGGGGTTGGCTCATTTCCTGTGAAAAACATTTATCAGAACAGATTTTTTATGACCCCACACGTACGCCCCCCTACACATTTATATTACACACAAGGTGTTCGGGTCTACTGGACCCGGGGCTTGTTAAAGTGTGAAAATGTGTAGATTCTTTACCTCAATTCTCTCTTCCCACACAAACATAAATCACACATAAACATAACATTTTACATTTTAGAATAAAATTGTGTGATTTTGTGAATTTAAAGCGCCTAAATGCAATGGGTCCAGCAGAGCCACCAACCCTGCCAAAGTAACAATAATGAGAACACCACACATGGTTCAAATTCTAAACGTGAAGACATCAGGTTAAAGAACAATAACTAAAGTACATTTGCAGTTTATATCACTTGTTTCTTGGCTAAAGGAAATTTAGCATAGCAAAGTTTTTAACATAAAATGTTTTGATTGGGTGAATTAAAATCTGCAAAAGGCAATGGGTCCACGAGACCCACAAACACCGCCTGAGTAATAATAATATGAACACCACACAAGGGTTAAATGTGTTTTTATTCTATTTTACTCTAAATTAATTAACAAAAATAGCCTCTTACTCATGATTGTACCTTCAAACATAAAAAGTAAAAAAAAATATTTTAATCATATAGTAATCAAGTTTGATCTTTGAGCAGTATTCAAGCGTCATTTGGACTTCTTTTCGAATTACATGAATAAAAATCTCTACAGCTTGAGTTGGAAGTTGTCTCCCTTGGAAATGAATTCCCTGGACTGCTTCTAGAGTCAGCCATCTGCTTGTTTCTGGCTTGTTGCTGGGAGGCTTCAGAGTGCCTTTTGTTTTTGACATAGTTTCCAAAGAGGTTCCTGGACATGACTGGATTCCACAGACACGTCAAGCGTATTTTTAGATAGCTAACGGTAAACGGTTGTTATGAATATTCTGTATGATGATCCA
Source organism: Danionella dracula (assembly GCA_900490495.1). Classification (NCBI taxonomy): domain Eukaryota; kingdom Metazoa; phylum Chordata; class Actinopteri; order Cypriniformes; family Danionidae; genus Danionella; species Danionella dracula. Next base: position 9,144,263 of record UELW01000556.1, on the reverse strand, counting down.
CTAATATAGTTATACCAGAATAGTAATAATGACGCTCAAAAAATTCACAATGCATGTGATGTAGGTATGCCAACATTTTGGACTTTAGAAAGCTAGAGCTGCAACTGACGATCATTTGAAATAATCAATTAATCTTGTGAGTATTTTTGATTAAACTAAAAAAAAATTAACTAAAAATGTCTAACCCTTTATTTAAAAACAGTAAAACTTTAGTAACTGCACAAACATGTTGGTTATTGAGCTGTTTTTTAATAATTATAATGATAATAATATTTCTAATAATAATAATGATGATAACGATAAAATAAAATAGAAATGGACTAACATCCACGTTTCAAGATTTTTTTTAACAGTTTTTAGGTACACATGCTTTAGTACTCCTCAACATTAAATTACATTTAATTAAACTTATACTAGTTGCCACTGTGCAACACTATGCTTCTGACACTATGTTGTCACATCATCAAAAACGTTGCAGTGTGGATGCTTGGCTAGTTGTAACTAGCAATTATATTGATCAAACTTTTTCTTTAAAAAGGTGTCGTCTCACGTGAACTTGACTTTGTAGACATTTTTTGTCATTTCTTTCATTTTTTTTTATAAATCCTAATAAATACTAGGGAAAAGCCACCAAAAGCACACCAAGTCAAACTGTTACAAAACAGCTTCATGGAAAAGCTGCAGAAACCGAACAGGCGATCCTGTAGAAGTTCATCTGTGTAGAAGACCAATCAAAGTTCATCCCTCACACGTGCCTTCCAAATATGATGTTTGTAATTATCATGGTTTTGAGCATTTTGGTTAGGAAAGATAATTCATTATGGGGGCCACAACTGTTTTGCAGTTTGATCTTGTCTTTGAAGTGGATTCATCTCGGTTGGAACACAGAGATTCGGCATAGAGAAACACTGTGCCCAGATGGCCAGTCCATCAAAGAGCTCCCTGACACACACGTTCAGTCAGTTTCCTGCCTCTTACCAAGGCTGGTGGTTGTTGGAGAAATGTGAGAGACACTGGAAGGGTACATGCAGAGACACAGGGAAGTGTCCTGCTGAGACCTCTATCCTCTAAGCCTCCGTACCATCTGTAGATAAAGCACTCGGTACTTCACTGTCTCTCCAACTGCAAGCCAGTGGAGATGTAGACATACGGTCCTGACTGTAACTCAGTGGCTAGAGTCAGGCTGCAGGTCTTAATGCTCAATTCTGATTTTTTTTATGCTGTCCATCTTCTGTGTGAATAAAATGCACAGAAGAGGACACTACGTCACCCAGAATGCACTGCTAATGGAATTAAATATTAATGCTCTCTGGTGCTCTTGTGGCTTTGGTGATGTAAATGTATGATCAGAGTCAACTTTATTTGGACTTAATAGTATTAGGAAAAAGATTGAGATGTAAAAGAGCAAATATTAGGAAATTTTGGAAGAAAAACAGTTGGAAGTGCTTGGTTTACAACCGTGAGCCTGTGACTTCATTAAACGTTTAAATACATTTCTGAGCCTTCCCGCAACCAGGGCTCTGAGGGAAAGACAAATAAAATTTTAACAGGAACAAAAATTTATTTTTAACTGTTCAAAAAGGAAACATAATTTTAAAACAATAAAAGGATGATACAACAAGGTTTTTTAATACAATGTTGCCTGGAGGAGCCATATTTTTTTTTGTAGAGACCAAACTATACAAATATTTGGATTTATGTCAAAATAAACACCTTAAGATACGTGTTTAGTTACATAAATATAAATCTAGCTCATGGGTGAGGCTATGCTAAGAACAGGCCCACACTTTAGAACGTGACCCCTGCTCAAGATATGTACACTGTAAAAAAATAAATATGTTGAACAGCTCAGAAAATGTTTAATTTATTAATTTAACAAACGTTTTATAACAATGACAATACAATTCCAAATCATCTTTGCTATAAGGGGGATTTTAACCTCTATCAGAGGAGCACCTCTGCTGCAGACTTTCAGTGCACTACTACACCAGATGGTGAATAGAAATGTTTGGTTTTAACTTATTTACCCGTGAATAGAACTCATCAGATTCACTTGAGTAACTTACTTCTCACAAACACTATTTTGACAGAAGCATTTAGTTTAACCATGTTTATAAGTAAATATGTGTAAGTTTTACCTTTCTCCGCTGACCAACTGAAAGAGAAAACAATGAAAGTTATGGCACCTGTTCAATAAGCAGTCTATCCCAGCAAGCAAAAATGGAACTTGCACTATTGCCAATTTTATTAAATATGTTCTCCCTTGTTCTCAATACATTAAACATACAAGCAATCCCATTTACATAAGTTAACTATGCTATGTATACAAATCGGTTGTTGATTTATTTTAACTAATGAGTGTTTGTTCAGCCATAGTTGGAAGTACCATAGTTGTGTAAAATGCAAGAGCTCAAAAAATTATTTGTTAGACTTACTTAAAAACCTTGGTCAAGAGCAGAGCAGCTCTACTTACTGCATCCACTTGCCACAACCTTAAAGTTGCGAGTCAGGCCCTGTCCCAATTCTGTTATTCAAGTGGACTTGCGGACTCGTGGACTGGATCCACGTGCCGGCAAATTTCTCAATCACTCAGGGTGTCCCAACTCCCATTTCTTTATCTGAAGTTTGCTCATCAGCACCCCCTATGCGTCCTTGATGCGGTCTTTGGCAAAACACACATCGGTGCAGGCCTCGCTTTTTGAAACGATTGTTGGAAGGAGCGGACTCAGATCAGAGATTGGGGAAGCGTTGAACGTGAACATTTATAAAATAAAAAGACCTAGTGATTTACTATATTACTATGCTGAATTTCTTTTACTTTGGAGTTCCAAATAGATTCTTCTGTCCTAACTAAATGAGTGGGTTGTGTACCAAAACACAACATTTATCACATTTTTTAAAGAGTTACAGGTCTTTTTAAGAGTTACTTACTTCTCTGTGCATTTACGATGAATAAATAAACACAAAAATATCTTCTGCTGCATATAAAGCCTTTAAAAAACATGTTGAACTAAAGGCAGGTAAAATCTTATTCAAGTTAAATCGCAGCTGTACAGTAATCACCAGTGGAGTTTTTCCTACTTCTGGAGAGACACAAGTCTGTCCCACAACACGACCTCGTGGACTTGTGTCAAGGGCCCTAGCGTCTGGCCTTCGTGACGTCACCAGAGTGAGAACTAGAGAAAAGTCCACAAGTCCACTGTGTGCTATTTGAGGCAGGACCTGAGTCTATGCATAGCTTATGGAGTGAGAGTAGACTTCATAGGTTTCACAGAAAGTTTTGAATGTTTACGCTTATGGACAGCGCTTGCAAATTTCGTCACCAACAGGTGGGGTCACCAATTGGCCTTTTCAGTAATTGTGAATTCAGTGTAGAGTGATTGGCCTGCTCCGAGGCAGGGTTCCTGAGTCATCATTCTATTCTATTACATTACCAGTGTTGAGTTTGTTGGTCTGTTTTGTTGGTTTCACTTGCTTAATGGTTGATAACTGATTGGTTCATGTTTTAGTGCATGTAATTGTATAGGGGAAATAATACGTAATTACTTGCAAATGTATGTCATGGTTGCCATGTCAAATTATCATATGCTTGTAATCATTACAAAGTATAATTTGTTGTATTTGCTTAAAGAAATAAATATTTAAGTGAAGAGTATGACTGTTTGATTGCATTCACTCTTTTCGTGTAAAACCCACTCTTTAGTATGCACAAACTAAAGAATAAAAATATAAAGGTGATCAAAACTCAACTTTCAAACGTTGTCAGGTACAAATCTCAGAGTGATGGAAGAAAAATGCCAAGAGGAGCCAGATTATTCCCGTCATCGGTGTCGCATGGGTTGTAAAATGGATAGACGGGCACTAGAACAGCTCCCATGTAGAAGGAAAACATTGGCCTCATGGTAATGGCATTGTAGAAAGACACCTCCTCATTGTCACAGTCCAGAAAGATGCCGATACGGATCGGAGGAGTGTGTGACACCAGGGGTGTGGGTTTTGGATGGGTGCAAGCGGTGATGGAGCCGTTTCTGAGGGACAGCGTCCAAAGTCCGTTTAATGTGGAGCTAGAGTCCATCTCACCACGATGCACATCCGATCTCGCCACTCCCAGTCGCCAGGCCGTCTTGCCCTTCACCTCTACCTCCCAGTAGTGACGGCCATGAGAGAAGCCCTCGGAGCCCATCACGCAGTAGTAGTAATGGAAGCGCTTGGGATTATTCTCCTCTAGGCTCTCTTTAGGCAACACCTTGTCCTCTTCGTAAATCACAGATGTCCTCTCAGGAGTCAAGGTCAACAGGGGATGTGCAGTTTCAGGGTCAAAGGTCAAAGTTGCTATGTCTGTTTGAAAAGGAAACAAAAGTAAATACACAATTTAATTTAGTGGTTGTACATTTTCGACCAAAACCAGAAATTTTGTGGTTAGTGAGTGATTTACATGTATATCATTGCATAAGCACAATATGGAATGCTGAGTGTAATGGTACTGTGGTATGAGTAGGACGGGGGAGCGTTAAGGCCAATCTATACTTGTGTGTCAAGTGTACGAATTGCACTTTGTGAAAACTTGCGATGAGCCCGTTGTGAAGCCTGATGTGCATCTGAAGATGTCTAACTCTGCGTCTAAATGTCACAGACCACAAGTTCTGTAATTGATAAGGACTATGCAGAGCCGACGCTTCCACTCACTTTCTTGGCTTGCACCCCTTCTTATAAACTGAATGGTGGAGTCAAACTGAGTTGTAAATAATCTGCCTCAGGTATATGTGTATCTGTGTAGTTAGCATTCTTATCCCGCCGATATTGATCAGTGCATAGTCAGTGCATGATGGCGATGACACATCGATACATAAGGAACCTTCGCAAACGGCGATTTACAGGCTTGGTGCGCAAATGTATATTGATGAACTCTTCAAGGAAGTTCACTTTTTAAAACTTTTTGGACGTTTCCAGCCACACCAACCCATCAGGAGGGAAAACGGTAAACCAGCTATAGTGGAGTATAGCCCTTATTTGATCAAAATAATTGCCTTCTACTTTACATTGATACAGGACACATTTTGTTCTGCATTTCAGACCTGCTCCGACTCGATTCGAATTCCAAATGAATCAATCCTCAATGTAAAAATCTTTCATCTCATGTACCAGGCTGATGATATGAAGACACTCACGATCCAGAAGCAGAGGAGGCCAGGATTTAACCCCCAGAGAGCCACATTTAGAAAGACTATGGTCAGGACCAAAGCATAAGGATATCCGAAGATAGTTTAAGAAAAGTAATCTGAGATACCTAGTCAGAGATATCTAGTTCATGGATATGTAGATGCCAGCAAAAAATACCTGGCACTGGGCATTTCTAGGAGACACAAACATGCTACTTGCACCAAAGCTCCAACAGTCTGCTGGAGTCCATCAAGTTGCCATATAATGTATACTTGACTTTTCAGACATTTCGGTTTTAGCAATCGGAGCATGCCTCAAGTCATATTCAGATGAACTCATGCACTTTTGTGTAATCCTATTAACTTGATGTCTGTAGCCACGCCCATCAACCAACCAACCAACCAACCAATCAGATGAGTCGCTAATGCAGCGAATACACACTGACTCGAAAATGTAACCGTAGTAGAACTGTGCTGGACAATGAAAAGAATGTCTGTTTTTTACATCATACATCTGTGCAAAGCCTATGTTCCGCCTATCTGGACCCATTTATAGTTACTGAAAAGTGACACACTTCCTTGAAGCCGATGACTGGCTACGCCCATTCTGAGCCTTTATTACCCTTTATACGAAACGTAATGCATGGTATGACCATGTTATATAGTCAATGGACTAATGTGCAATCTTTGTTCTGTTCTTGTTACCGTGTGTTATATCTCGTGGACTTGTTGCATGTCGATCAGCATTTCATGCACCAAAACAAAACGCTATGCTAAATGACATGGGATTGGTTGTTTGACATGTCAGTCAAATGTCTCCAACTACAGGTTTTTGGCCAGAAAAAGCTGCAATAAAACTCACCTAAGACTATCTTGTTACCTTCTTTAAAATGCTATGTTTTTCAACCAAGTAAACAAAATTTGCTTGATTTCTCGAGACATCAAGACCTGATGAAACAATAAAATCAATTTTGCAACTCATGCATGTAATACTTGGGTACAGCGATGCCTTCATGCGTTTCCAGATCCGGTACTGAATGGGTCCCACAAACTCCCCAGAGAGAATGTCACTGTCTATTACCGCCGGGCGATTAAAATTAACCTCAGACCTGAAGGACAGAAAAAACATGAAACATCATAATTTCTGTGAATTCCAGTTTTAGGACATAAAAAAGCCACTTACCTTTTGAGAAGCTCTTTAATCTCCTGAAGGAACAGAAAGATCGTGGTTAGAGCATGAGGTATCAGTTCAAGAGAAGTTCCTGCCCCTCTAAATCGTGTTATTGGTAAGGTCCTTGAGTTGAGCGGCTTCAATACTAATTCAAATCTTTCTATTGTAAATACAGAGTTTTATGGGTGATTTTTGCTCATAGCCATTCAAGGTGATGAACTTCATGGAAAATAAAATAAAATGGAGGTCTACCTTGAGAAGTTTGGGACTGTCATTCTCCCGCAGTTTGCAGTTGAGTGTCTCGATGGCTCTCTCCAGATCTCTGCTCTGTGCAGCGATTTTTTTCTCCCTCTCTTTTAAGCTCTTCACTCGTTTGTCTCTTTCCTTCCTCAGTCGCTCCAGGTCTTCTTCCTCCTCCTCTCGGAGGAAACGATGGAGGTTTTGAAACTCTGCTTGGATTTCCCGCTCTATCTCTTCAAATCTTCTCTGTTAGAGTGGAAGGAAGGAGGAAGGGATTTGTGATGAAATGAGAAGAAGAGGTGATGAAAACTGATTGAGAGGCATACAGCAACAGAGAGATCCAAGAAGGTCTGGATACTTTCTGTTCTATGACTTTTAGGTTCTGTAGGGCAGTGGTCCCCAACCTTTTCATCACCACTGACCTGTCAATGCTTGACAATTTTATTACAGATCAAAGTTTTTAAATGATCCTGGAGTAGTGCAGCTTGGCGATTGTGAAGAATTTTTTTAACTACTTTTAGGGGAAAAAATTATGTCTCTGGAAAGCAGCATCGAATCAGATCAAGGATGATTTTGTTTATTCCGTGATGTGTTTTTAGGCCCAATTGGACCACGGGAAGTGCCAACGAGCTACACTTGAAGGTCTGAGTCTTCAAAAAAGTCTTTAAAAATTCATTAAAAATCGAGGGAGCAGTCTAGAGGTTCACAGACAGCATTTAACCCTCTTGAAACAGGGGAAATAATTTTGGAACAATTTTTGGGGGCAAATTATATTTCAGAGTTGGTTGTTAACAATGCAAATATAATTACATTTACATTTATGCATGTAGCATCTGCTTTTTTCCAATGCAACTTACAATAGGGGAGAGACAATATGCAATTTCTTACAGTCAAAGTTTAACTCAGCTCGCTCATAGTAGAAGTTGTATCAACTAATCAATCAACCATAGCAGGAAGAAAATAAAGACAGAGGAGGAAAAAAAATTTTTTTTCATAGTAGGTGTTCCCTGAAGAGAAGAGTTTTCAGTTGCTTTTTGAAAGCTATTAGTGTTGCTTTCCTGACTGGATCAGGAGTTTGTCGCACCAGCCAGGGACAGTGAAAGAGAAGGGTCTGCCTTCTCTGAGCGCAGGTTTCTGGGGATTCAGTGTGTTCAGGATATAATAATAAACATGGATTCTTGTATGCAAGTTTTTTTTTACCACCAACAACATCAAATGTTTTTCGAAATAAATGATTTTTCAGACACAGACAATAATTACAACAGAAATCAATCTTTGTTTTTTTTTTGGTGGCCCACATACCAATAGATTCACAAAACTATGCTGGTCCATGAGCCAGTTTTTGGGCACCACTGATGTATGCTAAAAATTATGATTCAGAACATTTAAAACTGAAGTACAAGGTATTTCATAGCTGCACTCTCACATAGAGTTTATAAAGGCATCACACGCCTAGACTAACTGACACTTGCTCGCTCAGCTTCACTGTAGGGGGCACTAGCTTTACACCTCTGCTTCTTAATGTTGCAGTGATGGGGATTACAATACCACGCCAGCCACAAGGGGGCGCTAAATCACTGTTTGCATCTGACACTCGCTTTTAAAGACTCAAGAAGATTGTTTTTGCACGCAAGTCCCTGTGAGATATCAGAGAGGGGAAATATATTTTGCTGTAGCTCTCTGCTTCTGCATTTTGTCCTTCATCTCTAAAAGCAAGGCTGCATTAATGCACCAGGAACCAAAAAATAAACCTGTGCTGTTAACGAAGAGTCAGAAACAACATACATCTCTCTCTTTCTCTCTCTCTCTCTCTCTCTCTCTCTCTCTCTCTGGCTCTCTCTCTCTCACACAAATCAAGACATTTGATTGGTCAAATACGGGTTGGATCTAGGTGCCAGTAGGAAGGGTGGGGTCACAGCACGGAAAAAAAAAATACCTCTGCTTGAAAACGTTAGATTTTTCACAAAACCTGAAGGCCATCACACGATTAGTAGAAATTTGGCAGATTGCTTCATCGACTTCTACGCAGGGGGCTTTTCTATACCTTCACACGTTTGCTGTTTAATGTTTATGCAGTGACACTATTGGATGACACTCAATGGACACCAGTAGCTCACAGAGGTGGTGCGCCACACTCACTTTAAAACACAGAAGCAGAATATTTTTGTATGTAAGTCACTGTGGGATATCAATGAGGACATAAATATTTTTCACTATCTGCAATATGGGAAGAAAAAGAACCTCTCTGCTTCAGAAAATTCAATGCTTTGAAAACAAAAATTCAACCACACGACTAACTGAAATTCGCTCACTTGATTGAATGGCTTCTCTGCAGGGGGGCTTTCTCTAGCCTCGCACCTCTGCTGTTTAACGAGGATGTGGGAATTCTCCTTGCCCAAGAGGGTAAACAACAGGGGACAACAGTTGCACAACCAGTTCACACAGGGAACTAAACAACTTTTTGCATCTAACACTCACTTTTAAACACAGAGGAAGAATGTTTATACACGCAAGGCATTGTGGGATATTGGAGAGGGGCGAATTTATTCACTTTCAGCTGTTTACCAGGCAAACAAATGACTCTATCTGGTCAGACACCAACAAGATGAGATGCTCAACATCCATTTTCACATCTTATCTCTTGCTCCATGTCTTCTCTTCTTCTTCAGCTTTTCTTCTCATTGTCGTTGTTCCTATTTGTTGTTTCATGTCATCAGAGTGTTTATCGAGCAACACACAATTGCCATTGTATGTCTCAACAGCAATCTCAACATATCGTGAAAAGAGTAAACTCCGCTTGACTTCACGATGCAAGTAACAAGTTGGCATGGCAGAGCCAAACTTTTTTTTGGCTGATCCCCATTGTTCAGCCAAATTTGTAAACTCGTGTCCATTCATTTTTTTATTATGAAGCCAAATCGCACACAAAACCTCAGACCTAAAATTCGTCTAGGTGTGTGGCGGCCTTTGAATGGTCAACCCTTATCAGCAGGTTCCTCTATTCCAGACGTTAGTGATGGGAAGTTCGGATCATTTATCCGACTCAGATCTTTGAGTCCCGTTCAGCAAAATGAACGAATCTTTTTTCAAGTCATTTCATTCATTTTAGTAAAATATCAATAAAATGTTGTGTGTTTCTTCCCTAACACATTTAGTATATACTCAAACCCGAATTACACTACAAATAAGACAAAACTATAATGCTAGAAGACAAAATTTTTTTAATTAAGCCTACCTGGGTCTTTTAGTCTGATTCAGCTCAGCTCTGATCTGTCTTTAGGTTAAAGTCTCATTCGTTCCTCACATTTCTTCTCTCTGATGGTAACGAGTTCAGTCCGGCCCCGGGGCCTTCTGTCATGTGACGCTCCCTAATATTTACCAACACAATATCAGCTGGAAACCTACAAGATTCGTTCTTTTCCCGAGTCCTCCGGCTCCTTTAGTTCTTCTGTCAGATGACGCTCCCTAATATTAACCAAATGCAGTTTGAACCAGAAACAGAAAAGATTTGTTCTTTCCCCGAGTCCTCCGCTCCTTTAGTTCTTCTGTCAGATGACGCTCCCTAATATTAACCAAATGCAGTTTGAACCAGAAACAGAAAAGATTTGTTCTTTCCCCGAGTCCTCCGGCTCCTTTAGTTCTTCTGTCAGATGACGCTCCCTAATATTAACCAAATGCAGTTTGAACCAGAAACAGAAAAGATTTGTTCTTTCCCCGAGTCCTCCGGCTCCTTTCATTCTCTTGTCATTAACGCTGAGCGTGTTACGCTCAGAAAACCAGAAGAATACTGCGCATGCGCCACTGAACAAATTCCTCTCCGACACGATTCGTTCCTACGGAGTCACATTAAAAAAAACGAATCGTTCATGAATGACACATCACTACCAGACGTTTTTTATTGGGTTTGGGCAGCTAGCCCACCGGCTCCTTATTTTATTTTCTGGTTTGTCATAATGGTGTTTCTCTATGTGTTCTGTGAAGCTACATGTGCCATCCCACTGCTGTCTAGTTGTAATCTTAGGTTCTAATGTTAAGTCCAGTTGTACGAGTTGTGGTTGTGGGAGGCTTTCTTTTTTCAGGTGTTTTATGTTGAAGATCTTTCCCATTGAAGATATTTGCACGAACCTGACAGTTGTACACAGGTATGGGTGAAACTAGAGCTAAGTCTGATGTGTAGAAATGTTTTACCATATATATAATAAAATTTATGTTCCTGTTAGTTTTGTAAAAAAAAAAAACGTAAGCAAGGCTGTGGTGGACCGGCAACCCAAGTCTGTGGAGTCCTCTTTCTTTATTTAGGTTAATGTCATTACTGCCAAATATTAATTTCAATTTTCAGCTAATTGTAATTCAACATCTTATGATATTATACAGAGTTTTTATTTTGTTTTGTCTTTGCTCGTTTCTTTACCGCAATGATTTTAATCATTTGCTAAGATTTCCTTTCCTTTTTTAACTTTATGCTGGCTATGTTCATTTTGTTATTGCCAAATACCCACTATACTCTGAATTCTTTTTAATTGCCTTTTTTTAAGACTTTGTTGACTTGTGGAAGCCGTGCTGCGAGTTAGAATTGCTGCCTCTGTTACTTTGACTCATTTAGGGGGTTTCAATCACTATTTTATTTGACTTTCAAGTGGTCTATGCCATAAGTTTGCGGATTGGGATACAGTAATGGTCTGCTTGCTGTTTCCTACCTTTTCTCTGCCCTTCTCATTTTTTAGTTCGAGCTTTCAGTTGGTACACCTGGGCTTCCCTTATTATGTTTGATTGATTCTCCTTCATAATCTTCCCTTAGCTTTCTGTTGCTTGTGGGCACATTACTCATTTTGAGCGCTATTGCTTGTGAGACAAAAGAGTGTCGACTTATCATTAACTCATCTTTAATTAATGATACATTTAATTTCTACTAGAGCATTTTCAAAGCAAACTTCAAAGTGTCAATTAATGCATTAATGAACAAACAGAAACGATTAATAATGAATGGTAGATATATGAATTCATATTACTCCAGGTTTAATGAGTTTATGATAAACACCTGATAATGGATCATTAATTATTCCTTCCAAATCTCAGTGAGTGTTGTTGTTCAGAGAAGCTATTAATACTCATTCACTCACCGATAAGCACACCAAAAATAAAACCTTGCGTACCTCGACCTCCAATGCGTCCACAAAGGCATCCCTCTCAGCTTCATAACATTCGTCAATTTCATGTTTGATCTTCTTAATCGCTTGAATAAGTTTCTCCTAAAACACAAGCAACCACTTCTATTGGAGACATTTTTAGGATTCGACTCCAAAAGACACACACACATGCTGTCAAACAACAAGCAATAACAGCAGCTCATCCTGTAATTCACCTTGACACGACAAACCCAGGTGACATTTCAATCTTACCTTCTGGACGCAGAGGAGAGAGTTGTTAAAGTTGTTGTTTGTGTCCTTCATGTGATTTGTGTGCATTCCAGTTTTCCTTGTCACAACAAAACAGACAGAACTCTCGTCTTGCTACACGAGACAGAGGGTTAAATCAAACTGACTACAGGGGGGTGTGGGTCAGTTAGGGGGAGGGGACAGGGAGAGAGAAGAAGAGACGGAGAGAGAGCAAATTATAGAAGACTTTGTAGTGTTGAGCAAGACAGCGGGTGTCAGAAAATGGGAAAGTCAAAGGATTCAGAGGAAAACCATTAGATAGATAAAGATAGAGAGAGAGAGAGAGAGAGAGAGAGAGAGAGAGAGAGAGAGAACCAAATCAGTGCTATTATGTCGAACTTGTGTTTGTATGTGTGAGGAAGAGAGGAAATCTTTTGAGATGTCAAGGTCACAGCGAGGAAGAAAGTTCGCTATTTGGAAGGAATAGGTCAGTGAACAAGCTCTCGAATTGTGAGACGCTGTTTCTTTATTCACTTAAGGCGTTGAACAAATAATGCTAATTGCTAATAAAGTGGAACAAATCTCCATATGTCTTAACATCTAAAGACTACTTCGAAAGGAAATGGTAAAACTGAAATTAAGAGGTGATTATTAGCAGATCTGTTTAAGGAGGCTAATTTGGTTTGTGGAAAGTACCGGTTGGAACTGCGTTGGAAGAGTCATTCACCATTCTGGTTTTGGAGGAACTCACTGAATATTGATGAAGAACAGTGTTTGTGATTGGTTGCAAGACACTCGAAACAATGAGTCTGATCAGGAAATGGGGTTTTCCTGCACAGATGTTGGAGAGTGGGTGAGAAAGAGGAGAAACGGAATGTACTTGCTTTATTGTAAAAGAAGTACCCCAGCTGAAAGACAGCATTTGCAAAGGATAAGAGCACATGAATATATTCCATTCGTTGTGCTGCAGCCATTGTGGCCCAGAGCTCACTGAAATTCTTCATTCATTTCTGTTTTAATACATTTTAATCACGTTTGGTTTGTGTTTGAGACTCCATCATTGATTTGGGGAGGAACTGAGGGAAAATTCCAACAGAATTGAATGAGTCTTAATGATGGTCCTGTTTTGGGGTTGAGAGTTTGTGTTTTTAATAATTTTTTAGGTGTGGCTATTTCTATCAGGGCTAATTAGAAGGGTTCATCTGAGCTTTATCTGGGTTTCCTTGTATTTAAGCTGTGGATCTGCAATCAGCCGGCATCAGTTTGTTGATCCAAATCACGTCAGCAGTATTCTCTGTTCTTCTTGGTTTTCCAGTATTTGTGTTTTTTTTTTGTTTCACATTGTCTGAGTACTACTTTTTTTAAATACACTTCTTTACTATTTGGAGAACAAACCCCCCTGAACCTCGTTTTCGAAGAACAAACTCCAACTAGTCCCCAGTATAAGGTCTTTTGGCCATATCTGCCTTCTTTTTTTTTACTTAATTCTTTGGAATTTGAAAACCAGTTATCCGTATCCCAGTCCAATCTGGACTATCATCCTACTTTTCTTGAGTGCGAATGGCTGACAGTATGTGAATCAAAGCGATGTAAATAGTGACTGAAATTATTAAAACATTAGCTTCTGCACATATCAACTTAAGGTTGATATAATAGCTACAAAATGTGTTTAATAGCTGGAGAGATGGATGAAAAGAAAAGGCACATGAGGTATTGTGGGGTCCACAACTGTCTCTCTGCACCACACAGGTGATTTATATGAGTAGAGGGGTTCTATTTTGGTCTGCAACAAGAGCTCATGTCAGAGAACTGAGGCAGAATATTACAGGCAGCAAGATAAAGATAGACTGAAGGGCTTAGATTGGTATCTGTGTGCATGTATATAGCACAACTGTGATCAGACAGAAGAAGATAATGTTTCATAAAGAGTGTTTCATGGAAAAAACATTTGTCAGATCTTTCTGCACAATAGATGAGAGTAGATTTGTGTGAGAAGAAAAACCTTGTTGATTGTGAGAAACTGTGGGAGCCAAACTGGACAGAACTACGCTGGGATCCAGGGCCAGACTCTGAGTTTAACTCTTACCTGTTTGAATGGAGTCCATTTTTAAAGACCCATTAGTTACAACAGAAGTAGAGTGTGGAGTTCCACAAGGATCTGTTCTGGGACCCATCCTATTCTCAATCTACATGCTGCCACTTGTTAAAATTATTAGGAGACACCAAGCTCTATGTATCAGCAAAACCCAACAACCTTTCAAAGCTACATATAATCTCAGAATGTGTTGCTGAATTAATGATTGGAGGAATCGAAATCCTAATTGGCTCTAAAAAGCAATTACAGAATCTTTCAGTCTTAAATACGGGTCTGGGGGGGACACACTGTTAATTTTCCCCCTACAATTAAAAATCTTATTATAGAAAGCAAACTAACATTTAAGAACCACATTTCCTATATTTTACATTCCCCACAGTAATCCTTTAGGCAAGTTATATAGACATTGCTTTATGTATGTATAGAAGCCTGTCTTCAAACAGGCTCAAAACTGGAGATTTAGTTAATTTATAGATTTATGCTCAGGGTCACTAATTACACATTTTTAATTTTCTTGGAGTATGTTGTTCCTGTGTAACATTCTCTCCAGAGTCTGGGAACTAATTTTTAATGTTGTGAAATTTCTCAAATAATATTCTTAATATTGTTTATTACATATAAAGTTCATAGATATCAGATATTTAAGCCTCAAGAGCTTAAATGTAACAAATTAAATGGTGTAACAAATTGCATATTGTCTCTCCCTAATGTAAGTCGCTTTGGACAAAAGCGTCTGCCAAATGCATAAATGTAAATGTAAGAGTGACTGAGACCAGGCGCTTCAGAGTTTATGTCTGTTAGCAGTGCATTCTGGGGGACGAAGTTTCCTCTTCTGTGCATTTGTCACATTGGAACCACATTTCGTTCACACAGAAGACGGATAAAAGGTGGATGTTATTTATAATTTAAACGATTACATCAAACATAAATTATTTCACAAAAGAAATCCGAATTCTCTGAAAATCCGAATCCTGCAGTCTGAATGTAGAAGTAAGTTAGTAGTATGGCACCATTACACATGTCTACACTGTAGATAGACTCAGCAGGGGTGTTTTTTTTTTTCATTTTGTACTGTAACCAATTTTTGATAACTCACATTTTTTTTAAAAACTAACCCGTTTTTCAGTGTAACAAATCAAAAGAAAATTCGGTAACAAAAAAGACTCAGCGGTCAAAATGATTTTTTTTTTTTTGTGGTTCTGGAGTCGACTTTTGAGAGCTATTGTTTTTATGCATTTTTTTGTGAGGGTAAAGGGGTGCAGTATTTTTTGTCCCAGGTGGCCTCTCATAGTGGAATACGTCACCTGTCCGCCTCTCTGTTTCTGAGCACTGCTCAGCCAAAGCAATGAATTATTCATTGAGCTGCCCAACGTGTCAGACTGCTGAAGCTAATGTGCAGACTCAGTGAAGTGCATCACTTTCATGATGTGAGGTCACTTTCAGACAATGAAGCTGCTCAAGACACTACAAATATTCAAATTATGCTTAACTCTACAAAGTAAAAGTAGCCATTCCTCACATTTAATTGATAGATACAATTTGAGTTTTAGAATTGCCATAACCCTTGCTTATAATAACAACATTCCTATGCAATATTTGAAGGTATTAATAAGGCCTATTTTTTAATCAGTGACACTGATTAACACTTAAAACATTTTATGTGAAAGTACACATCTGTGTATAGCACAAAATGGGAATTTTGTAATTTAATCAAAGAATAATAACAAATTCCATCCATTTATCCACCCATCTTCTTAGTCCCTTTCGGGGTCACCACTAATCACAAATTAAAGTCAGTTTTCAGGTGTTTTTATTTTAATATATGCAATTTCAAAAATAGCATATTTTATATGTTATTAAAATAGCATATACGCATCATTAAATTATGTCATATTAGTATTAAAATGGCAAAGAAAGAAAATAGGCGTATCGTAATTTATCCATTTTATCGAGATTATTTGACAAATAAACCAACTACAAATCCCATAATCCAGTGCGCTACGTCGAACCACGTTGATACCGGAAGTAAACAAAATATACGGGGGGCTGCGAAGCTGAGAACCGCGTTAATTATTCTCTTTTCCAAGATAATCGTTTAATTTAGCATAAATGATTAATATTAACATTAACTAACTTAGTTGAGTTTAACATGGCATGTTACTTTATTCTCAAACATACACATTTATCCATTATCCTCCACCGTTAGCATGGCGAACAATGATTTGTCGTAAGTAAGCATGTTAGTTTTCTTAGATTTTTTTCTGTCAAAAATTGACAAACAACCGCAAGACAACAAGAAAAGCATCAGCACAAGGTTACAACACGAGATAACGCCATTAATAAAAGGGTGAAATGAACGGACAAGCTGACATAGAGGTGGATTATAAAAGAAAATACAAAAATCTTAAACGGAAACTGAAGTTCCTGGTCTATGTATGTGTGTTTTCATTCGTTTTTTTACATTTTATTTAAAATGGTAATTTAGGGAACCCATATTCTAAGAATCCATATTCTAAAATTCTTTGTTCAGGAGCAGGAGTGCTTTCAGGAGGAGCTGAGAAGAGCTCAGAGGAAACTATTAAAGGTCTCTAGAGACAAGAGGTAGCATCTCTGCTTTCTTATGTCTCATAAGTCCTCACTGAAACACTTAATTCAATATTCTCTCTTATTTTGTGTCAGCTTTCTGTTGGATAGGCTGTTGCAGTATGAAAGAGTGGATGAGGAGTCTTCAGGTGAGTTTTAGACAGATTTTTCACATGTTTCTATGTACACAGCTGAGATTTATTTTAATTTTTTAGACTCTGATGCCACGGTCTCCTCGGACAGTGATGCAGAGGGAGCCAGAGAGAGGGACAGGGATTCAGGGAAGAAGTGAGTTCACAAAGTTGAACTGGACTGAAGAAAAAAAAATAACCATCAGAATTTTTAAGATCAGCATTTAAATAAAGACTATTCAGTGTTAGAGTATGATAGAATTCCATCCAATAAGAGATGGGGTTGTTTAATACTGATGGACTGGGTTGAAAATCAATCACAACATTCCCCTATATACACATATGTTCTTTAAAAAAAACGTGCCTATTCCTATCGCATTAAGGGTTTCTGCGTGGTCTTAAAAAATCTAAAATTTAAACTCACTGTTCTAGGTCTTAATTTTTCACAAGTCTTATTTTTCTGATGTCTGTCAGGTATGTGTTTTTTGTTGTTGCTTTGAGGTTGCCAGAGGTTGAGAATAAGCTCCTAAATGCAAAAAAAATTAAAACTACAAATGATTGTTAGGGTTGAGAAAAGGACAGTGAACATTCATAAATGCTCAAAAACTTGATTGTTAGGGTTGCTAGATATTGTCAAAAGACTCATAAAAAAAATGTGAATGTGATTGTAAGAGTTGCTAGAAATTGAGCAAGTGTGCATAAATGCTCAAATCACAAAAGTTATTATTGGGGTTGCCAGAGATTGAGAAAATGCGCATAAACGCTCAACTTTTTAAAAGGCATGGTTAGGGCTGCCAGATTTTGAGGAAACCTGCGTAAATGCTCAAAATTGAATGCTAGGGTTTTAAACAATGTATTTGAAGCACACTGTTTATTATACAAAAAAAGTTTTGCATGTGTTTTTGACATAGGTCTTAAACTTGATTCTTAACAGTCTTGAAAAGGTCTTAATAAGCCTTAAATTTGACCTAATGAAACCCTCGTTTATCACTGCTACCACTAAAACATCACGAGATCTCCGTTAAATACTTCCTATTCCCCGCAGAAGAAGGAGTCCCGGAGTTCCTCCCATCTCCTCATCTCCTCATCTTTCTCTTCTGCCGCGCTCTGGGGCCGCTCCTCTGCAGTCTCAAGCTCAATATCTCAACGCTGTGAGTACAATCACCTCCATCCATTACCTCACCACAATCATCCTCTTTAGTTCCTCATGATGCTGAATGCTCAGCTTCGAATCATCATTTAGTTGTCCCTTTTGTTTCTCTTTGCATCATCTCACCCGGTTCATCATTCTGGGCGCTCTTGGGGTGTGTACATGGGGTGTGCGGGAATGACTGATGTGTGATTGTGGGGCCAGCTCTCCTTCCCTCCTGAGTATTTGGCTCCCTCTGCTGAGCGAGTGAAGAAAGAGAGAAAAACAAAACTGGCCAAACACAGGAAAGACGGTTCAGGGAAGGTGAGCGAGGGACTGAGCGAATGGCTCTAGGTTGATCCTGAAGTGTATTAACGTTCTTCCAGTTACCGTGCTGCGTCTGATGTTCGATCCGCTGCTCCCCCAGGTGGTTGGGTCTCTCACATCCAGTTACCCAGCAGGCAGTGGTGCATCTGCGGGCACGGGTGGACCGTTCAGCTGGGTCCCGCAGCAGATGCTGAGTGAGGATGCTGGAGAGGAGGACGTGGAGAGTGATGGAGACAGTGACCGGGGGGACGAGGAGAGAGGAGAGGGAGACGAGGCGGAGCTCGTCATTGATATTCCCAATGAGTGAAGGTACTGGCGTTTAGCTGCAGATAATACGCTGAGTTAAAGCCATGATTTATGAAGAGTGCAGGAAAACTTGGTTAAACACTCAGTGTGATTGGTCAATCTCATTAAAGAGAAACAGGCTCAGGGGTCCACTTCTCTATCTTGAAATACCTCAACACCCGGCAAGCAATGACAACTCTCAAACTGAAATAGAGCTTGCATATTAAACCGTTAGGGCCATTACACACCTATCGGCTGGCTGTGTGAGTTCTTTTGGGGTCAAAAAAAGTGCACCACCCCTCTCCTGAACACTAGGTTGTAGGGATGGTAGGGAGTAAATACCGTTGTACTGCAATAGCAATTTTTTTCGCTACTACCATGGTTGCATGACTCGAAAAACTATAGGTCTTCAGAAAAAAGTTTGCTCAGGCGAATGGAGCGAACGGGAAGTAGCAGGAACTACAATTCCCATAAATCGTGGCCATCATCCTTTGTGGTCTGTTGTAGCTAAAGAGTCAGTAATTCTGCTAGTAGAGGCGAAAGAAAAGAGATGGTCGAATCTAAAGCGCATTTGAGGAAACATTTCGGTTTCGCTCTGAAAAGAAACGAGAAAAGAGAAAAGGTTACAGACAAAGAAAACACGGGATGCAGGCCCTGTCAAATTGTGGTGAAATACAAGTCAGGAAATATGACTAACATGAAGAGCCATTTGTTAAGTAATCACCCCAAAAAGTTACGTGAGGATACGAGGAGCAAAATCCAGAAGGGGCAAAAAAAAAACAACTCTAAAAGAAGCGTTTACAGCATCACTCCGCCTCAACAGTGCGAGAGCACAAACGATCACCAGATGCATTGGTGAAAATATCGCCAAAGACATATTTCCATTTTCCGTGGTAGACATTGAATGTTTTTGCATGGTAGACAAAGAGGTTGGTAAACATTTTGTAGCCAAAGGATAAAAGATATTATTGATATGCTAATTGTACTTAAAAAAATGCTCTCTGAATAAGTGAGTGTTCTCAAATACTCATTCAGCACTTGGGCCAGCTACAATAAGTATGGTACTATTTTTCACAAATAGTAAATTGAAACTTTATTTTTTGTATACTTTAATAATTTTTTGGTATCAAAATTTAAAAGTTTAAGTTCCTGTTTCAAAATTTACAGATAGATGGCTGATTTGTATGCAATGTATATGTTCAGTGCTCATGTAAACAGTTTAATAAACACTTACTGCATTTTTTTTTGAGTCTCTTCATTAGTTTTATTTTTCCTGTAAATGATTCAATAATTGCCGTACTGTGGCATTCATACCGAGGTATTACAGTAACGGAAAGTTTTGATACTGTTACATCCCTACTAAACTGAGCTTCGGTCAATTGCCAATCAACCCAGGCCACACGGTGGTGCTGCAGCACCTTACTTTGAGTGTGAGGCTTGTTTATAAAGAAAAGGAAATTGAGCATTCACACGTCTGTGTATATAAACCAAACGATTAGTTATCTGGCAAACAAACCATTTATAGAAGCAGCTCTAGCTCCTCCATCTCCATTTCTAGTTCTTTTCTTTGTTTTTTGTTGTTTTAATCAAGGATGAAGTGAAGATAAGAGCGAAGAGATAGCTTCCCTCCTCAACACTAGAGGGTGCACAAATGGGCAATATGGCACCTTTAGGTGGCCAAAGAGATTGATTTTCATTATGCGTTACTCTCATTATAATAGATTCTCTTCATCTTTACCCTAAGCATTACTTGTGAGGTAGCGTAGCCATGCAGGAGTGTTTAGACAACAGTGAGGAGACCAAGCGTGAGGGAGAGAAAGCAGAGAGAGATCGAGAAAGCCAGGCCCAGTTCACCCAAGAGCAGCAAGTTCAGGCAAGTTGCTATGAGATCTTTAAGCGTCCCCTCCCACACTGCAGCTGAACTTGAACTAGGAACCACCACAGTGTACTTATTGGTTTGCCAACACTATGCAGAAGCCTTCAAACAATGTTTTTTTTCTTTCTTTCCACAGGCGTTCAAAGACTACAAACATCTACTTCTGTGGTCCAAAAATGTTATGTCTTGTGTAATTTTTATTTTTATTAAACATTATCAATGTGTACCCAATGCTTCTGTCTTTATTCTCAGCAGCATCAGAGTTTTGACATGGTCTTAAAACTTCTAACAATTAAAAGGCCAAATTGTATGCCTTAAAGTCTAAATTCACTGCTCTGAATCTTAAACAGGTTTTCACAGCTCTTATATTTCTGATGTGTTTGTTTTTTGCTTTTGGGTTGCCAGAGTCTTAGAGAATGCTCCTAAATTACTAAATGTAAAAGTCTGAGAAAATGTGCAGAAATGCTAAAAAGATAAGTCATGATGAGGGTTGCCACAGTTTGAGAAAACCCTCTCGTACACTCATAATTCTCAAAATCTTAAAAGTGATTGAGTTGCCAGATATTGACGCAAGACTCATAAACATTAAAAATGTAAATGTGGTTTTGTAGGTAGCCAGAGATTAATAACGTGCATAAATGTGATTGTCAGGGTTACCAGAGATTGAGAAAATGCTCCTAAATGTTTAAAAATGTAAAAGTGACTTTAATGATTGCCAGTTTGAGAAAACGCTCAACATTGTAAAAAGTAACATTGTGCCAGTTAGAAGTAAGGAAACGCTTGTGAAACACTCATAAATACATTTAAGAGTGATTTAAGTGCCAGATATTGACAAAACACTCATAAATGTTAAAAAATGTTTACGTGATTGTAAGGGTTTCCAGAAATTGCTAAAACCTACATACATACATTCTCAAAAGCATAAAAGTGATTGTCAGGGTTGCCAAAGATTGAGAAACTGCATATTTGAGAAAATGCTCATAAATGCTCAAATTTGTAAAAGGGATGGTTAGGGTTGCCAGAGTTTAAGTATCACTCATGCAAAAAATGTTTACATGATTATTGGGGTTGCAAGAGATTGTGAAAATGCTCATAAATTCTTAGAAGCATGAAAGTGATTGTTGGGGTTGCAAGAGTGAGAAAACGATGTTTTTGAAGGATACTGGTTATAATTAAAAAAGGTTTTGTGTGGGTTTTTGATGTTATGACATTGGTCTTAAATGTGATTCTAGATGGTCTTAAAAAGTCCTAAATGCAAATTAAGGTTTTCTCCAAGTGTTTTTCAGAAGTGAGTGTTGTGCAGATGTTCGGAATGCTGCCATGCAGGTATCATGAAGGCGTGTGTGAGGTGTGAGTACTGGTTTGAGTGCATTATAGCAATACTCAGATTAGGTGTAGTCAGAAAGGGGGAGGGATGAAGGCGCTGTGATTGTGCCCGGACTCATTCTGCATAGCCGAGCAGAGAGAGCGAGACGGAGCTTGTTTGGTGGGGCTGCTAGTTCAGCACTGTTGTTCGCTGCAGTCCTGCGTTGCTGCGTCCAGGGTTTGCCATGCTGCCCATGCTCACTGTGTTGATCTCTGCAGCGCTCCTCAACAGTGCTGCAGCTTCACACTCCGAGGATACAGGGTTCCTCCAGTGTCAGGAGTGTTTCTTTCGGGGGAAGCCTCCAGAGTCACTTTCTGAGCTCGGGTTGGAGCCGAGGTGTCACACACATCTGAGCGGGCGGCCCTTTGCGTCACTGTTCAATAACAACTGCCAAAGCACGGTGTTTACTGCACTTCAGCTCGGCTTGAATAATGGATGGGGCAGAGGAGAGCAGAGCACGGTGAGCCACAGTGTTTTCCTCGCCCTTGGTTACCGACCTGAGGTTTCTGTTGACTTCATGTGAGGCTGGTCTGATGCATTGTCTTCATATTGGAGTAGACCAAAAAAGAGTGTAGTCAAGTCAAACGAGTCACTTCTGCCGTTAAACACAAGACAGATATTAGAAATTGTGTAAAGAAATAACTATTCAATATGTATGTTTTAGTTTCAATGCATTTGTGAGGATGCAGAACATCGGATTTTTTATGGCGTTAACTGGAATGAGAGTACACTGCTTAACCACATTCCTTCTTCTGTGATCCAGTTTAATATGTTAAAGAGAAAACTTGTGTTTTGTAAAGTTATTTTGATAACAGAAATGTGTGCTTAATCTTTGCCAGAGGTCTAACTCAATACCTGGAGGGATGCAGCCAATCCTTGTTTTTGTTTCATCCCTGCTTTAAGAGAGACACCAGTAGCTCCAAATGAGCTAAGCAGAGCTTATTTAGTAGACTCAGGCGTGTTCAGTTAAAGGTGCAGTCTGTTGGTATTTGGTGACACATGGGACTAGCAGCAAAAAATAAAAGGGATAACAACAATTATGTATATTACAATGCCGAGTTGTTTTAACAGCATCGAAATAGTCGATATTGATAACAATGATGATTAGCAGGGCATCACGGTGGCACAGTGGGTAGCACGGTCATCTCACAGCAAGAAGGACGCAGATTCGAGCCTTGGCTGGGCATTTCTGTGTGGAGTTTGCATGTTCTCCCCGTGACCGCGTGGGTTTACTCCGGGGACATGTCCAAAGACATGCGGTATAAGTTAATTGGGTAAAAACAATTGTCCATAGAGTATGAATGTGAATGAGTGTGTGTGAATGTTTCCCAGCGATGGGTTGCGGCTGGAAGGGCATCCGCCGCGTAAAACATATTCCAGAAGAGTTAGCGGTTCAGTCCACTGTGGCGACCCCCGATTATTAAAAAAAAAAAGAAAAACTTTTTTTTTATGGGGGATTTTAACTAATAAGCCACATGTCTGTTTGATTTTTACCTTGTAAATTGAGGTGTGTATAATTATTTTAAACAACTAACATGAGTGCACATGTCTTTCAATCAGCAGGATGGTCAAGAAGAAATCGATGGGAGTCCACATGAGGTCATCCCTGCTCTTTACAGGACAAATGCTGATGAAACACCATCAGCCACTCCTTTCCAGAAATGGGACACTTTGACTGCAGAGCTGCTACGGGACTCCATCATACCCCAGTGTTCAGAAGTGAATGGGCAGATTTACGTGCAAACCGGCGTAGGCGGTTTCAATCAATGTGGCGCAAAACTGATGTGGTCAGCGGTGTGTTGTTCTGCTTCGGATGCAAGCTTCAGTGTTGGGCTTGTGAAGGAGTGGGATGTGGAAAAGCTCAGCATTCAGACTCTGGAAGAGCGTATTGGAGTTGCAAACCTGTTTTCTGGGGGATGCGGCGAATTCAGACATCAAAGTGGAGAGGAACTCGGTTTGGTTTTAGAGCCGCAACCTAATGTTGCTAAATCGGACAATTCTGAAGTACTTGGTGAGGAAACCACTCAGGAAACAGGAAGTTTGGAATCAATCCTTGAGGACGTCTCTTTGGAGCAGCTAAATGGTGAAACTGCAAGCGAGCCAGCTCTTTTGAACACAGACATGGACCTTGAGGAAAGCACCAATGAGACGGAAAGCTCTGAATCTGTCATCCTCTATGTTTTATCTTCCACTGTCTACTTCCTTTACGCGCCATTCTCTCCAATTGTAAATCGAGTCGTTAACCTCCCCTTCCAGCTCACTTACGTTATTCAGGAAGACCTGGCTGTTTTGGTTTCTGTCCCTTGCGACAGCTGCACTTTGGTCAAGAACTTGATCTCAGGGTTGTGTTCGGGAGTTTCCTGCATCTTCAACACATTGTACCAGATAGGTGAAACCACTGTGTGTATGCTATACGATTGCCTGAGTCCACTAGTGATCAGCCTGGCTCTCACATTCCAGGAAGGATTGTTCGGGATGGGCACTTTAGTTTCCGAATCACTGGGAATTGCTATTGGAACGGTCGAGAATGGGGTTGCTCTTTTCAGAATGCTTTTTAGGTTAATTTTGGGTGATTCCGTTGAATATCTTTCTACCTTATCTTTCGAAGTAGGCCACCAAGCAACCATTGTAGGCAGCGGAGTTGGTACGCTTACATGGAGAAGCGGAAAAGGGGTGGGTCACGCGCTCAACTTTATGATGTCCATCGTTGGTGGCATGGTAGGTAATAGCATAAGTAACATACAGGAAGTGCTTGGGGTAAGCTCAGGAGAGTCACCTGTACTGCAAACACCGGAAATTCTGACCTCTGAAGTGGTCGGTGAATAAAGCTAATCATGTCTGCTTGTTTGGAGTGGAGCCTAAATTGTAAACAGCAGCCAAATCCTTTATACAAGCCTTGCTTTCAGTAGAATTTCCTAATTGGAACATTTAAAGTATATACAAAAATAACCTACTACATTAGAGAAAGACAGTATTACGAATATTGACAGACCCCTTTGTTAATCCTAGTTAAAGTAACCAGGTGTCGCTGTTGCCTTTGCCAGTTGACATTTGGGTGAAGTCAGAGAACACCTTGGACAGATTCCAGGCCACCACACACCTACGCAAACTTAATTCTGCTAATAACTTCTTTTCATGGTGCTTCATCACTTGGATGGCGATAAACATCTATTAAAAGTGCAAGAAATTAAACTTACCATCGACTCCCAATTCTACAGCGTGGCCACGCCATACTTCCTTCTTTTTGTCCATGTTTTTATAATCATTATGCTCTTATCGAACAAATCTCAATGGTTGTAAACCAGCATTTCCTTTTAATGAGCTGCTCTTATGTCTCCAAAATTCTCAGAATATGTGGCAAAAGAGCCAGCTCTTATCGATCAACCGTGAGATCACGCATTGCCACAAACCAGGAATATGAGTGAGCTCACGTCTGCGCCCTTTATTTATTTTCCCTAACATTTGTGTGGATTTCTTGCTAAAGCACTGCGTATGGACGTGGTGTTGTACGTACTCGCAAAATTATTGAAATTCACTCATCTTTGTGCATGCTGGTGCCTATGCAGATTCTCTTCGCAATTCATGTGAAACTGAGCATGGACAAAACTCCTCTGAGTGTCTGTCAGTCGCGGCTCCAGCACCTTCAAAGTGGAAGCTCGGTGGAATTTTAAAGTAGTTGTGGGCCATATCATATCAGCTATGATAATACCGGTAAAATTATTAATATGGTTTAAAAATTTAATTTGCGGTACTGTGACGTGTTCACGTTATAATGTCAGGCAATTTACATTCGTCGCACAGCTTGCTCAAAACTCGGAGGACGCTAAACAACACAGTGCTGGACACATTGACCGTACATAACATGGACGTTGTGAGAATAATAAGAAATTCTCATATTATACTCCGTATTCTTGTGAGATTCTCTGTGTGCTGAGTGTGACTAGATTATCCTGTGTTTTTATTTCTGTGACTGATTTACTTGGTTCTTTCTGCAAACTGCCACATTCCACCTTCTCCTGGAAATCTCATGCCCACCATATGCTCTGGGCAGATGGTTGAAACTCTGACTATGCTTGTGTGTCCTGATAGCCCCTCCCTTGTGGGAGTATATAAGGAGACTAAACTCTGTGTTTCTTGAAGTCTTTGTCTGAATAAACTCACACTCACAGCAGTTGACTTGTTCATTCAAAGCTTCCAAAGGGCTGCGGGGATCCACTACCGACTCGGCTAAAATGCTAAAATAAAAGAAATCCTACAGATGTAGTGTCCGTGATGTCACTCGAAGGTTTCTGGCAAAGTCAAAAGGGTCTGAGTGGGTGAATTCGGTAAAAGAAAATCCAGTAAAGGTCAAAACAAGGGATCTGAATCAACAAACCTAATTGAGCCAGCAGTGGAAACACTTTTTTTTCATTTGTTTCGTTTTAACATTGGAGTGAATGAGAACCTGCTCAATTCTGGAGTCAGCCTCAAGTGGCGGGTTGAGGAACTGCAGTTCAGTTACTTCCTGTTAAGCCTTTAGGTCTGTCTGGAAGTCTTTAGGAAGTTCAGAATAAGAGTTAAATCTCAAAAATGCTTGACTGAATGAGTGGATTGTACTATCATTCTTCGGTCATCTGCACGCTGCCACCGGGAGATTATATTTATCTATTAGTTCACGATCACATGCTTGTATATTTATGATTCGCTAATTCTATGACAGGGAAAAAGCCAACATTCCCTGAAATGAATGGGATATCGCCCATCCTCACGTGATCCTAATGGAATTTTGAAAAGTTAATTTTGGGGGTTTTTGGACTCTACAACAAGAAGTTGAAATGCATCCAAGGTCAAAAAAACAAAACAAATATTTGATTGTACCGGATTGTTTAGTGACTACCATGTGATTCGTTTGACTCAAAGCCTCTTTACATGATGCAACCATCTCGCCCAACTGTTTTAACTCCTCTATCTGCCCGATATTATCAGGAAAATGAACAAAACATCACATCCTGTGTCAAGTTGGGCAGATAAAGAGTAAAAAAAGATCAAGTTGGTGAAACGGCAGTGTTAAATCCTGCTCCAAAAACAGGTATGAATTTTTTAAAAAGTATTTATGAATGAATTCTAATGGAAAAAAGCATTAGTGTTGGAGGTGGGCAGTTCACTGGTTGACTGTCCATACTCTGTACTATTAATACTACTACTACTGCTGCACACATGGCATGTGGATGGAATTCCTAAAACACTGTGTTTTACGTTGCATTTCTTTCAAAGAATGGCACTTGGTGAACAATTTCAGTCTTTTAAGGTGAGAAAAAGAAGTTTAAACATGATTAAATTACAGTTCTTTCTTCTGTATTGCCTTGGCTTTAAGTGCGGCAATAAAAGATTCTCAATGAATCATGTGTTCTGTCGATTAACGGCCAATGTGCAAGCCAGTGTAACAAAAGTGAATCTGATGAAAGCAGAATTGAAATGATATAGCTTTATGTAATCATCACTACAGATGCAGAGTTGGCTTTGTATCAAATGTGTTTAAAAGCTATTCTCTGAATTGAATGTGGGGTCGTGAATCAGGGGACCTACCTTCACTGGTGTGTTAGCTGTGTGTGTAACTGCTCAACAGTGCTAGTGTTTGTATACATTTGATCTTATTTTGAACGGCTTGTTTGTATATATATATATATATATTCAGGACTCACACTTTTCAGTGATAAATGCTGAATTACTGTTGTGTGTTTGGCTGTGTTAATCAGTCGGATTGTGAAAAACATTTGAAATACTACAGAATGCCAGAAGTAAAATTAAATCAAGAAAAGGAGTGCAAAAAAACTGTCCAAGGAAGGGAGGCGCTTGTGGTAGGTCAAGATTTCCACGATGACTGTTATTTTCATTTTTGTCAGGTTGGTGAAATAGTAATTTACAAATTACTGGCTTAAAATGGTGAGCACTATTCTGTTCAATTGTACTATCCCAGGGAAGTATCTCCAAGATGGCTGAATTCTGGTTTGATGACGCGCCATTAAAAAAACTATAAATGGGAAATATTTCTCATGAACAGTTTGGTCTTGCGAAAATTATGTGCCACATAGTGCCACACAGGGTATATCTCCTTTAAAATTTGACACTCAAATCAAAATACACATTCACAGAAAGAAACAGATTTCCATTTAGAGTTACAGGCACAAAAATAGTATAAAAAATACAATTAAATTGTTCTACGATATGTCAACAGCGAAAACTGCTTCCACCATACTGTAGCTTTCTTTCACCTCAGGAATATTGCTAAAGTGCGGAACATGCTGTCTATTGTAGATGCAGAAAAATTAGTGCATGTTTTCATGACTTCCAGAATGGATTATTGTAATGCTCTGTTAGCCGGCTGTTCAGCCGCAACGCTACAAAAATTACAGTTAGTCCTGAACGCAGCAGCTAGAGTTCTCACAAGAACAAAGAAATATGATCACATTACACCGGTTCTGTGCTCTCTTCATTGGCTTCCTGTACAATATCGCATTGACTACAAGATTCTGCTCCTTGCCTTTAAGGCACTGAATGGCTTGGCTCCGGCCGACCTGAGCAGTCTCCTATCACGATATATTCCAGCTCGCTCTCTCCGATCAAAAGAAGCAGGACTATTGATTGTACCGAAGGTTAGTAAATCCACAAGAGGTGGAAGAGCGTTCTCATATAGAGCCCCGAAGCTCTGGAATAAACTACCGGATGTTGTCCGCAGCTCAACTACGCTCACAGATTTCAAAACTAAATTAAAAACATATCTGTTTAAACTGGCATTCCAATAATTATCTCTTGGTATTTGTCTAAACAGATATGGTGCCTGAGCACCATATAAATACAAACTGTTTGAAAAAAACAATGTGGTTCAATGTTCCTCTCTAACCTATCCTCATTATTTATCTCACCTCCTGCAGCTGATGCTGATCACTTGTTTGTTGTCTATGTTACAGTTTACTAACCGTTTTCTCCATTTCTTAGTTCCTGTTTTGTCTTTGTTTGTTTTGTTTGTTTTTTGTTTTTCAGGTCCTGTCCGGCAAACCGTTCATCGATGGATTTTTAGTTTGTATGTTCTTTATGCTGGGGAGGTGATTAGCACCTGCCTCAGTCAGCGGGAGTCCCCTCTCAGAGGGAACTCCTGTCTGCTCTGCCTGATCCTCACGAGGACTTTGTGAAGCTGCTTTGAAAGCAATTGCTAAAAAAGCGCTATATAAAAACTGATTGATTGATTGATTGATAGACTCCAGTTGTCATTTCATTGTCTTTTTTTTTCAAACTTTTTTTCTCGGGTTCAATGAAAAAGCATGTTTATAGCAGATTTTACCTTAAAAGCAGAAACTGTTTATTACATTGTTATTTTGTTTAAAGTCACAGCATCGAATACAAATGAAACAGACTGTTATAGTGATTATTAGATAAATTTTTATAAAAATAGAAATTAAATAACAAGTTAGATTTGTACTACTCAATTAAAATTCATATACAATTTAAAGCAAACTTAAAAGTATGAATGGGCAATAGTAGTCTTTCTTTTCTTTACAGTTGTTACAAAATGGTGATTGAAAATAAAATGATCAAAAAGAATTAAAACAAGAATTTAAAAAGTTTTCATGTTTTATTTAATAATTAAAACACGGAATAGAAATGGATTAAAAATGCATTGGCCTATAAAAAACTAAGAGATAACCCTTAAAAATAATCTTGTAAGCACATTCACACAGAAATAAAATAAAAGTAGAAATATGAAATACTAAATAAAAAAAGATGTAATTCTAAACAAATGATAGCTCTTTTTATGATAAGCAAAATCTAATCAGTCATCAATTTATTTCCCATTTATTAGAAGAAAACTGCAGAAAGAATCCTGAGACATTGTTCAGCAAAAACAAGACGAAATGCCTCGAGTATTTATATCAGCATGTTAAATTACATTTATAAATAAGATCTCAGACTTGATTTGACGGGTTTTGCTCTTTTAGTTTACAAGCGCCTGCAAATTCTCTTTGACGAAAGAAATTGCAATACATCCAAGTTCTCCGTGTATTGCGTTTTGTAGTCCACTCTACCCACAGCTGCGCATGCGTCATTGCGTCAGGCGGATGATCTTGGGTGTTTTGCGACACCTTGATTCGCTTTACGGTAGCTCCTGTAAAGCTGAGAGGATCTTGTGTGCATGTGGCTTTCAAGCTGACGTTTCTCCACTTTTCCCTTCAGGTGAGTTGTTAAAGGTTTTAAAATGATTATACTAAATACAGATACCGTAATGGCTGTGACAGTTTACACAACTAAATAAATTGCCGTTATTTTAGTAGAGTATAGACTTTAGTTGACTCTGAATTGAACTGTTGATGTGTTTAGCCAATTAGCCAGTCAATCTTAGATCTAACGAATGAAGTTACAAGTTTTAAAATGCAATGTTTACACGCACTAAAGATTAGTATATTGTTTACATTAAAGTTGTTTGGGGAGACTTAAATTACTCAACTATATTATGATAATGTAAGAAAAGTACATGTTTATTTGAGTGCACCTGCTATGCAAATAAGTCTGACATGTGTTGAGCATGCTGTAAACTGACATTTCAGAGTAATTGTTTGTATTAAAGTGGATTAATAAGAATCCATAAACACAAAGTGTCTGCTTCATAACTGTCAGCATTTTGTCGGTGTTGTATAAAAGAGTGTAAAATTGTTATCAATTGATATGTCTGCCATCAGATGGACACACTTTACATCTCTTCACATCCTGATGACGTCAGGAGTTTGCTACCTCTGATCGCTGCTCAGTTTGGTCCCTCTCCTCCCAGAGTGGTCCATGATGAGCCTCCAGCTCAGGTTGCCAGATCTCACCCTGCTCTAGCGTTAGCAGGAGCGGGGAACTCTGTGCTCACTGGTGCCAGCGCTGTCAGCTGGTATCTGGCCGCTGCAGGTAGACGGACCGGCGGTGATAAGAAACAGGAGAGCCAGGTCTGGCAGTGGTTAAGTTTTGCTGAGAATGAGCTGACTCCGGTGGCCTGTGCTGTGGCTTTTCCTCTTCTGGGCGTCATGGGAGTGGATAAGAAGGTGCGTCTTTGTAATTATTTATTGGTTTAAATACTCTGTGGTTGCCTTGTGCTTATGCATATCTTGTTTTTTAGCTTCAGCAGAGTTCTAGAGCAGAGCTGCTGCGTGTTCTCAAGGCTCTGGACGAGGTTCTAGCACCACGGACGTTCCTGGTTGGAGAGAGTCTAACTTTGGCAGATATGGCAGTGGCTATGGCTTCACTGCTGCCATTCAAATATGTGAGTAACATCTGCAGACTTCGCGTGATGCTTCTTATTTTTATGTAAGCAAGTGTTTCGAAAGTGTACTAAGACTTAGTTTCATAGTCAGAGAGTTAATTTACAGTGTTTTCTCTATGTTAGCTGTGGTTGTTTTTCATTATCACGATCAGACACCTAACACTGATATTTGGTTTTAAATAATTTTTTATATGTTAATTTGTACAAGGGGAAAATCAGATACATTTATAAATTGAAGAATAACCTGCTAAATCACTCTAGAACACATATGTCGAAGTCAACGGCCAGATCTAGCTTACATATGTATCTATGGCTACAAATTTGGGCCCTTGGAAGAAAATAGTTTTGCGCCCCCGATCCTCGCTAACACTCACTGTCCATGAAGGGTTAAGAAACCACTTAGTTGCTCAAATTGAAAAACGTAGTTTGCCGTGTAATAAACTATGAATGACTCCCCGTTGAAACCTGATAGATTCTTAAACTCTGGACTCTTAAATTTGATGCATCTTGCAGTATTTAGCTGCACACCAAGTTTTTTTTAGACATTTATTTTATTACTTAATATGTATTCAATTGCAAAATATTAAAGCTTTATTCCTCTTTTAAATAGCACTCAAATAAATCAAATAAGAGGTGACCTTGTTTTATGCTCATAGAAGCAAGTTATGTTTTGAATTTAACAAATTTGATTGGACAAATGTTTGAAGCCATAAATTGTGATTGATATAATACATATTTTATTTTATTGATAGGAATGAGAGAAAATGCATATAAAAGATGAAAGTTCATTTTAAAATTAAGATCAATTTCATTAAGTTGTATATTCCTTATAATATAATGTACATTTTATATGATGTATGTTATTCATGGTTAAATATACAAAATTCTGCACCATTCTGCACCTACTGCCTCCTGAAGCACCACCACAAACATCCATTCAGAGCAATTCGGGTGTGGCTTGTCCAGGGCCACAACGGGCAGAAGGGATCTAGCTGGGATGGAACTGCCAACCCTCCGGATACGGGACGACCAACTCCACCACTACGCCGTCTTTCCGCCCCAAATTTAATGCAGTAGTCTTCAAACGCTCTGGCCGCGGATCAGTTGGGTCCGCGCCGCCAAATAAATCATTAATAATTCCATTGTAATTGTCTGAGTCTGAACAATCTTTTATTTAAAAAAAAATACCAGATTCGCATACTCATGTTATGTTGTTGCTGCAATGTTATGATGAAACTAGTAATAAAGTTTACAAGTACACAGTGAACCCGCGTTTATTGTAATAGTTGCAATATAAACTATTTACACTTTGTTGTGGATATGTATCTTTTTTTAATCTAAAAAAAAAATCACTCCAAAAAAATGTTTCTCCCACTCCGAGCCGCACTGCTCCAGGTCCATTCACTTAAAAGAGCTTGAAAAGCTTGAAGAGCTGACTGTCCTTGGAAGCTCTCTAGGCCGTTCCCTCAAGTTTTAATACTTTTTTTTTTATCTCCGTATGCTGCGCGCACCTGACCAAACTGCGCTTCAGACTCTGCAGCTCTTCAGGTGCAGCTCATTTTCACTTTCAGGGGTCGGATCAGTTTGAAACTCTCTGGGTATGGGTAAAAATGCAAAAAAATTAATAATAATAAAACATATCTATAAATGGTTAATAGTTTTAGATCAGTGACAAAATCAGTTGCTTGCTTGCTCAACAAGAGTAAGCATTGTTTTATACTAGATGCTGAGATCTTCTCGCTTAGTTTGCTATTCTGCTCAGTAATTGTCCACTCGTTAAGGTTAACTTTTCCCTGCTGCGTCTAGTTTCCTGCTGCGTATTCAAGCCCTTGTTAGTGGCTCAGTTGCTTTGAAACAGTAGCTCTGCTACTTAGCATGTTTGCCTCCTCCTTAATGCTGAACTTACATTTTTTTGTTAAGTTTTACTTTGCTAGTTTAGCATTTTTTGGGAACTATAACACCTATCTCTAACCTCCGAGACCCAGTTCGAACCCACTGCAAGAAATCTCGGGTTATATTTTTTCAAAATAATTGAAATAATCAATAACATAAAAATATAGACTAGATCATTATTTCTGTTATAAAAATGAAGCTATCTTTTTGTGAAATGCTGTGTTTAGTTTAGTAGATAAATGATAGATCATAAGAACAGATGTTGAAATCAGAAGTGGGTTAATGTTCTTTTCTCCTTACCTTTCTCTTGTAGGTATTGGAGGCTGCAGACAGGAAGTCCCTGGTGAATGTGAGCAGGTGGTTTAATACCTGTGTGAACCAGCCGCAGTTCCTGAAAGTGCTTGGTAAAATCTCTCTTTGTGAGAAAATGGTGCCTGTGAACACAAAACCCAGCGCTGCTGCGTCTGAAAATGCTACACCAGACGGCGCTGCTGTAAACGGTACACAACTTTTTTTTTTGTAAATTGAAGCTCATCATTCTGAAGACTTCTCTTTTTTTGGTGCCATTTTCTCAGGCCCTCCAAAAACAGAAGCGCAGCTGAAGAAAGAGGCCAAGAAGCGAGAGAAGTTAGAGAAATTTCAGCAGAAGAAAGACATGGAGGAGAAGAAGAAGAAGCAGCCGCAGCCTGAGGTAGGGATGTTTGGGAGTACAACAATGATTCCATGATAATTATGAAATAGTCCTACTTTATCACTTAAACACTGTGTATAGGTCGGCGTGTTACTGCAGTGTCTGGCTGTAGAGCAGCCCTGAATCCTGAATATAAGCCACATCGACTAGAATCCAAGTCACAGAAGCATCTTTTTCTATTGAGAG
The DNA here is from genome assembly GCA_900490495.1 of Danionella dracula. NCBI lineage: Eukaryota > Metazoa > Chordata > Actinopteri > Cypriniformes > Danionidae > Danionella > Danionella dracula. The sequence continues at coordinate 9,110,482 of UELW01000556.1, read as the reverse complement.
AGAGAGAGAGCACTCCAGTGTCCGATTATAGACCTGAAGAGGAAAGAGCCGGTTTCAACATCTAGTTTTTGAGGTTTAATGCCTCTCCGAGAGTACTGTAACTGTTCATTCTAGTCTTTCAACCAGATTCATGTTTTTGCGATTGGGGAAGAGGAGAGAGGAAATATCGTAGCTCATAATGTAGCCACAAACACTTTTAAAAGCAAGTATTCTCTTTTATACCAATTATTTCAGTAACAGCAGGGCTTGAACGGAACATATTTCCTCTCATCAGGGCTAATTTTTTATTACTTGTTATCCTCTCTAGGGCTGGACAATTTTGGAAAATAACTGAATTGTATTTATTTTTAACCAATGATGCGATTGGCACTTACAATGCAACAACTTTTTCCAATAATTTTTCTGTTATGTATTTTTACAACAATACCATGTAATGAATCATTGAAGTGTTAAAAGATCAATACATTATATAAATGAACTAAACATAAATAAAATGAAATCCTGTGATGCAACAACCAATTAAAAAAAATGAGCATTAATCAACTACAATTACAGTGGTCCTATAATGATTTATTCATTGAACTTCAAGCCCTGAACGCAGATGAAACCTGGTGAAGACATTAAAATTAAGGTCTGTATCAAAGCAAACCAACAAATTTTAAGATGTCAGAAATGTATATATAAATAATTAGTATGTGGCTATTTTGTATATTTAAAGTTGTCGTATAATTCCACGAGGAGAAGCAACCTGACTGGACAAGATCTGAAAGAAATCCACACTAACCCAAAAGGGCTAAAAAAGTTTTTACTAAGGACAGACTTGTGCAAGTTTTTAATGATCCTATAGCTTTTAAATTGAAATATTAACAACATTTTAAAACGGGATACTCGTGAAATTGCCATGTTGCCATTAGGGCTTTAAAAAGAAAAGAAAGAAAGAAAGATTTAAAGTTGTCATAACAAACATGTAAGCCTGTGGATTATACTTTGTTACGACCCCAAAATGGTGGTGGTGTCTAGGGTCGGGGTGTAACAAAAAGGTGGAGGAACAGAAATGAAAACGGGAACAACAGGACACAAACAATAACTTTACAAATCAAATGTGCTTTAATTAACAGAACTGGTGTTTCCAATGGTAAAATAAATCAAATACAAATACACACACTCCAGGGGCAGAGACTAAGGGACGCCAGGTAAAACAAAACAAACTAACTAGAAAGTGCAGACAATTCTAAGCTAACTAAATAACATACACAAAGCTAGAACTAATCTACCCTAACTAGAAAGTTATACAATAAACAAACCTGGCGCACACCGCTAAACTAGTGTGTATAACAGAAATAATCCTACGTGCAGAATGTATGTCACGTGACATTCTAAGCTGTCTCTGAGACCCTGGAAGTCAGAAGACAACGAACGTGACACACCGGGTAGGTAACAGAAGTGAACTCAAATGGCAACAAACGGAAGCAAACACAGGGAGCAAGGACAAACAAAACGGGCGGCAACCGAGTGGAGCCACTCTCTCCACGCCGCGTGAGCTAAGGACTCCGCAGAGCCCTCGCTCCTGAACAGGTGTCGGCGCGTTCCTTTTCAACTCCAGCTGCCGCCGCTGATTCGCAAACGAGCCGAAGTGGTCCGCCTCCTCGCTGCTGATCGGCGTCCCAACTGGCGAATCAGGGGACAGCTGGAGTCACCTGCAGAAATAAGCAGAAGCGCGCACGGGCGCGCGCACAAGCAGGCGACAGAAAATAAATGGGAAACGCTGCAAAACGGCAGGGGCCGTAACACTCCCCCCCTTAAAATCAACCTTCCAAATTAAACAACATCCTATTGGAAGGTTGAACTAAAAGAGACAGACACCCAAAGTGCGTAAAAGTGTTTAAACATAATTACAAACTTCAAAGAATAAACACTAACAAATACGCACACAAAATATACTTAAAACAAAGTGGTGATAAGACGGCAATCCAAAGTACTTAGAATTAAGCACGCTAGTCTTCGACAAAAAACACCACAAACACAAAACAATGGTGCTAGGACCTTCACCAAATGTGCTCAACGAAACCTCATTACAAAGGTTAGCACATAGGCCCTGAACAAAGCACCAATTAACTGAAAATTAAGGGAGAAAATTAACTAAACACAAGTGAACCAAAAAGATGCTAGGACCTCAAACGAATGTGCTTCAGCAAAACCTCACTGAGGCTAGCACATAGGTCCTGAACAAAAGCACCCTTAACAAATTGGTCCAGACACATAAAAACGAAGTGCTCAAACTAAATGAATGTCTGCTGAAAACATAGTGGCAATTCTCTCCCACACTACAAGTCAGGAGCTGACAACAAATGAAATGCCACAAACAAAGCAGACAAGCTCCCAAAACACAAAATAAAGCACAATGAACCCAAAGTTGCTCCACACAGACAAAACTGCTCTCCACCAATTTTGGGATCATTAAGAGATCTCCCGGACGAGCCCCCACTTTGTTACGACCCCAAAATGGTGGTGGTGTCTAGGGTCGGGGTGTAACAAAAAGGTGGAGGAACAGAAATGAAAACGGGAACAACAGGACACAAACAATAACTTGACAAATCAAATGTGCTTTAATTAACAGAACTGGTGTTGCCAATGGTAAAATAAATCAAATACAAATACACACACTCCAGGGGCAGAGACTAAGGGACGCCAGGTAAAACAAAACAAACTAACTAGAAAGTGCAGACAATTCTAAGCTAACTAAATAACATACACAAAGCTAGAACTAATCTACCCTAACTAGAAAGTTATACAATAAACAAACCTGGCGCACACCGCTAAACTAGTGTGTATAACAGAAATAATCCTACGTGCAGAATGTATGTCACGTGACATTCTAAGCTGTCTCTGAGACCCTGGAAGTCAGAAGACAACGAACGTGACACACCGGGTAGGTAACAGAAGTGAAGTCCAATGGCAATATAAACGAAAGCAAACACAGGGAGCAAGGACAAACAAAACGGGCGGCAACCGAGTGGAGCCACTCTCTCCACGCCGCGTGAGCTAAGGACTCCGCAGAGCCCTCGCTCCTGAACAGGTGTCGGCGCGTTCCTTTTCAACTCCAGCTGCCGCCGCTGATTCGCAAACGAGCCGAAGTGGTCCGCCTCCTCGCTGCTGATCGGCGTCCCAACTGGCGAATCAGGGGACAGCTGGAGTCACCTGCAGAAATAAGCAGAAGCGCGCACGGGCGCGCGCACAAGCAGGCGACAGAAAATAAATGGGAAACGCTGCAAAACGGCAGGGGCCGTAACATACTTACACTCACATTACTGTGTTTAATCACATGAACGTGTTATGTCTATGGTTTGAGAAAGCGTTTATTCATATTGCGGCTCAGCATCATGATGTCTATCTGCCATCGATGATGAAAGATGGCATCTTTTATCGACCCAACCCTAAAACAGCCCTAATCCTCTCCAACAGAAAAAGGCCAAAATTGAGAAGAAAGAACTGGGTGTGATCACCTACGACATCCCGACTCCAGCCGGAGAGAAAAAAGGTATGTTCTTTCCAGATTTGAAACCAAACCTTGGTGTTGATGGACCTCTGAGTTGTATTTGTGCCTCAGACGTGCTAAATTCTCTGCCGGATTCCTACAGTCCTCAGTATGTGGAGGCGTCCTGGTACTCCTGGTGGGAGAAACAAGGCTTCTTCAAGCCTGAGTATGGGGTAGGACTGGATTGTTCACATCAATAATTGATGCGTTTTTATTCCTTGATTCCTTCAATGTTTAATCTTTTTCCTATATTATTTAAACCTTTAAAAACAATGGCAAACCATGGTTTCTGGGAAATGCCTATCTTTGACACCCTGGTAGATTAGAATCAGACCTGCAAACACACCAAATTTGGACTCTCTAACGCCAATCCTCTAGCGCCACCACTAGGTAGAACTTGCAGTAATGTTTGTGCTTGCAATTTCTGAAACGTATGTCGTGGAAACCAAAATTAATGGATTGAGATTTTCCTTCAGGATACTTTGTCTACCATTTTGGATGATCTGAAACACATACTTTTTCTAAATCTTCCTAGACAAAGTTTTTCAACTTCTCAAAAATCAAACTAGACCAACATCAGAAAATGTGAAATAGAAGTTATGGAATATGGACTTGAACAGTTTTGTAATGTATGCTTTGAGATATTAGCAACGCTTTGAAATATTAATACGAAACTTAATGCATTAAATCCAAAACATGGTGTGAAGTAGTCTGAGTTTTGTCAAACTGCCCCTAGGGGTCAGGAGCCTTGAAAAGTTGGTATTTTAGCTTATAACTACCTGACTGTATGTCCAAAACTTGTCATACATTCATGCTAAAAATTAATTTTACTATGTCGGCCATGTTGAAATTTTTTTTCTAAACACACAAGTTAAAATTCAAATAATCAACAAGCATGTTCATCACAGAGTCATCATGCTTATCATAAAAAAATTTGTTCCAACAGCATCTTGTGCTTCACAGATATAATGAAATTACAGAAATGTGCTAATAATTTTGATATGAATAATTTAGTTTTGGGTTGTCATTTTTTCATGGCGCGTATTGAGAACAGATACTTGTGGAGATGTTTTAGAGAGCACCAGCACAGTTTTTTTGTGTGGATCTGGATTATTGCAGCAGATCTCTCTGCAGAGGTCAGTGGATGTTTGAGCATGAGAAGCTTGTTTGATTGGCTACCGTGATGACAAATGTTCATTTATACGGGATATTTATGGAAAAACAATAACACAGGACAACGGCGGTACTTTCCAGGGCAAAACGGTACTCTTGGCCGGTGTGCACTGTATGCGCCATGTGATCCACGAAATCCTGAACATATATGTTTAGAAATTCATGGCGTAGAACAAAACATAAATAGATGTTTTAAAGATGAACAAATTATATACATAAAACCGAGTCCTTATCGGGCGACAACTTCTGATTTCGATTGAGCCTGAAATCATGGGATCGAGCCCAGTTTCCGATCAAACATCCCTAGTTAAAACAATAAAGACTTTCAGGGTTGCCAGAGTTGCTTATAAACGCTCAGCTTTGTAAAAGGCATGGTTCAAGTTCTTCAAAAATGGTCAAAAACACAAAAGCGATGGTTAGGGTTTCATACAATGTTTTTGAAGCATACTGTTTATTATGCAAAAAAATATTTATTCAAGTTTTTAATACAGGTCTTAAATTTTGTTGTTAACGGTCTTAAATATCTTATTTTTGACTTTGACCAACAGAAACCTTGTTGAGCTTTAATAAAATCACAGTTGTTCTCCAATAACTTTTAACTCAGATTCCGCCAATGTTCTTTGTTATTTCCCATTTCAATCTTTTCATGTTTCAATGTTCACTTTCACTAGCAGTGCATTCTGGGTGATGTAGTTTCCTCGTGCACATACATGAGATGCTTTACCTTCACACAGAAGATGGAAACAGGTGGATATTGTTTTCAGCTTAAAGGAAAATAGCTGAATTTAAAAAATAGAATTAAGCATTAAGACCAGCATCAGAGAATTAATTCAGGTTTGCTTACGTCACTCCTACACAGCTTCAATAAAACTTCAATGTCTGAATTTCTTTCCAAGAATATTCACGTCAATAAAAAAAAAAAACTAAGTAGTTTGCTTTTCCAGTGCCACAGATGAGATCAAAGCCACATGTTCTTCGAAGGACCAATGCTATTTTTACGTCACTTTGACATTGACCTCCTTGCTTAAAATAAACAAATAAAACTAACAAATTCTGATTCAGCAATGAAAATGTGTTTGTCTAATTGATCGTATATGATTTTGTTTTCTCCAGAGGAAGGCTGTAAGTGAGCCAAACCCACGTGGAGTGTTCATGATGTGTATTCCTCCACCCAACGTGACCGGATCCCTCCACCTTGGGCACGCCTTGACCAATGCCATTCAGGACTGCCTGACGAGATGGTAGCCTATCTTCCTGAAAACCTTGTGAAGAAATAGAAAACAATGGTAGTTTGAGGTACACACTAATGAGGTTCGTTACTGATGCAGGCACAGGATGCGAGGAGAGACGACGCTGTGGAATCCGGGCTGTGATCACGCTGGCATCGCCACGCAGGTGGTGGTGGAGAAGAAACTCATGAGGGAGCGGAAGATGACCCGACACGACTTGGGCAGGGACAGCTTCATCCAGGAGGTCTGGAAGTGGAAGAACGAGTGAGTGCAGGAGGCTGAGCGTAGTCCTTCTAAATACAGACATCCCTCCAGTTATCTGATCCTGTGATTTTTCTTTCTTCTTTTGTTCTCCGCGTGCACAGAAAGGGCGATCGCATCTATCACCAGCTGAAGAAGCTAGGGTCCTCTCTGGACTGGGACAGAGCTTGTTTCACCATGGATGATGTGAGTACTGTTATCAAACACGAAGATGTTTAGCAGCAAGTACTGGTGTCTTAATCAAAACTTGTGTTAAATGATTATGATACCATTTTGATCGATTCCTTTTACTCTGTGATGTTTCTTAAAATACATGTCATGTCTGTAACGTTAAAAGTCTTGAGCAGTGAGAAAGGAAGGGAATGAAAAAGTGGAAGGTAGGGAAAGAAAGAAAGAGGGAGGTAGAAAGAATTAAAGGATAGAGAGAGGGGAGAGAGAGAGGAGAAGAGAGGGAGAGAGATCAGGGAGGTATAGATAAAGGGATAGAGAGAGGGATGAGAGAGAGAGGAGAGAGAGAGAGCAAATAGGAAAGAAAGATGGAGGTAGAAAGTGTTAGAAGGATGGAGAAAGAGGAAGGAGTGAAATAGAGAGGAAGAAAAAGAAAGAAAGAGAGGGAGGGAGGGAGGGAGGAAGGAAGGGACAGAATGAAAATGAGAAGGGATAAAAAGAAAGAGTGGGAGGGAAAGAAAGTGGGGTAACAAGGGTGAGAGAAAAGGGAGGGAAAGGGGAATGAGTGGAGAGAGGGGGAAGGAAAGAAAGAAAGAGTGGCAGGGAAGGGAATGGGGGGAGAGGGAGGGAAAGATAGCAGGAGGTAGAAAGATAGACGCAGCTTCAGAAGGGTGTGTGGCTTACCAGCTTTGGCGTCAAGAAGACTCACACGATAGGAAGCTTCTAGTTTCAATTCTTTTCTTCTACCTCTTGCTGTCTCTTACTGTCATATTTACTGTGATACTATACACTGGTAATTCTCTCTTGGTGTGTATATACTATATTAAGTAGTATAGACCGGAATACACACCGGTTCCTCTGCGGGCGTTCGAGGACACTGTGTGGGTGAACGCATAGCACAGCTTGAGAACTCCTTATCTACAGCAGATCTTTTTTTGTGTCTTTTTGCTGAAGATTGTCCAACTGTCTTTTTGCAGAAACTGTCGTTTGCTGTCCAGGAAGCGTTTATACGCATGCACGAGGAAGGTGTGATCTACAGGAGCAAGAGACTTGTCAACTGGTCCTGCTCACTCAACTCTGCCATCTCTGATATAGAGGTGCGTACTTGTGTCCTGAGCCCTCCAGCACCTCCGTTTCAAGCCGACACTGTTAAATCATGTCACTATGGAACACACTCTTTGAATGTTTTCAATACCTTATTGAATCCGTGTCACGAAGGATTGAGACTGTTCTTAAAGCAAAAATGGATTCAACTCGGTACAAGGTGTACCTAATAAAGTGGCCAGTGGGTGTAGGGGTATATACATTTTGAAATAATTAAACAAGAGAGAAATTAGAATTGAATGAATGCAGATGTGTGGAAGTCGTTAATTAATTTAGTACATGTTTTTATTCATGTAATGTTATATTTTAAAAGTACATCCATTTATTTATTTATTGTTTATTTTGATAGTTTATTTGTCTATTTAATAGTTAATTTATTTATTCATACATTAATTTTTTAAGCGTATATTAATTTATTTGAATGATTTATTTATTAATGTATTTTTTTCCACTTTTCTTTATTTACTTATTGTTTTATTTTAATCGTATATTAATGTACTTTAGTACATTATTTGTGCATTTATTTATAATTTTCATGATTTTTATTTGTGTTTGTTTATTCATCTGTTTATTGTTTTATTTAAGCACTAATTTGTTAATAAATATTTGTAATGCATTTTTTTTACCCATTTTGTTCAAACAAATATTTTTTTTGCTTATAAATATATATTTTTAATCCGATTTAGTTCTAAATTTGTTTATTTGACTGATTATTTATATTTAATTTATTTGTTCTTGCAGTTTTTTTTTACTTTTCTTCATTGTTTTGTTTAACCACATTTCTTTATAAATTTATATTTTAATATGTATTAACACATTATATTTACACATTTATTGAATCGTTATGTATGTGTTCATTTAATTATTCATGTAAGTATTTTTATTAGTACATTTTATTTTGGCATCTGTTTATTTAAGCATATGTTCATTCATAAATAATGTTAAAAAGTAATTTTTCACCCTCCTCTTCACTGCAGCGTCAAACAGAATCTTAATCCATCGCTTGTGTGACTGAGGGAACGTTGCTGCAGACGAAATGTCATCTTCACTAACCGTCTCAGAGCCTGAGCTCACATGAGATGTTTTGTGCTCCAGGTCGATAAAAAGGAGCTGACAGGGCGCACTCTTCTTCCTGTCCCGGGATACAAAGAGAAGGTCGAGTTTGGGGTGCTGGTGTCCTTCTCTTACAAGATCGAAGGGTCAGGTGAGAGACGGGTCTGAAGAAGAACTTATTAGCAGTCATCGGGGATAAGAGGGCAAAAAAATCCAATCAACCAACAGTGTTCATGAAAAACAAAAACATCTTAACACTCTCTACTCGATGGCAGGCCAAAAGGGTGATAAACTCCCTCTACTAATTACCAAGCCTAAAGGATATTAAACACTGTCTACTTAAAGACAAAGGATCTTAAGTGTCCTCAACTTAGACAGACCAAAAGGTTCATGAATGCCCTCTACTTAATGGCGGGTCAAAAGGGGCATAAACATCCTTAAATAAATGTAAGGCCAAAAGGGTTAGAAACACTATCTACTAAATAGTAGGGTGAAGGAGTCATTAACACTGTATGCTAATTAACAGACCTAAAGGGTCATAAACAGCATCTACTTACTGGAAGGCCAAACGGGTCATAAACACCCTCAACTAAATGGAAAACCAAAGGGGTTATAAACACTATCTACTAAATGGCAGGCTGTAGGAGTCATTAACACCATATACTAATTAACAGGCCTAAAGGGTCATAAATGGCATCTACTTAATGGAAGGCCAAAAGAGTCATAAACTTCCTCGACTAAATGGGAAACCAAAGGGGTTATAAACACTATCTACTAAATGGCAGGCTAAAGGGGTCATAAATGACTTACGCTTGTTGGCAGGCCTAAAGGATCTTAATGCTCTCTGCTTAATACCAGCCAAAAAGGCTCTTGTCCTCTTCTCAATGGCAGGCCAAAGGGCCATAATATGCATCTATACAATAATAGGCCAAAAGCGCCTCTACATAATAGCAGGCCTAATGGGTCAAACATGCCCTCTACTGAATGCCAGACCCAAAGAGTCTTAACAATCGTTAATTAATGGCAGGCCAAAAGAAGATGAAGACTTTTCTTGAGACTCATAAATGCAAGGTGTGTTTAACGGAGAATTTATGAAGATTAATTCATAAGTTCTATCATGGATTGGTTTAATTCCATCCATCTATTTTCTTTTTAGCTTAATCCCTTTATCAGGGGTCGCCACAGCGGAACGAACCACCAACCTATCCAGCGTATGCTTTACACCGCAGATGCCCTTTCAGCTGCAAGCCACCACTGGGAAACATTACGCATTCACTCCCATACACTACGGACAATTTACAAACACGGAGACAACATGCAAACTTCACACAGAAATGCCAACTGACCCAAATGAGGCTCGAACCAGCGACATTCTTGCTGTGGGGAGATTGTGCTACCCACTGCACCACCGTGACGCCTTTTGTTTAATTCCAATTACAGTATATTTACTTGTTCTAATTGTTAGATATTCAAACAATTGGTTAAACATTTTTATGCCACAAATATATTATTAATAAAGAAAAATAATAAGTAGAATTTTGTGTTTTTTTTTTAATTTAAACTGACTTGGCACATAAAAAATCTACATTTACATTTATGCATTTGGCAGACACTATTGTCCAAAGCGAGTTACATTAGGGGAGAGACAATATGCAATCTGTTACACCATCAAAGTCTGTCTCAGCTTCTCATAATAGAAATAACTTGTACATAATATCATAACTTGTACATAATGAATATTTTCAGATCATTTCATATTGTTAAATAACAAAAACCTTACATCGTGTTCCTGTAATGGTGGCGTATGTAGCTGAAAGTTTCAGTCCACCGGTTTCAGCTGGGTTTATTCCTTGCAGATGAGGAAGTAGTTGTAGCAACCACTCGTATTGAGACCATGCTTGGAGACACAGCGGTGGCCGTCCACCCTGAAGACTCCAGATATCAGGTGAAGCTAACGCTTTCTTTCACAGAGCTTCGGAATAGATTTTGGATGGGTGAAATGTGACCTTTGTTTGCAGCATCTCAAAGGGAAGATGGTCCTGCACCCGTTCTGTGACCGGAAGATGCCTGTCGTATTCGACGACTTTGTGGATATGAGCTTTGGGACAGGTACGGATCTTCTTTGAAGGTGGTCTCTGGTGGTCTCCAGATTTCATCACATTGTTCTTATGTAGGTGCTGTGAAGATCACTCCAGCTCATGATCATAATGATTACGAGGTTGGAGAGCGGCACAAACTACCCTTCATCAACATTCTGGATGAAAACGGCCTCCTCATCAATGTTCCTCCTCCATTCTTGGTAGGTAAACTAACCTGGTGAGAGGCTTCACTGCTGTGATGATGATGATGATGATGATGTGGCTGATTGTTCAATTGATTTCTTTCAGGGAATGAAGCGCTTTGAGGCAAGAAAGGCGGTGATCCAGGCTCTCAAAGATAGAGGCCAGTTTAAAGACGTGAAGGACAATCCTATGGTGGTGCCCATCTGCAGGTTAGACTGATGTAAACTGTGAATTATTACTTTTACTGTGTAGAGACAGTTTTTGTAGAAGGTAGAATAAAGAGACAGACAGACAGATAGAAATAGTCTCTGTTTGTCTCCTTCTACAAGAGACAGACAGAGACTGTCCGACAGAGACAGGGAGACAGCTAGAACGAGACAAGAGACGGATGGATAGAGAGACAGTGGGGTGGTTAGAAAGGCAGACAGATGTATAGAAAGAGACAGGCAGATCGATAGAGGCAGAGAGACAGATAGAAAGAGACAGAAAGATGAATAGATATAGACATACTGATAGAAAGAGACAGAAAGACGAATAGATATAGAGAGATTCATAGAAAGAGACAGAAGGATAGAGACCGAGAGGAAAGAAAGTGACATACAGATGGATAGAGAGGTGGAGAGACGCTGACATGGATGGGCTGATGGATGGATAGACAGAGATGGACAGACAGAAAGAGATTAACAGACTGATGGACAGAGATGGATAGAAAGACAGACAGATGGATTGAAAAAGACATACAAACAGACAAGTGGATAGAAAGAGACTGATGAACAGATAGACGAGAGATGGATTGAAAAAGATGGACAGAGAGAAAAGGATAGAGAAAGAGAGAAATAAAGAGACATACAGATGGATAGAGAGATGGAGAGAGACAGACGGAGATGAACTGACAGATGGATAGACAGAGATGGACAGAAAGAAAGAGATTAACAGACTGACAGACAGACAGATGGATAGACAAAGACATACAAAGACAGATTGATAGAAAGAAACAGATAAACAGATGGAAACAGAGAGATGGATAGAAATAGATAGAGAGATTAGAGACAGACAGATAGAGAGGAAGACAGACTGAGGAGAGAGACAGACCGATGGGTTGAAAGAAACAGTCAGTCAGAGAGAGAGAGAAGGACAGAGAGAGAGAGAGAAGGACAGAGAGACAGAGACAGACTTATTGAGAGAGACAGACAGAGACAAACCTATATAATACCAAAAGACAGACAACGCTAGAGAGAGACAGAGTTAGAAAACAAGCTGAACCCAAAACCCAATTCTGGGATGCACTGTGTTTGAATTCGATTTATTTCATCACCCCTTTAACATATTTTGCTTTCATAATTGTGATTTGACTCGCACCACTCGCCACTGTATGACTATGATAATTTACAAGGAAGAAAAGTTTAAAGAGAGTAAAGTTTTTTTTTTATAAAATACTTTCTCATTATTGCATGTTTTAGTCTTTTTAAAATGCTCGAAAAGAGTCTTGAAAAATAACATGAAATACTCTGCAATTTTACAGCTGGTGTTTAAGATTATGTTAGTGCTCTTGTTCTAAACAAGAACTGCAAGCCGGAGCCGCATATATATATATCAGCCTGAACTGAATTTGATTGGTCAGTGTGGTGCTTGCGTTAATTCAGTGTAGATGTGATGGTTTTGTGCTTGTGTGTGTTGTTCAGCCGTTCTAAGGATATCGTGGAACCTCTTCTGAAGCCTCAGTGGTATGTGGACTGCGCCGAGATGGGAAAACAAGCTGCAGATGCCGTCAGGAGCGGAGATCTCAGGATCATCCCGGACCACCACCTTAAAACTTGGTTCAACTGGATGGACAACATCAGGTGAGCTGAGCTCCTGGTCTCACCAGCTCAAGCTCTGAAGGTAATCCAGCGTATTGTGATGAATGAAGGTGTGTGTGTACATATCAGGGACTGGTGTATCTCCCGCCAGCTCTGGTGGGGGCACAGGATACCAGCGTACTTTGTAACCATCAGCGATCCATCGGTGAAAGCAGGCGAGGTGAGCAGAAGAAGTCGTAAACCGTAAAAGGCTCGCGTATGCTGATTTTTTACATGCTGCTGTGTGTGTTAAGGATGTGGATGGTCATTATTGGGTGAGTGGCAGATCAGAGGAGGAAGCCAGAGAAAAAGCTGCTAAACGCTTTAACGTCAGTGCAGATAAAATCACTCTACGCCAAGGTATGACTGGCACATGCATTAGTCCTATTGTGTGTTTTCGGCTGTGTTCGCCCTGTGTTAATCTATCGTCTGTCTGTGCTTCAGATGAGGATGTGCTGGACACTTGGTTCTCCTCTGGGATCTTCCCCTTTTCCATCTTCGGCTGGCCCACAGAGGTCTGATAACACAAACCAGCTCACATGATGACCAATCTGTCTTAGGCAAGGGTTGCTGTGTGGAGTCTGTACCAAAGTGTCATTTATTTAGTTTTTTTTTTTTTTTTTTTTTTTTACAGAGTGAAATTTATTTTTCACACAGATGATGAGATCCGTGTTTTCTTTTGAAATGATCCATGTCAGTGAAATGTAAAATGAATTATTTTTGTCTATCAGTCATTTTTTCTTATCTTTCCACTCATTGGTGTTTGGATCTCTTTAATTTGAGCTCAGAGAGCCCCACAGAGCTTTTCTGATTTTGTTAGGATTATATCATTAGTATTGTTTTTAGTTTTGTGTGTCTTAACCTGCTCGAACTTTTCAGATTCGACAAACCGAAAGAGCTTTTTGAAAAATCCCTCTTTTTTTATTTTGGAACACTCCTCCTTAAGAATTGGTATATAATTAGCATGATGCTAGCACAATTTAGAAATGAGAAATCACTTGCTAACATCTGCTAGCATCATACTAATCTTTCATTGATTGATGTCAGGGTGTCCAACGTCGGTCCTGGAGGGTCGTAGCCCTACTCATTTTAGCTACAACCCTGGTTAGCAAGCATTTTCATTTTGCTAACCAGGGTTGTAGCTAAAATGAGTAGGGCTACGACCCTCAGAAAAGCAAGCATTTTAATTTAGCTTAAAACAACAAATTGATTGTAATAAGATAATTTGCTGGTTTAAGCTAATCTGGCTGTTATTTGGAACTCCATCACAGTGTAAAAAAGTGGAGGCTTATGTATTTCACATAGAATTGTGTCTAGGGTTAGCTGGAATCTTTATTTCAAGCGATCCGACTGACCGCGACCCATGTTTTTGGGTGACTCCTAACTGCGGGCACCGGCTCATATTAGGTCATCCCGCGCATCACTTATCACTTGCTAATATATGCCAGCATCATGCTAATCTCTTGATGACTTTTGTGAATCACTTGGTAATCAATGTTAAATATTGTTATCATCTGGTTCATCACTTCACAATAAATATTAGCAACATGATAATCTCGTAAACATTACATAATAGTTGTGATGGGGAATGTTTTTTTTTTTTTCTTCTTCAAGCTTTGTTTTGCCTGTATTGAAATTGTATTACAGATGTTGTGTGAAGGCAGATCCAGGCATCTGTGATTGAGAAACGGTTTCTTGTTTGTGTGTCAGTCAGAGGATCTGCAGGTGTTTTACCCCGGCACGCTGCTGGAGACGGGACACGATATCCTCTTCTTCTGGGTAGCTCGAATGGTCATGATGGGCCTCAAGCTCACAGGGAAACTGCCTTTTAAAGAGGTGAGAGTTTACCAAGTCTCTTTAGATAGGATAAAAGGATTCTATGGATAAAACCTTTTCTTTTGTTTTTCTAACCAATTGGTAATATATGGTAGCATTATGCTAAGCTTCTGCTGATTCATGCTAAATGTGTTATACACTTAGTAATCAATGTTTTCCGCACGTTAATTATCGCTAGCATCTTTATAATCAGTGTTGGGAAGTAATGCGTTACTAATAACGCGTTACGACAACGCTGTGGCTAATAATCTAACGCATAACTTTTAAAAATAAAATAACTCTGTTATCGTTACTACTGTCTGCGTTATTCCGTTGCAGTTTACATCAAATGCTGAACGCCGATGCAAAGGCTTTATGGGATTGGTGAACAGCACTCAATGTACAGAAGAAGAAAATGCATTTTTGGATTGGGGAATGCCAACTCTATGATTGTGAGAGTATCTATATCATCTCACGAGAACTATGCGTATTATTTCACATTAGTTTAGCGTAAAGATAAAACCATTTAGGTGAAATGCAACGTGTCATCATTCTGCCTCAAAGTCGAAGGTCCTTTCAACAACGACCTTCAGAAAATACATCCGTCAATGAAGCTGGAAGCAAACTTGCCATCGAGGTGGCTACAAGTGACACGAGTGAAGACCCTGCGAAAAAACAACAGTTTTCGCAGCGATGCCAGCCAGGGGGCGCGCAACAGAGCCAGAGAACAGTATGTTGTTGATAACACTACCGGACCTCTACCGTCAAGTCGCCCACATTTAAGCAGCTTGATAAATTGTCCTGATGGAATATGACAAACGTGACATAAAACTTTCTCAAAATAGTTGGATAACGAATATTTTAAAATAGAAAGTGAACTGCAGTTGACGTTAGGGGTTAGAGGGCAAATAACGTTCGTATTTCTTTGTTCTGAATATATTATTCAAGCTGTTTTATATTATTTTTAATTTCTGCTTGTCTGAATTGAAGTTATTCAATATAAGCAGCAGTGAAATTAAATAAAGGCATTAATGGGGCATTAAAACATGTTCTTTAAAAGTAACTAATGAGTTTCTTTTAAAAGTAACTCATTACTTTTAGTGTAAGTAATAAGTAAAGCAATTGAGTTACTTTTTAACTGTAGCTATTTACTATTTTTCATTAACTAGCACAACACGGTTTATAATCACCTGATAATTCATGTTGACATTATGCTTATGACTTTCTTATACTTATTAGCTGCATTATTGCTAGCATCTTCATAATCACTTTATAGAAAGTGATTCGCATAAACTGAACACTAATTAAGACATGAAACCATCTTGTTCATTACTGCTAGAATCTTGCTAAACATTTGAAAACTAATTTTAGTCTTGCTACCACCTGCTGATATATACTAGCATCATGCTAATCTCGTGATTATTCATGCTAACTTGCATCTTGTAATCACTCGATATTTCAAGCTAGCATCATGTTGATCACTTGCTAATAGACATTACAACTCAAACTCTGCATTGTGACTTTGGTTTTGTTAGAACTATTTCGGGTCACCCAAACTTTAAATAGCGGAGCGTCAGGAGTTTTCCAATTCAAAAGTATAATATTTCTTGGCAAGAACCAGATTGCTGTGGGAGCTTAAAAAAAGTATGTAACTCTTAGGAGGTCTAGAGATTGCTGAGGTGAGGACCGGTTTTACCTTTCTTTTAAAAACAATTGAGGAAAAAGTCAAAGATAGCAGTCTAGAAATGAAACGATTTAGAACAGAACTGAAATAATTGTGATGGTGTTCTCCATCATTTTACACTGATCACGCAGTGCCGCTGTATATTTTATCAATCCGGCTTTAAAGTGTGATTTCAGTAAACTCATCATGTAATTGCTCAAATCTGCTGGTTGTAGTCGTGTCTTGCTGCTACAAGTGGTCAGCCTGAGCAATATCGCCAACAGCAGCATTTTTTAAAAGACACAAACTCGTTGTAAACATAATGCACAGTTTTATGCAACCCCAGAGCTAAATTCAGGGTCTTTGTGGTTTGTGTTGTGTTTAGTGTTACATTTACATTTATGCATGTGGCAGACACTTTTGTCCAAAGCAGAGAGACAATGCAATTTGTTACACCATCAAAATCTATCTCAGCTTGCTCATAATAGAAATTGTATCAACCGATCAATAAACCGTAACCGGGAGGAAATAAAGGAAGACGATAAAGACAGAGGTGGAGAAAAAAAAAAGTTTTTTTATTTTTTATTATAGGTGTTCCCTGAAGAGAAGAGTTTTCAGTTGCTTTTTGAAAGCTGTTAGTGTCGCTGCTTTCCTGACTGGATCAGGAGTTTGTTCCACCAGCCAGGGACAGTGAGAGAGAAGGTTACAGTAGTGTTGTGTTGATATGGTGCTGTTTCGTTCAGGTCTATCTGCACGCAGTGGTACGAGATGCTCACGGGAGGAAAATGAGCAAATCTCTTGGTAACGTCATCGATCCCCTCGATGTGATTACTGGAATTTCTCTGGAGGTAACCAAGCTGCTGGTGGCTTGTTCGAGTGTTTTCATGAGGTGTCTAACAGCTTGTGTGCGTCTACAGGGACTTCATGCTCAATTAATAGACAGTAATCTGGACCCGCTGGAGATCGAGAAGGCCAAACAAGGACAGGTAGAGCTGTATCATGGTAGTGGACATTACAGATGCTGAATTTTGGCTCTATATATCACATTTTGGTCATGTTGTTTATTTTGTAGAAGTCTGACTACCCTAGTGGAATTCCTGAGTGTGGAACTGATGCGCTGAGATTCGCCCTGTGTGCTTACACTAGCCAAGGTAAAAGAAGTAAAACTGTGTTTGTACTTGTGGTGATGATTACATTATTGGAGCTACAGGTTATTTTATTTAATGTGTTTCTTGAAAATGAGTTTCCCACATACATTTTCTCTCAGACTTTCTTAGTAAGAAAGGTAGTCATTTGGTTATCATTACTATACCTGGTTTAGGGTGCAGGCATAAAAAGAAAACTACTAGAGGAAAAAAATGCTTTCCAACCGAGTGATGTGGAAAGGTAGACTTAAGTCAGAAATTAGAGGAACAGCAACACAATTATTTATTTTATGCATCAAAATGTGACCCAAACAATCCACCTGACTGCGATTGAAGAGTGAGGCAGACACTCGAACCCTGAGGCTTTATCCTTAATGGCCATAAAGGCAGACATTAATGGTCATCAAACACCCAAACTTGGTTCTAAAAGCACACTAGATTAACAGGTCCATCTGTAGCTATGAGGTCTGTGCTCAATGAGAATCCTCGTTGAGCAAGAACTATTTACAAAGCCAGTTAAAACGTCCTATATCTATTTCATAAAAAAAATTTTAATTCAATAATTTCTACCTCACGAGTGAGTTTATTCAAAATGAAAAAACACACACAATAAAGAAAACTTCCAGCTCCTTACTTAACCCACAAAATAATGGCAAATATTTTTTCAACAGTGTCATCAGACTCTGCTCAAATTCAGAGTCGATGGAACAAGCAAGGACAAGTTCTCAAACAAAGCCAAAATACCACGCGAAGCGCAAACAACAAAATGAGCCTCAAAACAGAGAGCTGTTGGTTTGGTGAAGTTGCAGAGTTCGTATAGTGAGAGGTCGATGAGGGAGCGAGAGAACCAATTAGGAACACATGGACCAATGAGAGAGGGACTAGTCTTGTGAAGCAGATGTGATGATGTTGCAGGAGGTGATGTCATCGAATGAGTGAAACACTACTAACACACAAGCTAACCAAGCTAAACAATACAACCACTAGGGGTCGTAACAATCGTAAAGCAGATAAGGATGGAAATAAAGGATTCTGTTGGCAATAGGAAAGCAAAACACACACACACACAATTCTTATTATTATAATTTTCGATAAATATTGAATATTGCAAGCATGTGATGTGCAAGCTTTAAAAATAATGACTGAACTTAATCCATTGGATCCTTACTTGGATGTTTGGGACAAAGAACCACATCTCCCAGAAAACTAGGCATTAGGTGACTGAGAGGCTTTGCTGTTATTGGTCTACAAAATTTGGTTCTACAAACTCTTAGAAATCACTCGTAAACACAAAGAACCCTCCCCAGCATTATACAATCTCACACTCTTTTACAGTTAAACTTAGATTGGTTATTAGTGGTTTTGTGAACATTATTTTAAATCAATCAATGACAACGAGACTTTAAGCATTAGAAAGCACGGGGGCCAGGTGTCTGCACATTTAGTCTTTAGTCCTAAAAGCCTGTGATGACGTTATTTTTTTGATCTGCCCCTCAGGTCGAGACATTAATCTGGATGTGAACAGGATTTTGGGATACAGGCATTTCTGCAACAAGCTGTGGAACGCTGTGAAGTTTGCCATGAGAACTCTCGGAGATGGATTTGTGCCATGTCAGAAAGCTCAGGTGAGATGGACATGCGTGTTCCTGAATGCAATAACCTCGTAGACAAGCGATCTAAATACTACTAAACTTTAAATTCAACTCCCGATGAGATAACAAAAAAAGTTTCTCCTTTGTCTCACCTACTGAGTCTCTGTGGCCAGAGTTTCTACAGAGTAGCTTTGAAGTCAGGAGAGCAGATCAGAAAGTTATTTTCTGGCTAACATTGCCTCTAACATCCTGTTTGTGATGCCATTAAATGCTGTCGAAAGATTTATTCATTCTCTTCGCGCCTTCCCTCAGTTAACTTTTAACAAACAGAAATAGGCAAATAAATTGGGAAAACCATTTCATGTGTGTGAGAAATTTTAAATCATTATATTGGGTATTATATGAGTAGTGAGTATTTTTGTTAGCATTTCATGAATCATATTGAATGTGTGTTTAAAGTCTTTGCCTGCCTGTGAGGGGGGAGGTGATGGGTGGAGTAGGCGGGGTTTCCGGGCAGTAATGGGCCTTCCATAACAAATGCTTAAATCTTCTAGTTATGTCCTTCGCTAAAAATGGAAAAAAAAGCTCATGAGATAATGATTAGTGAATTACTCTTTTGGTCCATGATCATATTCCACTGGGGATGGGAGCTCGTAAAAGACACATTCCTTTTTTCTTGCAAACACAGGACTAAAATCACATTGACACGAGCACTATTTGATTACTTGTAATGCTTACACTGAAATAATTATTTTACATTACAAGCTGTGTGGCAGTGAAGGTGTTTCTGACCGCTGGATCCTGTCTCGTCTGAGTGCCGCCGTATCCTCGTGTGACAGTGGGTTCAAAGCCTACGATTTCCCCACCATCACCACCGCCATCTACAATTTCTGGCTGTACGAGCTCTGTGATGTCTACCTGGTAATACAAACTCCCTCTTTTTCTTTTATTCTTCCCATTTTTGTGGCAGTTTGTTGATGTTTTCTTGGTGGTGCTCCTGTAGGAGAGCGTGAAGCCGGTTCTGAGCCAGACTGACGCTGAAGGCCAGAAAGCAGCAGAACTTTGCAGACAAACTCTCTTCACATGTCTGGAGGCTGGCTTGCGCTTACTGTCTCCCATCATGCCTTTTGTTTCTGAAGAGCTCTTCCAGCGGTTGCCAAGGAGACGGCCACAGGACAGCCCCGCTAGTATCTGCGTCACTCCGTATCCGGACTCGTCTGAGGTGAGTTTGTTTGAAATAGTTTTTATTTTAGTTCACAGCTAAATCTTTGATGGAAGCAATCAAAGGTCTCCCACCTTTGGTGCTTTAACCCTCATCCCCAATTTTTAATACTAAGCACCATGGCGTTACAATTTACATACACTGGGTGGCGCTGTGACTGATTATGCGCATTATCATCAGAGCATGTTCAGAAGTTGGGAGGATACAATCTGTGGGAGGAGTTCATTGGAATTATAGGACAAGCATAAGTGCCCATTTTTAAAGGACATTGCAAAATAAATTACTATTAGTAATGACTATTACTTATTTCTCCGTCTTGGTACCCTACATGTTCAAATTATAATTCACATAGGGCAAACTGTTAAGGAACCAGCAACAAAAAAGCAGTAAACACACATTAGGTGGTTATAGAGCTATAAATGGCTTTAGGGACGCTTTGCCATTTTGTACCATATTAGATGTGTGTGTGCGTACAACATTCAGTGACTTTAGTGCATTTTTGCGCATTTGGTGTGACCAAAGATTGTGTATAATAATAATAGTTCAAATGAAAGTTGCAAGCAGCGATGAAAGGGCGTTCACTCTTTTAGCTCTCTTACCCCTCGTGGGGTATTCGTAACCACGAGTGCTCTTTGTTTTAGAAAATCTTCAATCTGAGATTTGTTCCGTTTCCTTTTTTTGAAATGTTGGAAAAAAGGTATGAATGATTTTGCGTTGTGATATGATTAGACTTGAGAATCTGTTAAATTACTGATCAGACATTCTATGGCTCAGATTTGTGTCGTAAAGGCTCGACACAAGGTGGCGCTATGACTGAATGTGTGTTGTCTTCTAGTTCTGTTGGCACAGCGAGGAAGTGGACCGGCAGATGGAGTTCGTCATGTCTGTGGTCAGAACCATCCGCTCGCTGCGAGCCGATTACAACCTGACCAAGACCCGCGCTGACTGTGAGCCCTCACACACACCCCACACTCTGCTTTCTTCTCACATGTGATTAAAACAGATCCCAGAAGCTTCGGCTCGAATCTTCCTCAATCCCCCGAGGAGATGCTCAGACAGCTTTTTGACCTCCGTGTCCCTCAGGTTACCTGCAGTGCATCGACTCGGACACAGCTGCTCTGGTTCAGATGTACGGTCTTCAGATCCAGACGCTATCTTACTCTCAGGCCATTCACCCTGTGCTCGGTGACGCCATCCCACAAGGCTGTGCGGTGGCCATCGCCTCAGATAAATGCACCGTTCATCTCATGCTCAAGGTAAAAAAAGTTACAAAATCATCTCGTTTTGACTATTAAAGAGCATTTTCTCAAGGATATAGAATCCCATTGCATCCTAATCCCACTTTTTCTTCGTCAGGGGTTGATTGATTTGGAAAAAGAGGTCACGAAGCTGAGGGTAAAGCAGGGAGAGCTGGAGAAGCAGATGGAGAAGATGAAGGAAAGGATGAGCAAGAGCGACTACAAGGACAAGGTTCCGGTGAAGGTGCAGGAGGCAGATGCTGAGAAGGTACGTGTGTGCACTGCATGGGCGCAAATCTCATTCAATGCAAAATTTCTCATGACAAGTTTTTGAAGGGGGACACAATATACGTCAAATTGTACTTATGAAGATATTTCAACAGTAAAAACTGTTTTTTTATCATTACAGTCATCACAAATGAAACGATTAGTGTTTAGTGTTGAAAGGGTTTCAACTCAGAGCGGTGCCAGATCAATACTTTTAAAAAGATATCAATTCCTAAACAGTTCGAAAAAAAACAATAAATAAAAATACATTGGCCACACAATATAAAAATCCTTAATAATAAACTTGTAAACACATTCACTCAGAAATATAAAAAAGAGGAAATATTAAATATTAAAGTAAAAAAATATATAATTCAGAGCAAAATGGAATCAATCCAAGTCTATTTATTTCCCATTTATTAGAAGAAAACTGCAAAACGAAACAAGAACAGAAGACGAAATTCGAATGTTTATATCAGCATTTCTAAGCATAACATGCTAGTATAAAGTAGTATCGTTTTATGAAGTTTAACAGGCTTGGAACTGCTCATTATGAGAAAGATAATGAAGAATATGAAGTCGTCAGTGTGTGCGTCTCTCAGGGTGCAGCCGAGTGAGCGCTGCTTTATCAGCTCAGCGGAGGAGAGAGCAGATATACAGGAGTCAATCCACTCAAAGTTCCCCCTCAAAATAACTTTTCATATCACAATAACAGTCTCTGTTTTGAGCATCCAGGTAGCTTTATGGGAGTAAATCAGCCTTGCACCTGAACGACACAAAGTTAAACCGGAGGCTCATATTTGGGGGACGGCAAGTGCTCTGCGCAGAGAAAAAAATAGTCCCGTCATTTAACAGACCGGTTGCTAAACGCGCACCTAAATAGTCAGTTAAACAAGGTTTTGGTAGAGTAACGTCCAAAACGCTGCTAATTTGAAGTGAATGAAATGAAGTTTAACATTTACTGAGCCACTGCCACCAGGGGGCGTCGTGTGTCGAGCGGGTCAGAACGGTAGATGCACACTCGGGGAGTGGAACCATTGCGTGGACAGGAAACTAACCAATCTCTAAGTTTTCTTTCTAATTACATGATGTTGTTGTTTTACAGGCATAGATGTTTCACATTATACCGTGCAATATTTGCAATATTTTTTTTTTTAATGGGGAGAGGGGGGACAGCCCACGGTGCGGTGGTGTGAAATAATGAAAATAATGATTTTGAAAGTTTTGGTGAACTTATTTGAACGGATTAGAAGTGTAAGGACTGGTGAACGAGTTTTAATGGTTCAAAGTCACACTTTAAAGCAATTTCGTTGGTGGAAGAGCGTACTGTTCATTTCATCGCAAAAAAGTGACGTCTGTTAGCGAGCGCTGCTCTAAACCGAGCGCAGGCTGGAGAGCGCTGTAGGCAGCAGGAGCTTTTCACGGGTTTCACTGATGTGTTCTCTTCCTGCAGCTGAGGCAGAACAAAGCTGAGCTCCAGAAGGTGAAGGAAGCCTTGGAAAACTTCAGCAAGATGATGTAACGTTCACTCTTCACACGGGTTTTTCTACTCTCACTAAAGTATTACCTTTGTGTTCAGTGTCTGTCAGTCATGAGTCGAGAACAATGTGGTGAAGCGGAAATAAAAGAATCTTTAGATTCAATTAAATCTTCTTTGTTTTCTGATTGGTTTATTATACTTTACAGCAGGGGTCTTTGTTATTATTCAAGTGTTTTTAGGCACATATATGTGTATATTATATGGGCGGAAAGGTGATGGAGTTGGTCGTCCTGTAACTGGAAGGTTGGCGGTTCGATCCCCATCAGGTCCATTCTGCTGTTGGGCGAGCCACTTCACCCACTTTGCCCTGTATGGATGTGTGTGACTGGTGGAGGTGTTTGGTTGTGAGCAGGAGATCGTAGGCCCAGAATGACAGCCACGTTCTGTCAGACTGCTCCAGAGCAGCTGAGGGGAACCAAGGTAGCTTATCACCACCAGAGAGTCAACCTGGAGTGAATGAATAATGCTGTGATAATTGTAAAGCGTCTTTGAGTGTCTAGAAAAGTGCTTTATAAATTGAAGGCCGCATTATTATTAAGATTTTCTGCCAACTGTTTTTGTTTGCATTTGGGTGTATATCATATTATATATAAAGTGTGAAAAAATCTGGGTTATTTAAAATAACAGGGTTTCTACAGGTTTAGTAACACTTTAAGACTGAGAATCAAATTTAAGACCTACATCTTTACATCACAAACACACACAAAACGTTTTTGCATAATAAACATTATGCTTCAAATGTATTGTGTTTGAAACCCTAACCATCATTTTTATGTTTTTGAACATTTATGAGGGCTTTCTTTCTCAACAACAAAAAAAAGTATCCGATGAGCTTTACATACCTTGCATCCCAATACAAATACTGATTCTGCACCCTTAACCCTTGTGTGGTGTTCATATTATTGTTACTCAGGCGGTGTTTGAGTAACTCTTGTGTGGTGTTCATATTATTGTTACTCAGGCGGTGTTTGAGTAACTCTTGTGTGGTGTTCATATTATTGTTACTCAGGCGGTGTTTGAGTAACCCTTGTGTGGTGTTCATATTATTGTTACTCAGGCGGTGTTTGAGTAACTCTTGTGTGGTGTTCATATTATTGTTACTCAGGCGGTGTTTGAGTAACCCTTGTGTGGTGCTCATATTATTGTTACTCAGGTGGTGTTTGAGTAACCCTTGTGTGGTGTTCATATTATTGTTACTCAGGCGGTGTTTGAGTAACCCTTGTGTGGTGTTCATATTATTGTTACTCAGGCGGTGTTTGAGTAACCCTTGTGTGGTGTTCATATTATTGTTACTCAGGCGGTGTTTGAGTAACCCTTGTGTGGTGTTCATATTATTGTTACTCAGGCGGTGTTTGAGTAACCCTTGTGTGGTGTTCATATTATTGTTACTCAGGCGGTGTTTGAGTAACCCTTGTGTGGTGTTCATATTATTGTTACTCAGGCGGTGTTTGAGTAACCCTTGTGTGGTGTTCATATTATTGTTACTCAGGCGGTGTTTGAGTAACCCTTGTGTGGTGTTCATATTATTGTTACTCAGGCGGTGTTTGAGTAACCCTTGTGTGGTGTTCATATTATTGTTACTCAGGCGGTGTTTGAGTAACCCTTGTGTGGTGTTCATATTATTGTTACTCAGGCGGTGTTTGAGTAACCCTTGTGTGGTGTTCATATTATTGTTACTCAGGCGGTGTTTGAGTAACCCTTGTGTGGTGTTCATATTATTGTTACTCAGGCGGTGTTTGAGTAACCCTTGTGTGGTGTTCATATTATTGTTACTCAGGCGGTGTTTGAGTAACCCTTGTGTGGTGTTCATATTATTGTTACTCAGGCGGTGTTTGAGTAACCCTTGTGTGGTGTTCATATTATTGTTACTCAGGCGGTGTTTGAGTAACTCTTGTGTGGTGTTCATATCATTGTTACTCAGGCGGTGTTTGAGTAACTCTTGCGTGGTGTTCATATTATTGTTACTCAGGCGGTGTTTGAGTAACCCTTGCGTGGTGTTCATATTATTGTTACTCAGGCGGTGTTTGAGTAACTCTTGTGTGGTGTTCATATTATTGTTACTCAGGCGGTGTTTGAGTAACCTTTGTGTGGTGTTCATATTATTGTTACTCAGGTGGTGTTTGAGTAACTCTTGTGTGGTGTTCATATTATTGTTACTCAGGCGGTGTTTGAGTAACTCTTGTGTGGTGTTCATATTATTGTTACTCAGGCGGTGTTTGAGTAACCCTTGTGTGGTGTTCATATTATTGTTACTCAGGCGGTGTTTGAGTAACCTTTGTGTGGTGTTCATATTATTGTTACTCAGGCGGTGTTTGAGTAACCCTTGTGTGGTGTTCATATTATTGTTCCTCAGGCGGTGTTTGAGTAACCCTTGTGTGGTGTTCTCATTATTGTTACTTTGGTAGGGTTGGTGGGTCTGCTGGATCCATTGCATTTTGGCACTTTTAATTCACACAATCACACAATTTTATTCTAAAATGTAAAATGTTATGTTTATATGTGATTTATGTTTGTGTGGGAAGAGAGAATTAAGGTAAAGAATCTACACATTTTCACACTTTAACATGCCCCGGGTCCAGTAGACCCAAACACCTTGTGTGTAATATAAATGTGTAGGGGGACGTACGTGTGGGGGTCATAAAAAATCTGTTCTGATTTATGTTCAGCTTCAAATAATAAATGCTTGTTTAATGTTTCTTCTGATGAAACCTGAAAATGGGTCCCACAGACCCGAACACCATACAAGGGTTAAAGTAGATACTTGTTATCAAAAGAAAATGTAGACTTTTTAGTGTGTGAGAAGAGTGTGCACAATCTGGGACGCACTAAAAACTCTCGTGAAGGAAGTAGTTGAGACCACATCATTACGCACAACCTGTGCGAGAACTTAACTCCTTCTTTTCCATTACTTCATTAAAAAAAAAAAGATAATATATTGCTATTATTTATTTCTGTGCTTCTTCTTTAAAAATGAGGCGTATAACAGGAGATTTTGTTTGTTTGGGTCCAAGAGTGAACTTCTTCCCTCTGAATGCAGTGGATTGTGGGTAATATCAGCCGGTTCAGCACTCATCCATCTGCACTTCAGAATCTAACTTGGAAAAAGTACACATCGGGACCTTTTTTTATTTTATGTATGCTACAGTTTGGGACACAATAATTCTTATTTCGCACCCATAAACATGCAAAAAGTGTGCCGATTGCGATGCAGGAATGGACATCACAAAAAATAACAGCTGTAGAAAATTATTTAAAACCTATAACAGTGAATTTAAGACTTTTTAGGACGTAAACCTTTGTTTTTGACATTTTAAGACCCTGCGGAAACGGTGAAATTACCCTCTTCACCGTCCTCACAGAGAGCAAGGGAGTTCTGCTCAGACTTGCGAGGAGTGAGAAAGATTGCACTCGCTGTACCATAAAGAGCATGAACGGTGACAGAAGATTTGTTGCTAATCACTAAATAACAAAAAAAGTGTCTGAAAATTCACAGATTGTAGTAACACTGTTACAGTAGCCTTCCTGTCAGACGTCTGATTGATTTAATTAAAACTGACGAATTAGTGTATTGATATTTTAATCTAAATTATAATATAAATATTCAATTATTTGTGCTTTTGATCATGTGAAAAATGAATAATATGAAATATAAAAAAACACAATTATGTTCAATAAAAAAAAGTAGGTTGTAGTGACCTCCGCGGCGCACCAGATGGCGTGCTCTGACCCATTACGCACTGCTTTAAGGCTGAATCAACACTTAACATTTAAGGTGCTATATTACATGCCTTTTAAATTGTTTAGAATAAATAATTTACTAGATAAAAAAATTATTTGACCGTCACTGCACTTTTAATAACCTTCAGAAGGCAGTATTTAAACAATGTCTTTGAATCAGCTCAAATGGATGTACTCAGAAAAACGTGCCGCGCACCTTATGTTCCTCCAACTGCTTTAGCCACGCCCCCTGCTGGATTTTTCTTGTTCCGACGAATATATTCATACAAACATTCACTTGTAAAACATTCATTGTGTATCGATGTGGTTCTGCTACTCCTCAAGGTCAGTCAGAACGTATATTCTTTATTAAGATGAGTTGCATTAGCACAGGGATGTCCAACGTCGGTCCTGGAGAGCCACTGTCCTGCACATTTAGTTGCAACCCTGCAGTAGTATGAATACTACTCTACTTCAGCCAATCAGAGGATCATAATTAGTGCCACAGGTGTGTTTCATGATGGTTGAACCAAAAATGTGCAGGGCTCGGGCTCTCCAGGACCGACGTGGGACACCCCTGCATTAGCGGTTCATCTGATTGGTTAGTGGGTAATGCCATGCTAATGGGCGTGCCTATGCCATCAAAGTCCCAGAAAAAGAAAACAGGAGTAGACAAACAATCAAGAACCAATCTTAATATGATTTAAGGCAAATAGTGGGTCGCACCGGGGCGCCATCAAGGGGGTGTGTTTGACCTCAGGGAACATGCTTTTTTATTTTTCTATTTTTTTTTATTAATTAGTTATTTTTTTAAATTGAGATAATTTTAGATAATTGAGAAATACTGGTGTAAGGCATGTTTTTGACGAGAGAACAATTAAAAAAAAAAGTCAGAAAAAAGGTTGTTTGCTTGATATGGCACCTTTAAAATGAATATATTGTTTTGTAAACAACATTTTAATCTTAAAAGCTCTAATTATTATATAACCCAGCTGCACTAGTTTATTTTCAATGGTTTGAAATGCTCGTTTGCCAACAATTTGTATTACCTTTAAAAACTTTTACCAATAAATGCAATTATTTAGAGCTAAACATTTAAAAAAGGTTGGGAAAAAAAAATTACTTCAATTATCATAGCAAATTTTTTTTATTTTGTCTTTTCACAAATAATGACATTAAATACAGTCTCTCTCAAACAGAAGATCTCCGGTTGGACTGAATGTTTTCATAACAATGTGATTTGTTTAAACTTGCAGTGCTTTGCAGAATAGAGGTTAAAACTGATCGGTGTTTCTTCTACTGGGCTTAAAAAAAACTAGAAACCGACCGGAGCATCCACGCTTCTCATCAGCACTTCCTGTTTACAACTTGTTGCGATGAGGGTGCACACTCACAATAAATTAAAACACTTCTATAAGACCATGGCAGCAAATCGAAACATCCTCATTCCTCCGAACCTCTCCCGGTCGCGTCACGTACAGCGTCTGAGTCGAAAGCAGCGGCGGGTTTCCCTTTGACCTCCAGCTCTCACTTCCTGTCTCCATCGCTTCAGAGTTTCCAAGGAGGCCTGAACTCTGATATGGGCAGCGGGGTGCAGTGAGTTGTGTCGAAGTTTCGCATGTACTTCCGTGCCTGAGAGAGAGGTTTCACAGAAAGAATTTTTTCAGGTGTTGGGGGAAAGAAACCTCAAGGTTTTGAACAATTAGTGTGTGCTCAGGAAAGTTCCCAGACTATTTGGTACTCATCCCCAATTTCCAACTCAATTGGAACCGTTCTCATCCTCCTTGATGCAATCGTTAATAACGTCATCAAATGAAGTGGTGTCAGCCATAAATGTACCAGAGTAGTGACAGCTGCATTGTGTGCAATAGGAAGAAATTGATATGATTTGCGATATGTATATACTTGCCTATTTCTGGGTGATGGAAGTGCAATTAGTTCCAAACATTGCTCAGCTGAGCGCTGAATCTATTCATTTCTATTGAGTCACTTTCTCCATGTAAAGCTGCCCAATTAATTTATCATTTCAATTTTCTACTGAGACCTTTCTGTCACATGATAAACACTGTTTCAGTTCTTTTTGAGCTCACCAAGCTTACGAACACATTTAAATTTCATATTTTAAAGGAAGATGGTCACGCGTCCATGGAACTTAGCTCCATGTAATGTTAGCTAATGCTTGCCACACAGGGTAAGAGGAGCTAATGACTAACATATAAACTATAAAGAACTTAATATCTATATCTAGTGTTTGAATTATTTGCACTTAAATAATAATAAATAAAATAAATAAAGCTCTCGGTCACAAAGAGCAGCTCCACAGGCCCTCTCCCTCCTCCCCCTCCTCCTCCTCCTCCTCCCTCCTCCTCCTCCTCCTCCCGCTAACCAACAGCGGGCGGCTCACAGACGCACGCACTATCAACAGTGGCTCAATAGATTCCCAAACGGGAATTATAAACCTGATTGACGCCTATGCAATCCCAAAATGTGCTCGCATGATGTGTAGGAACAGCTCGAAATGGGAGCAAAAAATAAATCAAATTCCTGATGATGATGCCACCCTCTCGATATGTCGCTTTGCCTTATAAAACCAGGCGATGCACACCAGAACTTAATTGTACCTAATTTGCATCATCATAAATATAATGTTTAATCACTAGCCCTATTGAAGGGCTGCTTGCACTTAGTACTTCTAAGGGATTCCAGCTATTATTTCCAGTTCTGGGGTTCCTTCTATACTCACTTTCTGCAGGAATGTCTCGAAATTCGTCCGAATTGTTTACAATGTACATTGTTTATGCAAAAAACAACAATAGAAACATCATATCTACGTATGTTGGCATGCCATTTTTTCTGATTTTCACATTTTTCTGTAAGTTGCAAACATTGTTGAAAAATCTGTACATCATAAGGGTCAGCACATTTGTCTTCCATAACAAAACGAGATGAAATTAACAGAGAGCAACAACATGAACAGATGTCCAAAGCACAGACTACTGTTAGGAAACATACCAAGAAAAGAGCGAGCTGCCGTCTGCCCTCGAGAGTCATGTCTTCACCTGTAACAGATCAGAACAAGCGTGTTCAGTGGATTGTGAGTGTAACTTTAGTGTAATGACTCTGTGCCGGTGTCGTACCGACGCTCCAGGGGAACACAGCCTCTCTGTCTGTCTGATACGAGAGCAGCACTGACAGACACCAGTCGTTGTCCACTTCATAGCCCAGGTACACCGAATCTGAGTAGGAACAAACACTTATTCTTCATTATGACCCGTTGAATTATTCTGCCTACATTCACATTGTAAAATTTCACTAAGACAAAGATTGCAGGTACTATTCTCTCATTCGTCCAAAAAAATGGATTAATGCTTTCCAGTCACTTCCTGTTTTGAACTGGTTCAACTTGCCTCGAATGGTGCTTTTTGGGTTCTTTTTCATTGAGTGTGGGCTGACTCAAGATCAATAGATTCTTTTTTTCAGATTGGAAAGAGTTGAAAACTAGTTTGGTCAGTCTAGGTTGGATGAGAGATCTTGTCCTCAAGTGGAGAGGTTTAAGTATCTTGGTTTTTACTCACTACTGAGGGAAAGATGTGAAGTGATCAATGATCAGTGGTGGTGAAAAATGAGCCAAGTCTAATGACTAAGCTCTTGATTTAGCATTCAATCTACTTTCCGACTCTCACTTATGTTCACAAGCTCTGGGTCCTGATCAAAACAATAAGATCTAGATAGAAGCGGGCAAAATGAGCTCCTCAGGGTGATGGAGCTTGGAGTAGAGACACTGCTCCTCCTGATGGAGAGGAGACAGCTGAGGTGAGCTCAGGCATCTGTACCAGATGGCTCCCTAGGGAGGTGTTCCAGGCATGTCCTGGTAAGGGAAGACCCAGATTGTGATGGAGAAATTGTCTTCAGATTGGCCTCGGAACACCTTGATATTCCCCAGTAGAGCTTAAGGGAGGTCTGAGCATCCTTCCTCACACTGCTACCCATGCTCCGGCCCAGGATAAGTGGATGAAGATGGATGGATAGAATAGCATGACGTCACTTCCTCAATGGTTTATTGCTGGGCTCGGATTATCCAGAAAGAATGGCTAGAAGGTCCAATGGCAAAGAAGGTCCTTTTCAGCTATTATTCATCTCTCTGCAATTGTATAGCTTTTCCTTTTTCTGTTAAAAGCCACCACCCACAGCGTAATGAGCACCGTTCTTTACAGAGTCGCCATTAGCACCAAGCATCTGGAACTGAGTAATGTCAAACAAGTCCACTCAGAACTGGTACTGAGGTAAACCATGATGGGTCAAGAGAAGCCAAACCAAGCCATGTGGTGTTTAACACATTTCAGTGGAGAAGCAGCATACGACAGGACTCTGAAGTCAATTCCTTGAATGATTGAACCCTCTGCTCATTTTTTTTTTTAATTTCAATCCAGCCAAAAGCAGCTTGATTAGTAAAATCAGGTGTGTAGCACAGAGATTGAAGTGAAACTGCACACCCAGCAGGCCTCCAGGAATTGACAGTGCTCTTATCTCTAGTTACAGACTAATTCGATCTCAGGAACTCTGAATCCCAGCGTGTTACCAACTCCATCATTGCAACAAGGCCAAGCGTGAAATTGTATTCCTACTAACGTCAACGTTTACGCTCTTAGGAATGACCACACTAAAAAGCAACATAAACGGACAGTGAGTGTTTAGTCCGCAAATCCACTTTTAGATACAAAAGTGTTTAGTCCGAAAAGATTATCAGCTTTTTGCAGATACCTATAAACCTGAAGGAAACACTTAATTTCATTTTTCAGCACTCGATCAGGAAATACCAAATATGGCCCTGAAGGTTTGATGCTCTGCACATTTTAGTTGCAATCCTGCTCAAGTATGCATACTACTTTCCAAGAGTCCCTTAAGTAGTGTTTCATGATGGTTGAACTAAAACCGTGCAGGGCTCAGGAGCTCCAGGGCCTGATTTGATTATCCCGGTTTTAGTTAAACAATATTATGTTAAAAAAATAAAATGTTTTGTTTATATGAAATAGTACATCGAAAAACCTTTCAATATTCACATCATCCCTTTTTAATATCCCCATCTCTTCATGCTCAATCTCCTCGCAAGAACCCTGTTACCAGTCCAGGATTCTTCAAGTGAGTATTTCAACAAGTGTCCTATTAAGGGTTAAAAGGAAAACACAATAAAGATGAATGAAATACCTTCTTCGATCTGAGTTCCTGCTGCGAGCCAGCGCCTGACTGCAGTTACTGCATCATCGGTCATGACCTTGGGATACCTGCCACAGAGAGAGAGTAGAGTTTGAGGATAGACACAACGATAGGAAGAATGTTTCCGTGTCTGACCTGTGGTGCAACAGCTTGAGCAGCAAGTCGTTTCCTCGGTTGGACATGATGTCCTCTGGACCTCTGGATCCAAACACAACACAAAATAGATTGGTGACTGTGGAAGCTGGGGTTTAATAGTCATTCCTATCTAAGAGAACTCACGTGGTGGTGATGATCTCATCTTTGGTTCTTCTGATTAATAACACTGGTCCCTGGTACCTGAAACACCAGCCAAAGATTCTGTTTAAACTCTGTCTTTTTAAATCAAGATTGGCAGAATTGACTCACTTGCAGAGCTGTTCAGCGTTGTTTAGGTTCATGTACTGTCTCACCGTATGTGTAACCAGTGGTCCTTCAGATATGCAAAAAAAGAAAAAAAATGTAAGTCTGGTTGATTAGACTGCTAGTTCACGTCCCTGCTTTTCACTGATTAAAGTAATTATGTATCTTTCTTCCTTTTCTTTTTAAAGCCTTGATGGCAACATGACCATGAAATCATCATTGTGTAAAAATAGATTCAATCAAAGTTTAGCACAAATCTCGTCTTTTGTCAGCATGAACTTCCTTCAGGTCTTGTCTCATAAGGCGTCTTCTCTTCATAGATGTACTACTTGGGCATCCCACCAGGATGCGTTTAATAGATAAAATTAGGGGTTAAATATCAGATAAATGTCCAGATATTATGGGAAAAAAACTGTTTGTCACACTTCAGTAGACCTAAAAAAAATTAGAGGCAAAATTTGCATCTTGATCTTATTTAAAGTGTGAGATAAGACAAAGAACTGAACACTGTTTTTGTCACTGTTAAATATGAAATATTTTTGCTCTTTTCTACCAGGTTTCTTGCTGACGTTTTACCTCAAATTGCACTCAGTGTTTAATCCTGAGGTGTTCTCATGTAGATTAATAGAGCCTGAGAGAATGTTTTCATGATGAACCCTCAGTAAGTGTTTTTACTTAACTGCAATTGTGACTCTTTCTCCACCTTGTTTTTTTACAAGTTTCCATCCTGCGTTCTTTACTCACCACTCCAGGCTGTTTTCTACTTTATTTCTATATTTACACATTTTCACCAATAACCTGAGTCTTGATTCGAGAAAGAGAGAGCACTGAGAGAGAGAGAGAGAGAGAGAGTGTGTTCGCTGAGCGTGGAAATTAAAGTGGAAGTAAATGTTTGGAGAACACTTACTCCAGCTGTCTGGCATGACCTTCAGGGCGAGCGGTAAAAGGTCATCAAACGAGGCATCTAGAACCAGTGCTCGGATTTCTGGGTATGACATCACAGCCCAGCTGGCTGAAACAAAGCAAGATATCTGAAATCAAACTCGTCAAAACATGGTAAAATTCCTGTTTCTGGTTGAGTACCTGTGAAGCCACCTATCGACCAGGCATAAACTACGATATCACTCAACTGAAAGCCCAGCTTGTGCACAGCGAACTGAATGACCACGTCCATCGCATTGGCCTCGTTCTGAGGTAAAGGAACTCCCTGAAAAATATGGTTCAGTTACCTAAAATGTGTTTTCATGGTGGATGAGATGAAGGGATATTCACTTACTGTGCTGCCACCGAACCCTGGGTGATTCCAGCCCAGCACTGAGTATCCTCCTACACACGCGCGCACACACACACACACACACACACAATACAAGAGAAATTGTATTTATTTGTGGATCTATGTACAAGCAATTGGAGGATACACATGGCATGATGAAGCAGAGTTTTTGCAAACCAAAATAAAGCTTCTTCATTTGCAGGTACTGCAATGAAATGAGGAGCTTTTAAGTCCAAGAAAAGCTAATCCCGACTTTCTGGTACAATGACCGGATCTGCCCACTAACTGTGATTTAAAACTCCTCTTATAAATGTGCATTTTATGAGAAACTAGTTCACTGATGTATATGTAAAAATAGTAAAACAAAACAAAAAAATTCTTATACCTGTCAATCACTAGTGGTAATGGGGGAAAATGATTTGTGATGGAAACACTATTTTTTTTATTGAAAAATGAAAGGTCTTCAAAATATAAGTATATCAACATATTGTCTCTCCCCCTAATCTAAGTCGCTTTGGACAAAAGCGTCTGCCAAACCCATAAATATAAATGTTTGGCTTCGCTTACCAGTCAACTCTTATTTAAATTGGCAATTTTCCATATGAAATAGAAGATAAGAGGAGAGAGCAAAGAAATAAAGGAATGTTAAAATAAATGTAAATGAATGCTCATTAGCAGAATTACTCCATCTAATATTCCATCTGTATTTGTTGTTCTTCATTTTCTTCACATTACTTCTAGGTTTTTTCCCACTGGAGCCTTGCTTTCCTTCTCATAATGGCCACTTTGTAAATAAATACAAAATAAATAAATTATAAAAATATAGTGATTTCACAGAAATGGTTTTCCAATGAGGGGATGTATCTCCAGAGCATGAAAGCAGAAGGCAGTGCACGTTTACCGTCCAGTGGTGTGTTCATGCAGCCCACCTCATAGAACCCCGCGTTCCCCTCGCAGCAGATCACCTGGAACACATACTAAACATTAGCACTGATTTCGAGCACTAGTATCAGCTACTGTTAGCATTACTCTCACCAGAGTTTTCCCAGCGGTTCCTCCATCTTGTCTCCTGTCCACAAACATGGTGTCGATCTCATTCCCATCACAGGCCACCAGTTTGTTCCTCTGACCATCAAACTAGACACAGCAAAGTCAACAAGAGCGGAGGAAGAGGATGGGTTATAACCAGTGGTGTAAAGTAACACATTACAAACATTAAAATTACTTTAATCAAGTAGCTTTTTTTCAGAAATTGTAATAATAAGAAGTAGTTAAAAAAAAAGCGTACTTTTACTTTTGATTCCATTTTACTGCTGCATCTGTACATTTACTGCGCTATTATTATTCTTCACCCTGAAGTCGTTACTTTATTTTCTCATTTGTCATTTTTTATTGGCAAAGGTGAAAGTTGCTTGATTCCTGTCCAATCAAGGGATGTTAATCATCGGATTAACATAAGTTCAGGAGGAGCTTTGCTGATAATTGACTAATCATACACTCCCACCTACAGCTGGCATCTACATCCTCCACCCCTCAACATGCATAGTTTAATTATCACTTAGCGAAAGATGGTCTACTCCTCGTTTAAACTGTGGTAATAGTTGGAAATCTAGGAGGGGGAGGGGTATTCTCCAGGCCCAGGTTGTTCAACGTTCCCGGACTAACACTTGGAAAATTTGCCTAGTAAGCTTCTCCATTTCTCGCCAACCACACCTGCAATTATGAGCAGAGTGAACTTGTGAAATCATGCATTAAAAAAAAACTGCGACTAGACTGAAGTTAAGTCACCCTTCGGGTGCGAGATTTATGTAATCATGGAGGAGGACGAGGGAGTTATGGACGTGTTACCATGCGGAAATTCAGCATTTCATCATCCCTGGCTGTACATCATGTCTTGTGTTACTCTGCACAGACTAGTTCAAATCTCCGCTTTAAAGAGTTCTTTAATCTAATTTGAAGAAACACATCGAGGTAAGTTTCAATTATGGCCGAATGCGTTAAATGCTACAACAAATATAAACCCTCAGGAGCG
The DNA here is from genome assembly GCA_900490495.1 of Danionella dracula. Classification (NCBI taxonomy): domain Eukaryota; kingdom Metazoa; phylum Chordata; class Actinopteri; order Cypriniformes; family Danionidae; genus Danionella; species Danionella dracula. The sequence goes on along the minus strand of UELW01000556.1, from coordinate 9,074,722 downwards.
TAACTAGGTATTGACACTTTATAAATGCTGCAAATGTAAGTTACAATGTAGGAGACTATTCAAGAAGCAGCAAAATAACATCCAAATCTTTCAATGACAAACTGTCACTGACAAGTGTATGAGACCCGAGTTAACCTATGTTAGTTGTTTCATTTAAATCTCCGAATTTGTGTAACAAGCTCATTCTTTATGTTCATGTGCTTTGTGATCGCTTTTTTATTTATTCAAATTTTTACCTAAATGAATATTCCTGAAGAATGGATTTCGTAATCGTGAACTGATTATTAGCACACTACTATTTCACACGTCTGAAATTCCAGTGCTTGCAGAAACGAAACTGTTAAAGGTCATACTTATTTTTTTTATGCTTACAACCAACAGCACTAATGACAGCTACATTATTAATAGTAAGACATAAGCTGTAATTATTTTACAGTGTAGCTGTTGTGTAGTAGTTACAGTGTAACTACTCGAATACTTTTAAAAGGCTACTTTTTACTTATACTTTCAATATTATTTAGTATGGGTCCTTTACTCTACTTTCATTAGCTGCTTAGGCAAGTAGTGATACTTTTACTTGAGTATGATATTTCAGTACTGGTGCTAACCCCGAACCATAAAACAATTTGAATCAAGAATCCAATCTATATTTGTGAGGACATAGAAAGTGTTGACATTTTCTATCTGAAATATTCCCAGCATATGGTTTCCGTGAGAGCTGAATGCAGCGAGTTTAAGAGTATCTTCATGTTTCAAGGACTTTTAGAAACATTTCCTTTGGACTACAGTAGAGTCAAATGGAAATATACATAAAGATACATTTGACATCATGGTTCATAAAAAGCACTATGCAAACAGTAGTGGGCCTACAACTGATTCTTGTGGTACCCACTTATTAACAGTGGATTCTTGCATTGCATTAACTGGGCAAGAGTAAAAATGGACCTGTTTGATCCAATCCTGAAACATAACCTAACACCATAAGGGACAGCCTTGATTTTCTATATCATACCAGTTTAAAACTTGTATCTCTTGTGTCTTCACTAGTTCACATAAACACACTTTGACATCCCAAATCTTTGGACCATACAAGAACTGAAAAAAAATCGTAGGATTCAACCATTATTTATTCAAGATCTCTCAATGAGTAATGATGTTACCTCTTCCACAAGTCTAGCCTGGCCTTGCTGCAACATGGGCCTCATGGCTTTTTGGAGTAGACCCACTGATCCCGGGTACAGCATCCTCCGACCGAAGGAGTGTACGATCATGTAACTGCACAAAAGCACATGGCACTGCATCGTATCTGTGCATATGTATGAGCCTTACCTAACCTCCAATGTAAATCTTACAGGGCGCATTATACAACTTTAACCCTGTGTTTGTGCATGTTCACACCTCAGTATGTGGCAGGGCAGTGTGCGGACTGTACTCAACAAAGTGTCTGCTGCTCCTCTGTGTTTGGGTTCTGGTTTTAGGAGCGACACACCACCTTTTGGGAGCTTCCTGTTAAGAAAAAAACAGAGAATCATTAAATAGGCAGAACATTAGTGTCACTCCTTAAGGAGTGTTTAAGCACCATCTTGACTAAACAGAACCCTCCCAGCTGCTGCTGTGATGTTAAAGCTTGGTTTCTCACTGAAACATACACTAAACAATTTCATTTGTTGTGATATTTGAAATCCCCCTGTAAGTGATCTATTTGCTTCTCTAAGGAGCAGACATTTCAAAGGAAATACATGTAAAAATAGTTTCCTGTGATTTTCACTCTCATCTGTAGCCATTAGCCCTGCCAGTTCTTCCATCTGCCATCATCATCTCCGCTTGTTCCTCATTTTCACCCCAATCATTTTAGGGGGTATTTGAAACTGAAATCTAATATCTAATCTAATATTAGTTCCATACAATGTCATAGAGCAATTTAATATGGCAAATACAAATGGGTAGGGGAAAAAAACAATAGGACACCAGCTTTGAGAGGGACCTTCACTTACGCACTAGTTACTTCTTTCCAGCTGAAATCAGCAGGCCAGTGCTTGAAGTCGAAGTCGAAACAAGCCAGTTTCTTCTGCAGAGGATAAAAACAAAAGGTTCTACTAAGACTTGTTTAAAGCAGAGGTCTGAAACAATATTTCGCAGGCACTGGTTCACAACCTTGTTGCTAGGCGTGTGGTTTTTCCTGGTCTCCTCCAGGATGCTGATGAACTGAAGGTATTCAGAGTTTCTCCAGCGCCCCCAGCCTAACAACGACAGGCTTAGTCAGGAAACTGAACAAGCCTTCATTTCATCTCCTAAGATCACACTTTTAGGAAATTCAAGACCTCTGTCAATTTGTGTCGTGTCGAACAGCTCACTAGGCGATAACACAGTCGTGGGATAGATACAGAAAAAAAACACTGCTTTGTCTCACCTCTCAGACAAGCCACTCCAAGCAGACAGACCAGTGCTGTGCCGACATACTGACTCAGAGGAACCAGTTTACTGCTGCAGATGTACCCTAGAGCACAGAACAAAAAGACGTCCATCATCCTGTACACACAACAGATGAACAAAGACTCTTCAAAACGGCATTATTGCATGTTAAGGGTTAGTTTTTAGAGTAATTTGTGTAGTTTTGTGTAGTTTTATCCAGATATTTTGTAACAGGTAATGAAGGTGAGATTTGCTGAAATCGCTGAGTACATTGTTGTCGTTTGGACACTGTAACCAGTTTTTTTTGTTTGTTTGTTTGTTTATAGGCAGAGTTTGCCATTGAAGCAGCTGTTTTTGCTCACAATGCTCCAAGGCTAATGGTGAACAGAGCGTGGGATCGAGTTGCTGTTCACTATGCTAAACCATTTCCTCTGAAATGTACACGACTACATGCACAATTAACACGTTTAATAATGCGTTTAATCAAAGAATAGATGCTGCAAACTGCAACAATACACAGCTCAATGTTGCTGATGGTCCCATCTTTGCTCACAGACACAAACAGCAGCCGTTTTAGACAGGAACAGGATTGATTCTCAGATAGACGGGGGTTTGAAAGTGAAGTGGTTGCTGATGAAGACAGCAAGAGAATTTTCATTTATTAGAGAAGTTGTCAATATCGTTGTGTGACCTGCTTTGTTCAAGGGAGAATTACCTCCAGTCAAAAGCTAAATTCGTTTGAAAGCTTCTGATTGGCCGATATAACTGCAGGGTTGAGGAGTCGATTGGCACCTTATAGATTGAGATACTCTTTATTAGGGCAGGGCAATTAATTGACATTCAGAACCCATAATCAATGACATTTTTCCAGGTCAACTATTTAGATTACAAACAGGATCAGATTCATGAAACTATTAAGGCTCCACATCTTATGAAAGGTTTTTGTGACTATTCAAAGCATTATGCAATAACAAAAAAAAGATTAATAATATAAAAAATGTATAATATAAAATGCACGTACATAATATAAATTACATATTTAAATGCAGTGTTTTATGAATTCCTTGCTGGCATAAGAATTTTGTATGATCACGATAAAAAAACACACACATTTTAAAACGTAATCCATTGCGTTTTAAAACAACTAAAACAGTATAAAATGCTCTAAAAGAAAGGCAAATAAATAAAATGACACACACAAACAAGTCTCAACACAAAATATATCGCTGTAACAAGAAAAACAACGCTCAAACTAAAATGACCCTACCTTGTTCACAATGTAAAAAAGAGCAACTTGAGGATCTGAAAAAACGAGTTCATTCTCAACTCAAGCTTCAGCATTCCAGAATGAGCACAATCAACTGAGCTCTCTTCTGAATGAACCGGGATAAAAATAGCTCCAGCGCGCCTGAGAGCATAAGACTGTGACTCATTGGATATGATTATAGCTGCCATTACAACGGTTTCCAATCAACACCTGCTCTGGTTCAAACCAGCTCTGCTGCGCATGCTGCGAATCACTTGCCTCATAAACAAAGAGAGAGCCTTAGGGGAGTAAAGCACTGGGGTATTGGATGCAAGAGTCTGTTTTTGACAGCTCTAGGTTCAACAGTTGATAAAAGATGGAGCTGTATGGGTGCTTACCTTTCCTGTAGAGATAGGAGATGAGCAGAGGAGACGAGTAGTAGGAAAGAGACCAGAGCACTGAGGCCTGGAGGGAAAGAACACAGCGCTCATTAAACCAAACTCCACTAAACCATTGACCTGGTCATTTCATCCCCTTGTAGTGATACAATTCTATCTGATATTTTATGCTTTTTTTGACCACTTATTTACATTGTGTGATATGTTTTTTGTATATTATTTACATTTGTTTAGGTTTTAGAACTTTTGAATACAGTAGTTAATTAAAAAATGGCCTATTTTGTCAAAGATTTACCTTTTTTTTTTGGTAAACATAACACTTGTGTCCTCAAAGTCAGAGCAGGTTTTTAAAATTAAATAGTATGTCAATCTCATATAAATAACCTCATTTGTAAATACGCCATAGTATGTCAAAATAAATCACAAAAAAAAAACACTGGCCAACTTCGAAAAAATAGTTTAATTGTTTGTATTACACAAATGGGATGTAAAGCTTTTTGGACATTGAGTTTAGCAGTTCACTTTATGGCCTTTAGGAGTCACCAAAGAACGTTATAGTAACGTTAACGTTAAATCTAAATACTGTCATTTAAACCTTATTTTATATAAAAATTACAGTATGTTGTAATAATGACATAGTATGTTATATAAATTAGTTATTTTGTTGTAAAAACTACATAGTATGTCATAATAAACAACTTATGGTGTAAAAACGTTATAGTATGCCGTACAATACACATAAACGACTTTGTAGGTCTTATAAATTACTTATTTTGGTGTAAAACATTAGAGTATGTCATAAAACAACTTATGTTGTAAAAACTACATAGTATGTCGACATAGATTCACATATAAATTACTTATTTTGGTGTAAAAATTGCATAGTATGTTGTCAAATATACACAGTATCTCACATAAATGACTTATTTTGATGAAAAACCTACATTGTATTTGTAAAATCTACATAGTATGTCATAAAAACAACATACTTTGCTGTAAAAACAACATAGTATGTTGTAAAATCGACATAGCATCTCATATAAATTACTTATTTTGGTGTAAAAATTACATAGAATGTTGTCAAATATACACAGTATCTCACATAAATGACTTATTTTGATGCAAAACCTACATTGTATTTTGTCAAATCTACATAGTATGTCATAAACACAACTTATTTTGCTGCAAAAACTACAAAGTATGTCATATACACAACTTATTTTGCTGCAAAAACTGATGACGTAAAAAGGACATTGCTTGTCGTAACAACTATCTATTATTTCTTTAAAAAAACGACATAGTATGTCATATAATCAACTTATTTCGTAGTAAAACTACATTTGTTGCAGATTCATTGTCGCATGAGAAGAGTGACAATAAAACAAAAGTAACAACAATCAGCTTTCGAATCTCATCTTTGGCAGACATGCAGCTACAGGAGGACGGCGATCACATACCCAGCCGAGGATGCTGTCCGTGTGCCTCTCCAAACCTCTGGCCTGATAGTTCCATCCCTGCGCAGAACAAACAGACAGGTATCATCAATATGTTTAGGTACTTAGAGATTCACTCAAATAGCTTTTAACTCTAAAATGAAAAGGAATTTTATGCTGCATTCTCATCGAGGCCGTCTTTAACGTTCACGCACCCATCGAAAACTTATTCGTATTTTCGTTTGTATAATAAATACTGAAAAAATCACTTGTTTGCGAAAGAATTAAATACAATAGCATAGTTTTGCTTACAGTGACAGTGGTGCGGTAATCCTTGTATCATGTCAGCTGTTAATCGAATGTTTATAGAAGGCTTTCACGTGACATCACCAATCCGGATGTCAGCCATGTTGGAGATACTCGCCAGCTGCTCAGCATTGAAAACACCTCCTTTAATTAAGAACATCTTCTGGCAGTAACATTGCATTAATTGAATGTTTATTTTAATTTAGAGCTTACTCTGAGATTGTAAAAGTTCAGTTAAAGGTTTGATGAATGCTTCCCCTCTTAGACTTATGCTGATCACTTGCAAAGTCATAAAAATTATGGTAACTAATTTTTGCATCATGCTAGTTTGTGTTAACATCGCGGTTAATGCTAATTCCTGCTGTCACCATGATAATTTATCATTATGCTATGCTAAATTATATTAGCTCCAAGCATATTTTTATTTTTGAGTAGCAAAAACTTTATTTGAAACAAATGTTTCTGGTTAAATAATTTGGGATTTTTACATGATAAATTCATTCGTTTTAGCTTCTGCTACAACAATCAGGTCTTGAAAATTACTTAATAATCATTTGTGTAATATTGTAACCATTGTAACTTATATATGTAGATAGCACGTCCGATTTTTTTTTTACAGTGAAGGCACATCAACATTTTTCTTTTCCATTGATTTGCGCTTGGTCTGCTTTGTCTTTATCCACAATAGAGCTATAAACTTCTTAGCATGAAGTAAGCTAAAGTCTTAGAATATGGTATATTTGAAAAATATAACAGCCTGTTTATATATTTTCAGGCGCAGTCCTGGTTGCTATGGTTCCAGACATGCGCAGTTCATTGCGTGTCTGACCTGTCAATGCTAAGCTCAGCTAGCAAACAACTCTCAGTCAGTGTTATATGTCTCTTTCAAGTCTACTTAGTATTACTATTAGGAATTAGCTCAGATACACATGAACTGAATCAAATAGGCATTAAATATGTTTTCAACAACTGCTCAATGTGCTTTGAGACCGATGCAATAACAAAGCCATCACTTCCGCACACTGAAGCGAGGTTCATTTAGACCGCGTTTAAAGCTCTCGATCAGGGAGAAGACCGGGGTGAGCCCTACCCTGCGAGCCGCGCGCCCTTCGGCTCGCTGCTGCTCCGGCGAGCGGTGAATCCGCTGCAGACTGGGCCCAAGAAAGCACCGAAGCCACATCAACCCCGCCATTCTGATTCTCACCTCGGACAGAAACAAACGTCTACGGCGACCTGCGAGGCTCACGGCGGGAAGGCGTTTTCGCGTCACCTTTATTACGTCATGAATTCAACCCACCGTCTGCAGCGCAATGGTTTTTAACAGATGCACAAAAAAAAATCATTTTTGAAGATTTTTTTTTCTTTTGTATTTCTGTACCACATAAATAAATATATAAATATGGAATTAAATTAAATGCAATAATAGAGTTTTACACAAGGTAAAATCTCTATGTTGCTTATGACTCATTTTAACAACCATCATACATGATGCAAAGCTAATTTAGTCTATTATCAAGGCAATAACTGCATTATCTTTAAATGGCATGTTATAAAATTTAACTTTGGAAAATGAGAGACGAGATGGAAAGCTATGATTCCTGAAACCTTTACAAGGTCATTTTTATTGTATGAAGATAGTTGAAAAGAAAATGTATAACAAAATGGTTTGTTTTTTATTTTGTAAATCATGCCTTTTCTGTTAATTTTTTGTCTTATTTTTTGTTCTTGCACTGTATTTTTCTTGTGCTATTTTATTGTTCTTAAGTAAATGTAAATGTTTAAAATTTTTACATTTTGGGCTTTTATTGATGTTGTCTTGCAGCTATGGATTTTAATGATACTAACATATAGCTAAACATTTTTGTGCATACTTATAGATGCATATATGTGCCTATATTGCTACATGTATGCACATATACAGTATATGTACATATATGTGTGTATAATATAGGATATTTGGCTTTTTCATAAAAGTCACATATATCAAAAATATATCAAAACCTACATTCAAACTTATAAGTTGATATTGTGTGCTATTGCTTTTAAAGAATGGTTGAAGAATTTCTATTATATACTCAGCAAATTGGAAATGGTTAAACCCCTGGTGTAGGTCTGCTGTTGAATTAAGTAAAAGGAGAGTTAATTTTACTCTGGGCGGTGTTAATTCTGTAACTTTAACTACCACCTTTCATAATATAGTAAAAATGAGGATTAAAAACAGAGAATCCTTGATCCAACTCTTTTAACAACGTGTAATACTGACAATTTCTTCTTAATTTTAATAATGCACTCCAATGTGTAAGAACAAATCTGGAATTCTCCACAAACCTTCCCTCACCTCGTCATCAGAACCAAACGGATCCGACCGGTGCTGCACCTGTCCTGTATGTACATATGTGGAATTTATGGAAATATCGCGCATTAAGATTACTCTCAAAGGTAAGTAAGTTAGTATAAAATAAAATAGTATTAACTACCGCTTACACTTAAAAATGAACACTATCTGAGTTGTTGTTTTTTTTTGACACTCAAGCCAGAGTTGATAAAATAATGGTGTTAGGTTTTTAACAACAAGAGAGTTAAAAAAAAAGCAGTGTTAACACAACAACAGTTACAAAGGAGTTGTAACGTCAAAGACACATTCTGATCTTTTCATTTGAGAGGAAAAATCCTGAAATAGAGTTATATGTTATTATTCTGTTTCTGTGTCGCTTTTCATAACCTGCAGGACAACATAAGTAGCTCACCTAAGGCTAATTTGGACCATTATTTCTGCTAGTCGTAGCATTTTTTTTTTCCGTTTGTCAGGAGCCGCGCCTCAGTGGTACTGGACGTCCTCTGTGTTTTTAACCCCTTCGGACCAGAATTACTTTGCAGTTATCAGAAAAATGCAAAAGTTGCCCAGATCTGAGAAGAATCTTTTAGCTATCTGATGAAGACCCTCCAAAACTGAATATTTTTTGTATACATTAAAAACATTATTAAGCTTAAGGAATCCTGTTTGAATTTAGTTTGCTATTTTACAATATTTTTTTAACCTCATTTTGAAACTTGATCTATATATATATATATATATATATATTTCACAAACAATCTGAAAATTAAATGATCGAGACTAAAAGTCTTGCTTTCTTCAAATTTATGTTACAAAAATATTCTGTCAACGTTACCTCTAATGTTGCATAAACAATAATTTGTTCAGTTTTTTTTTAACGTTATGGGAACGTTCTCTCAATGTTATTCTAAACGTTCTCTCCACTTTTGTGTAACTAATAATATAACTAAAAACGTTCCAGTAATGTTCTGAGAACATTGTTTCCAAAACATTTTATTTCAACATTGTGAGGCCATTCACAAATCACACAAAAAAAAGTTCTGGGAATATTTAGAGAATGGTGTTTGGTGTTAACGTTTTAGTTTAACGTTATTAGAATGTTCTTTTGGAAAAAATTATGGGCCAACATTTAGACAACCTTTAAAGAATATTAGCGAACGTTACAAGAATGTTCCCTGTAAGCTGGGCTGCTGCCATGCTCTTGCTCCCTTTTGATTGGATGACAAACTTAATGGACAGTAGGCTTTAATTGGAGTGAAAGTACTTAAAAGTCAAATAATCCTGCCTTGCATGTGACGTCCACATAAATGGACGCATGGTATGAAGGAATTAAAGAGGGACAAACACTGAACAACTTCTTTGATGGGTTTTTAATCTTATTTTGAGTGTCATACCAATAAGTACTGAACACGTCCGATTTTTTGGTGACCTTTAACAAATTCAGCTGCAGCACTGGCTGAGAGAGAGAGAGAGAGAGAGAGAGAGAGAGAGAGAGAGAGAGAGAGAGAGCAGCCTTCATGATTGATGTACCAAAAGCGAGTGAGCAATGTCCCCCACCTGACCCGAACCCAATCACATCTCACCTTTCTAATTCTTTATAGACATCCGTTTCCCTCGTTGGCTTCAGATCCTAGAGAGAGGAACAAGGATGAAAGGGGCAGGAACATCCCAGATTTATGCTTTGGCCAAGACTTGCTTGGATTCATCTGCTAATAGCATTAATGCAGGCGTGAATGAAGAGCCTACACAGAGCGTAAAACGTCGGGACCTTGTTTTTTGGGAGACACGCTCACCCAGAGCCCCACGCAATAACTCACTGCTTTTCCTGAGCAGGACTCTAATAACTCACCATGTAGACTGCGCCTTGGGGAGGTGTCTGCTGGGAGAAGAGAGGAAGGTTTAATAATAGAGCAGAAATAAACAGAGAAGGGAGGAGGAACAGGAAGTAAAAATAGATGCTGCATTTCAATCACCGGTCTGAGCTCATCAGGGTTTTCGTAGATGTTCTCCATCTCCCTGGAGACATGAGACAGCGACTGTTCCACACCTGGATGAACACACGAGGGGAGGTCGATATCACAGAAGAAACGCTCGGGTTATTCTGTCCATCATCACCTCTAGTGACAGCTCTCAGATCCTGATTGACAGGCTCAGAGGGAAACCGAGGAATACAAGGCCTTACTTCTTTGGGTGATGCAATTGCCCCGTTTCCATAGCAATGCCCCGGCAGCGACAGCAATCACCGGTAATAGAAACAGGAGGAAGGAGAAGGTGGAAAGAGAAGAGGATGCGGAGACATCTTCGGCTGGGGGGGGGAGTTGGAGACAGAGAAGCTTTGTTTGGTTACACTAAAAGGAGGGTTTGAGAGAGAGATGGATGGAGACTGACCAGCAGGTGGCATCACAGGACCTGAAGAAGAAACCATGGGAGCTGCAAACATATTGAAAGAAGGAAAAAAATGAATGATGGAAAATAAGTTTGCAACTGAACAGATGATTATTCTATCTAAAAATGAGATAAACACGGCGCTCTCTCTCCATCTCAACGAGGAGGTTTCTGGTTCAAGTCCAGGAAACCACACAAAAATGGATTTTACATTTTGGATTTTACATTTTACAAAAAGTCCTTGCTCTTTAGAATCAGAGATTGGTCTTTCCATTTTCAGACAGACACCAAGGTTTACATATTTAGTGAGTTGGATCAAACCACGATGTTGAACAAAATTAGCTCAAAAGTTTAAAGTGATTCCTAATATTTGACTCATAACGTATGTGTCTCTAAAAAAATAAGAAATCATTTTTGACCCTTTCAGTTGTCCGTTCTACTTATGTTTTAATTTTTGCTGAATGTAAATCAAAAGTAACACAACAATTATCTAACAATTCTGAGATGAAAACTTAAAAGGTTACTTTAATATTACTTTGCATTATGGAGAAATAACACATTTCCAGGGAATTTAACAGAATAGTGGCTTATTAGTGTGAGTGTAAAAAGATCTTTAAATGGTCAAAATCAAATGGCAAATTCTTTTTCATCTTTTGTTATTCTGACTGGTGGCATCCAAGTACTAACCCTCCCAATAGGAAGTGGAGGAAGTTGTAATTCCTCGACGGACTAGTTGAGGATGATTCCACTTGTGAGCAGATTCCCATTGAGAACCATTTTTAAAATACATGTTTTAAATATAATGCCTGGTTTTCAGACTGTCATGAAATGTACCTGATACAAGTCACGCAAGGGGAAGATATCATGGATTATTTTCACTTCGAGCTTCAGTTTGGGCTGTTTTAAAATTCTATTGACAAATGTAATTTAGTATGTTACAGATATTTCTGATGTTATAATTCCCTGACTGACCAGTTGAGGCCGGTCCCAGAAGATTCTGTTTCTTTTTTTCTCTTTTTTTCTTCATAACAATTCTGAAGGGTTGATGTTTAGAAGTTTTTGTAAAAAGTTATATTTAAAGATTTGCATAACTAAGGGCGGGGCTACTCGAGTGAGTGTCACTAACACTGAAGTTTTTATTCCTTAAGTCTTTATTTCTGATCAACCAAATCACGTGTTTTTGTAAAATTTTCACTCACCGGTAGAAATACTTTGTCAAGAAAGAAGAGGCTGGTTTACCCAAACTCAATTTCTTTCTAAACTAATGGGTGATGTCAAGTAGTCTTCTACAGTATTTACAATAAATGACAAAAAAAAACAGCTTGTTAAATCAAATCACACTGGGATAAATGGGCATCTGTTGTTCCCTTTAACTTTATGCCAGCAAACCTATGACCCACAGAGAAGTGGACTCTATCAGAGTGAGGAACAAGCAGTGTGGGTGATGGCAGATGTAACTGCAGCAGCTTGCTTCCTGTAAAATATAACTACATAGAGTCAAGTTCTCTTCCTGTTTTTACTCTATTTTGTAATTTGCATTTATTAACTCCTTCAGGACTTTCATTTTTTCTTTATTTGACAGAATTCAAAGCTCCAGATCAGAATTAAATTTGCTATGATGAAATTACTCATTAATTTATTTTCAAAATAATGCACAGCCCACAACAATGAGCAGTTTTCATTATGAGGTGTAAAAACAACATTCTGGGCAGATTTTTGTGCTTTTTTATGGCATTTGAACAGCAAACGCTGTATTTTGTCCCACAAACGTAGTTTGTAGTATTGGCCTGTTAATGACCCTTTTGGCTAACCATAACATAGAAGTCTGAGCATGCATTGAGAAAACTTTCGTATCTTTATTAATAACAATCTGAAACAAACTACGATCAAGTGCACAGAAACCCTTCTTCATACTAACAACATATGTACAGGAAATAGAACTATTCTCACTGTAGTAGACGGATGGTCTAGTGATGGCCATAGATGATGTTTTTTAGATATAACCTAGCAGAAGGTGGAGGAAACATATAACTACACCAAGTGTTATGTAATGTCTATTTCAAAAAGTCTGATTCCTGTTTAGACAAAGGACGAGGAAGAAAATGGAACAAAATATGATTTGATGATGTGTTTGCATGTGGTGAGGCAATGCCATTTATGGAAATAACAGAGGTGCCACTCTTATCTTTTCTCCATGTAATCTGTTGATATCCTGCTGTTCCAGAGATAGCTTTGAATCATGAATCAACCAAATGTTAAAATTGTTGAGTAAAATACTTATAAAGGTGTAAAAGTGTCTATGCAATTTACCCCAACTTAATTTATTGGACTCAGACCCCAACAATTTAAAAGCAAACTAAATAGTGAGTAGCAGAGTACCTTGGTAGCAGCCCAGCTAACAGGGAACGTTCATGTAACATTCGCTAATGTTCTATAAATGTTGTCTAAACGTTAGCTCATAACGTTTCCAACAGAACGTTCTAGTAACATTCTAACCAAGGAAAATCAAAAACGTTATCTAAACATTCTCAGAACATTTTTTGGTGAATGATGAATGTTATAAGAACATTTTAATAACTTTGAGAGAACATTCATGAAACGTTAAAACAACTGGGAGAAACGAACGTTTATGCAATGTTAGCACTAACGTTCCCAGAACGTTTTTGTAACATAAATTTTGTGAGAGCTCTCGAGTAACAAGTAACAAAGAAAATAAAGTTTGCTCCCTCTCTCTTTGTAGATGCTAAAATGGTGTCGTATATTCACCATGATTTCCCAAAGAGTGTTTCAACAGCGAAGCTGATAGTTCTGGTGGCTAAATGACTTGATGTGTATTAAATTATTACACAATTATTACAGTAACTAGCCCAAAATAATGCCATTTGTGTTAAACTAAACCAACAGGTCTTCCAAAGGATGAATACTAAATGGAGATTATCGCTCAGCTGCCAACAAATTATTTAGCCCTGACTGGTGCTATGAGGTCCTTCTCATTTTTATTCTCATTTCTCATTCTCTTACAAAATTGCGCGGTTGCGAAAAAAATGTCAGTTTGAGATGGGTCACATCATTGGCAAGCAGCAAGAAAAGACAATGTAGAAAATATTTGAGATTTGAGATGAGCTTCAATACAAGATCTTAGTGAAAGATGTACGCAATGCTGAATGTAAAAGTTTAATGAACAAATTCCTTAGTGAATGTGCACCGTAATCAAAGACAAAGGGAACTAAATATTTTTCCAAGTACTCCTGGTTGCAGACAGGGTTGGAAAACTGCATCCAGATGCATTAGCGCCACCATGGAACAGAGTGTTACTTTCATATTTTGCGCTAAATTGCATTATTATTGTTGACTGACTATGGGGATTTACTTGGTGTTAGGGAACATTTTTGTTGAAGAGAATTGTTTCCATAGACTAATGACTAAGTGAAAGTGACAAGTTGGCCAGATATGGAGTGACCCATATGTGTGCTCTGCATGTAACCCATCTCAGTGTACACACACAGCAGTGAACAAACACACCGTGAGCACTCACCCGGAGCAGTGGGCAGCCATGGCTGCGGGGCCCGGGGAGCAGTCGGGGAACTGGTGCTTGCTCGAGGGCTCCACAGATGTGGATATTGAAGATGGAGATCAAGTGTTTCATCACTCACACCACCTTCAACTCGGTGGATCTGGGGATCGAACCGGTGACCTTCTGATCACAAGTCGATCTCCTTATCCACCAGACCACAATTGCCTGATGTAAAACAACAAAAATGGATATCATGACCAGGTCGATTGACTTGAGTCTAATGGAAAGCTTAAAATCATTGGTTTTGTATAAGTTGTTGAAGACAATCATTTCTATCGCCTTATTTAACAAAAATCACAAACATTCGTGTATGTCTGACAGCACACATTGGCAGAAGGATTCGTACACCTTTACTTTGAGTACATATTAACGTCCATATTATTACTTGAGTAATACAAGAATTAATTGATTACTTGTTCTCTTTCCACCTCTGGAAGCAAGAGTCTTTTTTTGTTTTGTTTTTTCTGTCCCAATTTGCTCGAGGTATCAAAAATTGCCAAAGTGAATTAACGCTGAGGGATTTCAGTGTGCCACAGTTTCAAATGTCAATTGAACATCCTGTATTGATAAATAAAAAAGCCAAGGAAAACAAAAGGTTCGGGTCCAAACGACGAGGTGTAAGTGGAGACACCACTGCAGCAAAAATCAAAGGCAGATCTCTGAAGAGCTTCAGTTTCCTGCACCCTGCTCTTCAGAGACTCTCAATCATCCTCTCTGATGGAGTTACGTTTCATTAAATGGATTGGTCAGGGAACTGTGCACATTCAGGTACAGTGTGCGACCTCTCTTGTGACCTACATGATTCCGCTAACAAATGTTCCTGTCATTCATTCATAATGAAAATTCACTGAAACACAGAGTGGCTGTCTCGCGCAAGAAAAATGGAGCAATGGAATGAAAGTCTTCCATCAAACAGGCTCTTTCAGCTTCTTTAATGTGACGCCTGAACCTCTATTACATCTAGAACTAGAATGCAAGAGGACGGGAATGCCTCCTCACCTCTTTTAGCGATTGTGACGTTGTGAGTGAACTGAACCGAGTTCCCATTTTTCAGATAAAGGGTGCAGACGTACAGTCCAGCTGTCTCTGAGCTCACAGGAAGTGCTAAAGAAGTTGTGATCCGGCCCAAAACAGCAGTGGTTTTCAGCAAGCGACTAGGATCTCCAGTGTAAGACCATCTGACCGATTTGACTTGAGACCGCTCTGAATACAAGCAACTCAAATCCAGACTCCTCTCGGATGTTTTGCTGTAGCCTGAGGGTTAAACAGACAGACGGAGGAGAATATGAATGCACTCGAAGGGGTTAAAGTGATGTATTTTCATTAAATGGCTGAGTGAAGGCAGTCAGCCGTACCTGACTGTGACTGATGTCCAGTGTCTGTTCAAACTCAAGCAAAAATCAATCCTGAGCTAATTGAGCTCAGTGGTTTCCACGGTAATGCCACAACCCACAGAGTTTGTCAGAAGCAACAGGAAGGTGTAATTATACATAATGAGATCTGTAATGAGGCCTACTAAAAAAACATTTTCTTAGAGCGAGGGAGACGAGAGATATGTACAGAAGTAGACGCAAAAATGTAAAAATCAAAGACGAAGAAAAAAAGAGGACACGAGGGGGGAAGAGATTAAAGTAGCGATGGAGGGAGAGGAGATTAGGAGAGATGAAAGTTAAGGCGATGACTGATTGACTCTTGCGCGCTGAACTACTGTGATTGATGTAACGGCCTGTGCAATTATCAGATGAATCCTAGAGCAGTGATGCAAGAGCAGGCATCATTAAGAGTCAGTGCACTCGGTGATAATGAAGGATCGAATCGTGGACGCCAAATGAGAAAACATTTGTCTGATTTTTTTTTTGTTGGAAGGACATTGTGGGTAATGTTTTATTTTTAACCATTAAAGCTATAGACGGAGTGTCTGTAGGGCATGGAAAGATGGCCAGCCAATGCCATCCTGCTTTTGAAAATAGATGATAGAAGTGATGTGTAGAGAATGAGTCGACCTCCTCCTGATTTAGAATTGCCTTATTAGGAAGCTGCTTGTTAATAAAGTTAGCTTGGTTGTTAATTATCAATAAAACAAAATGGACCCCCTCAGAGTGATGATCAAAACTAGCAATATAGGCAGAGACGAGACATTTTATAGGATTTGGGAGTCTATTTTAACCTACTTTCACAAAGCTTCCCAACTGTTAATTATAATACCAGCAATTTCTTTGTCCTTTTACCTTCTTATAGAATGATGACTAAAATATACTTTTTTCACATTAGTAATTTTCTATTTACACAGTTGGTCAAACTAGTTGTTGTCGTGTGGTGTATTATTTGTACCTCATTGTATGCTGTCATTGGGAGCTTTGTTTCGGGGAAGGTATAGAGAGAAGGGATTGAAAGTTTAATTTTTGCTATATGTGCTGTACCATTTCCTTCAGTAAAAAGGGAAGAAATTTGCAATGTGTATTAAAAAACCTCTTGTGACTAGTCATTAGATGTGTTTAATTCAGATCTAAAATTAAGATTTTTTTTTAACACGAGGGTAAATTGGAATCTGCTCACTTCTGGGACCAGCCTCAAGTGGTCACTTGAGCAAATACAACTTTGACTTTCAACCTGATTAAGAATTTTTATCTTTTTTAGTTGCAACCCTTGCTAGTATGCACACTAATCTGCAGACAAGCAAAGAGGGACTTATTTAGGCTTTGTTCAGCCTGCAGTGCTTAATGCCCGATTCAGACTTTTTTGGTGAAAACTGATTTTGTGTGTGTTTGTGTGTGTGTGCGCATGTGCGTGTGTGTGTTTGTTCACATTACAAATAACATGCGCCTGTTATCCGTGTTCTCTATGAAGGAAATGCGGCTCCAATGTGACACATGCGCAGAAGAGGAAATGATGTCCCCCAGAATGCACTGCTAACAGACTTCAGAACACTGAAGCTCCTGAGGAGTCTTTGTGGTCATAAATATCTGATCAGAACCAACTTTATTAGTATTAGATAATATTAAGAAAAAGATTGATACGGAAAAGAACACATATTATGGTATACGGGAAAAGTGCTCGGATAGCAACCATGACTTCATTAAGCTTCAAATGCGTCTCTCCTTGAGCTCTTCCTTTAACTATTTCAAGAACATCTTCTCCAGCGACTCGTATCTGTGAAAAACTGTGTTTAAGTTGAGCTCGATGATGTAAAACCCAGATAAATGCGACCTGGCTTTTCAGAATTGCAAAAAAACGGATATGTATCAGAATCAGGACCACATATGAAAGCTAACCTCGGTCAATTTGAAAAAAAAAAAAGTTAAGTTGAGTTGTTCAGAGTGAGGTGAAAAGGTCAGATACAGGTCACAAATGGGCAAAATATGGGTGTGATCAGGTGTATGCCATCTAGGACAGACTGTGGACACCCCTGGCATTGTTACAAAGCTGCTTGTTTGTGTGTTTGCGTCCTCCATGTAGGTTCTGACCAGCTGCTGCTGATTGAGAGCCACACCCATCCTGACCAGCTGCAACTACAGTACACTGCCTCACTCAGAATTGACCAAAACTATTAAAATTTCACCCTCACAGAGTTCTCATTAACTTCAAAATTAGTGAATGGCATTAAAAAAAAATCCTGTGAGCAGGAATTAGATTTTTTAAGATTTTTAACAAAGGTGTCAGTGTTAGTCTGCTCACTTTTAGGACAAGCCTCAACTGGTCGCTCGATGAATTACAACTTCAGACACTTCCTATTGCACCAAGCGTCAACCTCCTGCACTTCCTGAAGAAACGCAACAGGGAGTGACTGTACTGTAGTACCTAGACCGGCCACTGGCGGCAGACATGAGCAGGGTCTTGTTAACTCCCATGTGAACTTTGGAGATATATTTAATATATATGCAACCAAGACCCTCCTATATATCAAACATGCTCACTACCACAGCGAGTCTCATAATTTGCCTTTCAGGGAAAGAATGTGTCGGTTCTAATGGGTTGAGCTACCTCTTTAGAATGTATTAATGCAAATATATTTTAGATATTTTAAACTTCTGTAAAATAGATGACCCTACTGATGCACATGATAAAATAATAAAATATTACCATGTAAAACACTCAGTCTGCTTCCCTGACTAAAAGCCTTGTCATCCAGAAAGACCTCACAGATGTAGAGTCCTCCATCCTTCAACGTGGGGGTTAACGAGAAGGAAAAGTTTCCAGGAGCAGCTTTTGGAGAGTTTGAGTCAGATGTCAGATGCAGATTTGGTTTGCTCTGGTTGGTGCAGCTTTGCCTCCACCGGTCATGCTGGAATATGAGCTCCATTCTTTCCGATCCCTGATGTTCCCAGTAGAGTAGCACATAGTCACCAAGAACTGGAGGACATGCAAGAGTGACCGGGGAATGAGCGAGGGCCGCCACAGACCTTGAGACCCCTGGAGAACACAGCAAGTGGAGGACACAATAAAAAGTAATGGAGCATGAACAGAAACTAGGTACACAAATGATGTGAAAATTGGAGAGTGAATACCACATTACACGGTTTTGTGATTCTTTTTTTTTTTTTTTGGATACAGTAAAGCAAGCAGGACATTGCAAGTTCCGGAGTCAAGTCATGTGTGGAGATATCAGAAAGAAGACAAGCATGAAAATGGGGATTATGTTCTTAAGCTCAGTAAGAGCTCTTGAAAAAATGTTATTGAATAAAAAGAGCCTACTGACATAGTTGCATACTGAATTGATTCTAGCAAATAATGCTTGGGATACATCAAATAATGCACTTTTACAAGAACAAGCTGGTTTGAATATAGCAATAAATAAACGGCTAAAAAGGAAACATTACCATGCCTCACATCCGTGAAGGAAAACACAGCTCTCCCTGAAAAAGAAAGAGAGACTTAGTGTCATGAAAGTCAAAATGTAGTCTGGCACATCTGGCATTCATCAGACGTTGGGTTACAGAGAGTAGCCAAAACATGGACAGAGGTGCTTTTGTGTTAAAGCAGCACATGAGACATTGAAATTGCAAGTTAACTTCGCTCAGACGCCATCTTCTGTTTGCAACTCTCATATGACACAAATGCACAGAAGAAGAAACTACATCACCCAGAATGTACTTTTAATAGAAGTAAACACTGATAGCGTAGGCACTATTTCTGATTTATTGAAGTAAATGTCTGATCAGAGCTCACTTTTAGTACTAAATATTAAGGAATATTGATGAATTAAATAGGTTACATATCTTTGTGGAAGCCATTTTTGTAATTTTTTCTATTGTCATTAGAGGGCACAGAGCCCTGTTGTGTGTATTGCCGCGTCCCAATCCGAACACTTACACTGAATCCTTATTGTAGACACTCAATTTCATAAGCAAATGTACGTAAGTTTTAGTGTGCAAGACAAGTGTGCACGATCCTTCATTGAAAAATATTCTAATAAGAAACTCTCTATATTGTTATTATTTATTTATGTTCTTCTTCTTTAAAAATGAGTCGTATTACAGGGAGATCTCGTTTATTTGGATCCAAGAGAGAACTTTTACATCGCAGTGGATTGGGGGTAATATCAGCCGGTTGAGCATCCACTGATCTGCACTTCAGAATCTAACTGGAAAAAAATACATCCGGGACAAGCTCAGATATTTTTTTATGTATACTACGGTTTGGGGCACACTAAGTCTCATAATGTACCTGCAAAAAAGTGTGGATAGTGCGCCAATTGGGACACAGTATACCTAAAGTCTGAATTAATTATGGACTGGAGGCCAAAAAACATTTTAACCATTGTGTTACGTAACATGGTGTATTGGAAAGATTGTTTGTTATGAAAAGAGGACATTTATCCTTTTTTGTCTTTTAAATTAACAATAAAGATATATTTGTTTGTTAAAGAGGGATAGCAGATTTTCTGTAAAGCAAGTAAGCATGTACACGCGAGCACAAATCAAGGAGTCTAAGATGCCTCCTCACAACTTTAAATGTTAAAATTTCCCCTTCAACAATTTCAGTAAAACACTAGACTCAGATCTGTGAGAAACAGTGTGCAAGTTGGCAACATGAGGATTCAAACTGAGGTTACATAGCAAAGCAACCTGGGTCAAGTTTTAAAAAGATCAAAATCGAGATGTTCAGACTTATGAAAATAGTTGTAACTTCTCTACTGACTGCTCTTTGTGAAGTGACCAGAGTCCCATTGACCCCCATGTTAAAAACACTTATATTTACATAAAAAATAGACATGCCTGGTCACAAGAGTTTTTAAAATGTACATTATTTATGTTTTGCTAAAGTTATGTTTTTTTTAAATACTTTAAAAGTTTTGCATGAGTAAGGTTGGGACTGCGAGCCAGTCACCAAGTGCTGATGTTGCGTTCTTGTCATTTTCCCCAAATTGTATCTTGTTGCAAATTACATTTATGACATCCAAAAACACACTTACTTTTCACGACACGGTTCCGCTACAGTTACAATCAAGGTCCCTCAGTACTTTATTTATTGAGATGCCTTAACGCTTCATCTGATTGGTTAATGGCTGTGGCTTTGGCCAATGGACCATTTTGAGCTCCCATAATAAGAAAACAAGATTACACAAATCTGCATGTACCAATCTGAAGGTGACTTAAGCCATATTTTTGATGGACCAATACTATAGTTGAGTTTACATAATACAGCACCTTTAAATGTGGCACATAACTTTTGTCCTCTCTCTATACGTGAATATATCTTATTTTCGCCACAACCCAAATTATTTTGTGTACTTTAGTAGCAATCTTAATTGTCTTGAACATTAGTTGAAAGATGTTTGCCAAAGTTTATCTGTGGAAGCAGTTGTGGGAGTAATATTAACGCCTTGGAAATGCCGATCAAGCAATCAGCATGGTGGGCGAGCACAGTGGTCATAAACGAGCTCCATGGCAGGTTTGCTGCAGACTCCAACTGAATGGTTATTTGACTGCTTTAGTGGAAGGACTCCAATCAGCATTGCTGTCCCAATCTCCGGATAAGATGCTGTGTCTCAGTGGACTAGTTCGTGAAGTGACCAGAGTCCCATTGATACCCATGTTAAAAACACATATTTACATAAAAAATAGACCATACCAAGGAGAACCATTCAGGATTGGACTTCTCTTTTTTTGGACACTTCCTCACCTTTACAACCCTGAACTGCGAAACAGTCAACTTTGTGTTTTCTATTTATTGAATTTATGTTTAAAAAAAAAAACAATCCCACAAAGATTTGTTATTTTTATGTTAACCCCAAATCCTTGTCTCACCCTGATTATAATTTTGGCTAAAAGGCTGTTACGATTTTAGGAAGTAGAACTCATATGTACAGCTCACATTACACAGCTCATATGAACTCATATTACCCAAGAGTGGAAAAACTTACATTTAACTAAACTACTTTGTAAACCAGAACACAAATTCCATAAGAAGGGAAAGTAAGAAACCTGAACATAAACTAAAGAACACTGTTGAACAAACAGCAACTAAACAAATATATCACTTCAAACAAATAACTGACAGGAAACAGTGGGAAAAGTAGACAAACACTGTGATAAAGAAACAAAGCAAAAGAATACATTATAAAGGGAGACTGATTGGGAGTTAAAGAGTTGCGGCAGGTGCAGAGACTTGGCTCCTGATCGGCAACTAAAACTAACAAGAGGGACACATTTAAGACCCAGATTAACCAATGAGACTAAAATAAAAAATAACAGGACTGAATGAAAAAAACATTAAAGATAAAGACAGGATTAAAAAACTACAATAAAACATAGAACCTTGACAAAGGCCAAAAGATTTAATCATTGACATTAAAATGTTGTCTGTGTTGACCTAGTTTTGAAATACGAAAGAGTCCTTTTCCTGTTTAACTCCAGGAAGTAACTATGTTTACTTTTTGATGTATTGTAACATACAAACTCCCTGTAAATCTGTCAATAAAGCCTCTGACTGACATGTTTTCAGACCATCTCTAAATCTCACCGTTCACCGTCACATTCACTCGATGCTCAGATACAGATGTGCCGCTGTTGCCATGGAGATGGATTCTGCAGGTATAGACTCCGCTGTCTTTACTAGTGATGCGCGGCAGCTTGCTGAGAAGATTGCCCATGCCAGGAGACGCTTCAGTGTGGAGCTGCTCACCCGAGGGAGAAACCCATGCGCCCCAGGCTGCCACGGAAGATGGTGACACCTGAGCAGCAAGTGTCAGAGTCCTGTCCACAGCTACAGGAGGCACAGGAGTAACAGCCACTTTAAAACAGACACAAAGGGAAGAAATAAAACAGAGGTCTGGAGATGAGGCAAATGATTGATCCAATAATGGATTAAAACATAGTCGTTTGAGGAGTTTTCTCAGAACTGCATACATTTAGACTCAATAAAGTGCAAATTTGGCCATTGTTGCTTCATAACTGTTTGGAGGCGAAGTTGATACAGTCAACGTGACTCCAGTGCTGGAATGTTTATAAGTAGCCAAACCAACTTTATTTGTATAGCAGATAATTCAAAGTCAGTGATGAAACATCAATTCATCATTGGTTAAGAACAAATCTCACTTCAAAGTTACTTGATTCTTGAGGGTATATGTATATTATTTTGTATAAGCAATATAAAATATATATATTTTTATATATAATAATTATTATTTTTTATTTTTATTATATTTATTCATCTTGGCTTTATTCCCTTTCGGGGTCGCCACAGCGGAATGAACCGCCAACTCACTGGCATATGTTTTATGCAGCGGATGCCCTTCCAGCCGCAACCCATCGCTGGGAAACATTCACACACACATTCACACTTTAACACTATGGGCAATTGTTCTTATTCAATTCACTTATACCACATGTCTTTGGACTTGTGGGGAAACCGGAGCACCCGGAGAAAACCCACGCGATCACGGGGAGAACATGCAAACTCCACACAGAAATGCCACCTGCCCCAGCCGAGCCTAGAACCAGCGACCTTCTTGCTGTGAGACGACCGTGCTACCCACTGTGCCACCGTAACAAATAAATAATTATATAGATTATTGTATATGTAATTATATAGACAATTACATCCATGGATTGTACTAACTGTAGGCTATTTTAGCCGGTAATTGTGAACTGTGTGTAGCTTTACACACTTGATGTAAACTATTTCGCAGGTGGCCATGCTTGAGACTTCCAAGAGACTTAAAGCCTCTGAAAATTTGCCAAAAATGTGTAAGAACTTGACCAGAAAATAAGTCACTAAAAAGTTTCTCTGGAGGCTTCAGTGATGAAACACCAACTGAAAAAAAGAAAAATGTAAAAATAAAAAAATAAAAACCCCTTTAAAAAGTAATTTAAAATTAAAATCACTCTACTCTCATCCTCCTTGATCTGCCTTCACCTGTCATGTGATCTCTATTAAATCACATGACTGGTGCTTGTCTTCATCTTGTGTTTTCTTGCATTTTTTGCCCTTTTATGCCAGGCTACAATGAAAGATCTAGATGAAAGGAAGCCGATTACTGATATGTATTTAACAGAAAATTGTTGTTGAAACAAAAAGGCAAACTAAATGAAATAACCGCTCCAGGGGAATCAAAAGCTTCAGAACCAGTTCTTTAACTTCCACCCATGGAGAAAAAAGAACAACAGGACCCAGAGGTTGCAAGAAATGGTGCTGGGAGATTTAGCTCAACATGAGTGAAGCAAAATGCATCAACTGATCGGAAAGTAATAACTCAAAGAGAGGGACTGTTACATGAAAGGATGTATTATCATTCTTGTTTTACTTTTTACCCCATTAGTGCCCTGCTCCAGTGAACCTGACCCCAATACCTTTTTCATCCTGATTGGAGGAAGAGGTGGGGCAGTAGCCACATAAAAAGCAGAAAGTAGCATAGAGGATTGCATTTGGATGTGTGGAAGCTCTAGAAGATCTTTGATTTATTTTGTTTGGTTGTTGTTTAAAATCCATCCATCCATCCATTATCTTGTCGGCTTTTTCCCTTTCGTGGTCGTCACACCGGAATGAACCGACAACTATTCCAGCATATGTTTTACGCAGCGGGTGTCCTTCCAACCGCAACCCATCGCTGAGAAACATCCACACACACTCATTCATATTCTGTGGCCAATTGTTTATTCTCAATTGACTTATACCGCATGTCTTTGGACTTGTGGGGAAAACCGGAGCACCCGGAGTAAACCCACACGATCACGGGGAGAACATGCAAACTCCACACAGAAATGCCAACCGACCCAGCCGAGCTTCGAACCAGCGACCTTTTTGCAGTGAGACGACCGTGCTACCCACATAAATTTATACTCGTTGTTTAAAATACTACTGGCAATTTGTTTTTTCTTATTGTGTGAAACGTGTGAAACTTTATTGGTCTTTAGCTAGAAATTCTAGTTAGGAGTAAGATTGTGAGAGGGGAATGACGTGCCTTCCTTCATTGCTTTTTGTTAGCCAGGGAGATAGGGGGAAATAGGGTTTGATTTGATTGAGTCTATTTTATTTCATGGTTTGTTATTGTTTTGTACTTAAAAGTCTGACTTACGATTTTTTGATGTTACCATTCTGGTAAAAATAAATGATCTTATTCAGCAGTGCACTGCTGATTCCTTCTCTGTGGAATTGGGTTGAAGTGGTCATGGTTTCCTGGTTAGAGTTCAGAGATAACACACAAACTAACGCACGCACGCACGAGCACGCACACACATACACACGCAAACATGCCCGCACGCACGCACACACACACACACACGCAAACATTCCCGCACACACACACAAGCACACACACACAAAACATCTTCTGTGACCTTCCTCCTGTGAACCCCTCGCCACACAGTGAAAAGGGATAACTAACAGGAACCCAGATCAAGAAGGTTAAATAAACAAGAAAGAAAAGAAAAAATATAGAGAGAAAGAAAGTAGGGAAGAAAGAGTGAGAAAAAAGAGAGATAGAAACAGAGAAAAAAAAAGAAATAAAAGGAAAAAAGAGAAAGAAAGAAAGAAAGGAGAGAAAAAAGAGATGAAGAAAGACAGAGAGAGAGAGAGAGAGAGAGAGATGTAAGAAATAACAAAAGTAAGTAAGAAAGAAAAGAAATAGAGAACAAAACAGGAACCAAGACCAAGAAGGTTAAATAAGACAGAAAAACAGAAACAAAATTGACAAACAAAGACAGGTAGAGAGAGAAGAAAGACAGAAATAAAGAAAGAAAGAAAAAAAAAAAGAAAGAAAGAAGAAACAGCATAACAAGTGAAAGAGTGGCCAAGAAGGTTCTAAAGCACACTTATTAGAGAGAATGAGGAACAGAAAAAAGTTCCCCAGAATGCTGAACGAACTCACAAACCTCAAGCTTCTCCGGTGAGTCAATAAAACGAATCATGTGGGAATCAAATCTGGCCAAACAAAACATATTTTCCATGTCAACCTGTTGTTGGTGACTCCTAAAACCAAATAAGGAGCCTTTCAAAATTATATTAGGGGCACTTTAAAACTATGTTTGTGCTAAAAAGTCCGTGTCCATGTGTCCCTCTCCATAGGTAAAGCATTTCGTGGTCTTGGAGTTTTTGTTGGAAGTCAGAATTTGTTTGAATTTAGTACAATAATTGTCTCTGAGGTTCACGTTCTAGGACAGGGGACACCAAATTTTAGTTGCAATCCTGCTCTAGCATGCCCCTGATCCTGGCGTACAAAACTATCTCCAGAGAAGCCATTTCAGGACTTTCAGCAAATGTGCTCAAACCACTTCAGATGATCCAGAACTCTGCAGCTCGTCTTATCTTCAAGCAACCAAAGCAAGCTCATCCTCTTCATCACTTCTCACTGGCTCCTCATCGCTGCTCGTGTTAAGTTCAAGTCTTTGATGCTGACTTACAAAACCATCTCCAGATCAGCCTCTGTTTACCTCCACAAGCTCATACACTCCTACATGCCCTCCAGAAGCCTGCGCTCAGAGAAGGAACAGCGACTCGTGGTTCTGTCTCACAAAGACAGAAGATCTCTCAGCAGAACCTTCTCTCTCACTGTCCCTGGCTGGTGGAACGAACTCCCTGATCCAGTCAGGAAAGCAGCAACACTAACAGTTTTCAAAAAGAACCTGAAAACTCTTCTCTTCAGGGAACACCTACTATAAACATGTATTTTTTCCTTTTTTCTTTTTATTTTCTTCTTGCTATGGTTTATTGATCAGCTGATAAAATTATATTATGAGAAGCTGAGATAGACTTTGACGGTGTAACAGATTGCATATTGTCTCTCCCCTAATGTAAGTCGCTTTGGACAAAAGTGTCTGCCGAATGCATAAATGTAAATAATAATCTAGCTTCAGACAACCTAAGCGGACCAAAATTAGTGCAACAGGTGCGTTTCGAGTTGGTTGAACAAACAATATGCAGGGCTCCGGACCTCCAGGACCGGATTTGGTTTATGGTTATGTGTGAGCGTGAGTGTGAGGTAAATTGTGGGGTTCTTTACATTTAATGAGTGCTAGAAGAACAATCCTCTCCTTAAGCTTCTTGTCTTCTTGCTCTATCACACAAGAGTATCGTCCTTGAGCAGCGGGTGTAGCCTCCAACACGAGTGATGCATCTGCTGAGATCTTGAAACTTCTGCCTCCAAACTCTCGGCTGCTGCGTCCATCTGTTAGCCCATCGATGCAGCTGGCTGAGAGCAAATAGGACCAGCGGTTCTGCCCTGCTGACATCATCTTCCACGAGACCAGAACAGAGGAGGCGGGCGCAGAGTCGAAGCAGGACAGTGTGACAGAGGAGTCCTCCTGAACCATCACCACATCATTCCACTCGTCGCCTGAAGAGTAC
This sequence comes from Danionella dracula, assembly GCA_900490495.1. Classification (NCBI taxonomy): domain Eukaryota; kingdom Metazoa; phylum Chordata; class Actinopteri; order Cypriniformes; family Danionidae; genus Danionella; species Danionella dracula. The sequence goes on along the minus strand of UELW01000556.1, from coordinate 9,047,850 downwards.
AAAAAAAGAGATTCACTACTCTCCTTAAAACACTGTCGTTGAACACAAAGAAAGAAAAGAGAAAGAAATATAGGAATAAAGAGAAAAGAAAGACAAAAAGAAATAGAGGGAAATAAAGCAAAAAGGAGAAAGAAAGTGAGAAAGAAAAAGACAAAAAGAAATAGTGAAAGAAAAGATAGAGAGAAAGAAAAAACTGAAAAACAAAAAATGGAGAAAGAGAGAGTGAGATGAAGAAATAGAGAAAGAAAAAATAAATAAAGACAGAAATAGAGGGCAAAAAGAAAGAGAGCGAAATAAAAAGAAAGACAGACAGAGAAAAGGAGAGAGGGAAGGATTTATAGAGAAGTAAATAAAGAAAAAAGAAAGAAACAGAGAGAAAAAATAGAAAGAATAGATGCTTTTTATTCTTAACAGTCATTTAGTCCTACTACTCATACTACAACAATAGAAAAGACTGAATCCAGTTAAGTCTGCCCCTGCGTCACAGACTCTACATGTATGTTATATATATTGTACACAGACAAAAAAGGATAAAAAAAGAGAGTTAGGACATAGAGAAATTTTTCTTTTGTTCATAGAGCTACTGATTCAATTCATATTGTGTAAAGGGGGTGTACTTATTTATGAAGAGCACTAACTAACCTGGAATACGCAAAACATGGAAATAGTTGTGCAAGTAGAGGATTTCCTGTTAAATGTGAGATTAGACTTCTTTACCCGAGTTCTGTTTGACCATTTTATTAAAGTCCTTTGTCATGTTTATCTCTTGTTTGGAAGTAATCCTGGTTTATAGTGCTGCTAGATCCACATGCATGCTCTAGTTCCTACTAAAGACTCTTTGTGTTTTAGGATTCTGCTCGTATACGCTCTGGTTCTCATCAACTTCAGTTTCCTTTCACTCATCACTTTGTTGTGTCCAAAACAGCTGGACCGAAGGGTCTCGGTCTAATTCCAAAGTGTGCTTCATCTGACTTGAGCAAAGACTTTTAAACGTATTTCATGCTGCTTTTTACATTATTAAAGTTCTTTTATAATGTCAGATCTTTGGTCACAAAATATAACTGCTTAAAACAGCTTCAATCCAAAACTGGTTTCACATTTGACTTCACAGATCTGCTGAAAATGACCAATGCCTTATGTACATATATATATATATATATATATATATATATATATATATATATATATATATATATTTGTTTTAGTATTTTTATTTTTTTATTTTATTTATTTTTTTATTTAAAATATTTTTGTTAATTCCAGAAAGGCTTATTCTTTTACTCTTTAATGCACTGTAAAAAAAAAAAAACTTAAAAAAATGTTGACAAGACTCAAGCTGTAATTAATTTTTAGTTTGCTTAATTTTTTGTCGAAGAGTTGCTGACTGAATTAATATTTTCTAATTGAGTTCACATTCTGTTGTTGTTGTTGACTGTAAAAAAGTACATTCAGGCAATTGTGTCAGCTTTAATCCACTTTAACAGTTAACTGAGTCAAATTTGGAAGGAAAAAATAGACTCAAAGTAAAATTTCTGTGGGACTTTTGGCTTTACTATTACATGCTCAATTTACTATTTACTACAATTTACTATCTGTTGTATTTTAATTAAAAATTATAAAATACAGATTTTTTTTACTACCATCAACAGAAAAAACAGAGATATGACAAGAAACTAAACTATCATTGTGGTTTAGAAATTAAACAACTGTGTTGCTGTAAAATTTGCAATGCAGCACCTGAAAATAATCTCCAGCAAGATCACTTCTGACCTAACGTGTCATGAAAAGTAAGGACAAGTACCTTGAAATAATGTTTTACAATAATTACGTTCAGTAATTTTTTAGTAGACAATAAAAGGAAAAAAAACATTGTAGAATGTAATGCTCTTTAACTGAATTAACTTTAAATGATTGAATAACTTAAATAAAATGTTATGGATTTTTGTTTAAAGTCATTGGAACAACACTGAACTTGTATCCATAAAATAATACATTTTCATGCATGGATGTGAAATAATTTCATTAAAGTTCACTAAAGCCAGGTAGTTTTGATAAGCATATGCAGTTGCCTGGAGCATTAGTGGCTGGCGGGGGAGGGGGGCAGCAGGATATTTTTCCTGCATATCATTGTTAGGATCTGGAGTACTGAGTTTGGTCTAAATATCTTAAAGCATTGAAGAGATGTAGCAGTTTACGCGAAACCAAATCCACCTGAATTTCATAACTGTAGTTGACATGGTCTGAACATCATCTGGTTCATATTTCATGGAGTTTGGAAAAAACTGTGAATATGGAAAATTGGTGTTCGTGTTCTTCAGGGAATAGAATGAGACCCACATAGTCTTTAGCATGAGTTATTAGCAATTTTGTAAATGTTGCTATATCTTCTGAGCACAAAATGGCCCTGAAACCAATTATTTTGAATATAACTGAACATTCATGTCGGATTTCTTTACTTTATTGCTCTATTCGTTAAGACAATACTAATTATTACACGTTTTTTCAAGATGGACGACATCCAAAATGGCCAACAAACACATGTTCCAACTCAAACTGTATTGAGGCCAATTAAAAAAATTTGTGGCGTCAGGCTAGGTCAGGGGTGTCAAACCTGTTCCCTCACCCCTGTGAAGAGCCACGCCACAGATAACAGTATAAATTATAATTATAATTATTTTAATGAATGTCTTTATCAGCCTAACCTCTTTTTACTTCACCCAGTGAGACACTTCACTTGGCACAACACTCCTCGGTTCGGTTCTCCTCAGTTTCTCTTTCAGGTATGGCCTTTATTCAGTTGTGGACACTCGTACTGAGTCTTTCACATGTGTGTCATTAAGTAGAGAGCGATGCTTTGATTTAAAGTTTTCTTTCTTTGATTTTCAAATATTTTTTTTACACGCAAAATGTTCCATGCTAGCTGGTAAGATGCACAAGTCTAACAAAAAATACAACATACGGTTACAGTTACAGTTGATAGTTCACCCTAGTGGTGGCACTAGAGAGTTTGAGGGTGCAAATTTGGGGCATTTTTAGTTCAGACTCGTGTCTACAAGTGTGCAAAAAATTTTTCCCACAAGAAAAACTAGAGCTTGCCATTGACTTCAACGATGAAATAAATATAATAAAAGTGAAAAGAAGAAACGTAATGAATCCAAAAGATGCCTCTAATAATGAGAATCTATTGCATTTTTGTTTGCAAGTTTTGTTCTTTTTAAATAACACTGGCTTACAGTTTTGCTACAAAATGTTTATGAATACAAAGATATAAGCGAACTTTAGATTTTAATTGGAATCCGGCTGAAAATTATCATTTGGTATAATTAAGCAATGTTTCTACCAGATCTAAAAAAAATAATTACACACTTTTTTCCCCTGATGCAGCAAGCAAAAAAGTTCATAATTACTTACCTGCAATCACAAGTTGTTCGAAACTTGTGATACTTAAAACAAATATAAAGAGCTTCCCTTTCTTGGAACCTTTAGGATGCAGCATTGTTCTCAGCTTTTTGCTATAGGGGTCTTATTTTCAGACATTTAACTGAAGGAAAAAAGAGGAAACGGAAAACCAGTTGACACAAAGAGCTCAGAAGACCATGTGACAGAAGCTGATAAACTCCTCTATACACACACAAAAAAGTAATGAAAGGAATTGAGGCTGAAAATGAAAACAAGATACACTATTATGTAGAATAGCCTAATTTATTGAGAACTTCTCTATTCACACATTCACTCTCTTACAATTAGAATTAAATCCCCCCATCAAATACTAAACCACAAAAAGAGCTGTCCGGCCTGAAAGAGAGGGCCATGAAGACAATGTGGGAACATTGAATGGCTGAAAAGAAGGAGAAAGTGAGAGAACGATTTGGAGATGCAATCAGAACTCGTCTTCTGCTTCTGGCTAAATGTCTGCACATGCCCATAAACGTCTTTAATTAAAGCTAACAGACTTATCAGCACGTTCAAGTCCCATTACCAGCTCAGCTCTGAGTGAAAGAGAGAGAGAGGTCTCAAAAAAAAGATACAAATGGAATGAGGGAATGGTGAGAAACTTCAGAAAGAGCAAACTAGGGCAGTGCGGCTAATGAGAGTTACCGTACTGTACGTGTCATCGGTCGGGTGCAAGCAATCTGAGAGAACGATTAAAAGAGAGCGACATCTCTCATTATTTAATAGCCTGCATGTGGAAATGACACGCTGAATATTAAAGTGGAGTCAAGCAGCTCTGCAGAGACCTTTTCTGCCTTAAAATGCTCAGCGAGAACTAAGCACCGCTCCTGATCCGAATCTGTGCTCCTTTAGATTTGAGGATCTGTAGGGATGTGCTGATTTCATAGCTGAGCTCTGTAAGGCTAGGCCAGTGTTTGTTTACCAGGGAAAATGTACCCAATACTCTACAGCTCTAATCAAGGGGATTCAGGACCCCTATAGTGCATAAGGGTAGATATTTATATATACTGATAAAAAAGAGGAGACCTGGAGGGGTTGTTTTTGTTCCTTATTTTAATAATTTTGCATGCTATGAACTAATGCTTGCTAGAGTTATTGAAAAGCACGAGCTGATGTCAGCCAGATACAGTCACAAGTCAGAAGGATCTGGAAGTTGTCCGGAAGACAATCTCTGACACCCTTCACAAGGAGGGTTAAGGTCTCTACATGACTAGGCAGCAGCTTTCCAGCTTGCAATGGCTGTATCTTTTTAGAGGTGACCTTTTGTGAAGGATTCCAATACACTTTCTCCTCCATCAGCAGGAGAACCATCACCGGAATACAGAACCACTCCACTTCACTCAGTCAGGCTCAGGTTACTGTAACTCCATCACATCAAACCATATTGTTAAGTAGTATTGCATGTCCAGTTCACATCGTTCCAAGCTCTACTCATCCTACTTAGTACCGTGTTACCCTTTTTGATCCTCGCTTACCTCGGACCTCGACTCTTCGCCGTCTGCCTTTTGAGCCACGCCTAGCTCTATGAACTCCATCACTCGAGCTGCCTGCAGCGACCATCACCTACTCAACCACTACGCTCTAGTCTCAAGTGTTCGCCTGCCGCAAAGACCCTCAGCCTGTTATCACCTGTGTTTGTGTTATTGCATTGCCAGTAAACAACCCTGCACATGGATCCCAAACCGTCTGTTGAATTATTACACCTTTAAAGGTGAAATCAAAACTTTCTAGCTGTTTGGACTGAAATGTTGCTCATTGATGTGTGTGCAAACCCCCTTAACCAATAGCAATCCATCCAAGGTTTTTATTTTAATCACAACAAATTCTTTAAACCCTCTGAGAACAAGAACTGGAACTCATAGTAAATGACGTCAACATCTGAGAGGCCCTCGCATAAATTCTAAAAACATAATAAACTTCGCCTATCTGCGTCCGGTTGTAAACACTTGTAATTGACTTCCATTTTGCTGATGAACAGCCTTGGCTTCAAAGGTCTGATTTGATTGTTGACAGCATAAATACATCTCTCATGGTGTGCATACAGTCAGCGCAGTACAGTGATCTGTTCAGTGTAGCTATCAGTCACATAACCATGTCTCCATCTTATAGGAGAAATTAGCCAGACAAAAGTAAATGTAAATGTGACCCACGCCTAGCTCTACGAACTCCGCCACCCAAGTTGCCTGCCGCGACCATCACCTACTCAACAACTGCGCTCTAGTCTCTCCTTTACATTTATCAAAAAATAAATGTAAAAGTAAAACTTTTGGCCCAGCTACTCCAGTAGCTCCTCCAAGCTCAGCTCTGGTCTTTGGATTCCTGCTGGTTGTATTTGATCCTCGCTTACCTCGGACCTCGACTCTTCGCCGTCTGCCTTTTGACCCACGCCTAGCTCTACGAACTCAGCCACCCAAGTTGCCTGCCGCGACCATCACCTACTCAACCACTACGCTCTAGTCTCTCTTTTACGTTTATCCAAAAACAATCGTAAAAGTAAAACTTTTGGCCCAGCTACTCCAGAAGCTCCTCCAAGCTCAGCTCTGGTCTTTGGATTCCTGCTGGTTGTATTTGATCCTCGCTTACCTCGGACCTCGACTCTTCGCCGTCTGCCTTTTGACCCACGCCTAGTTCTACGAACTCAGCTCTGGTCTTTGGATTCCTGCTGGTTCTTCTCCATAGATCCTTCAATTCGTGGCCTTCACCATGCCAGCTTGGATCTCTCACACTCGTCCTTGTTCCTACTTTACCATGTACACTAAGTGTTGAATGTTTTGACATTCCATCAGCTTTTTACAATTTTTAAAATATGCTCATCTCTAAAACAGCATCTTTCACAATAAAGGAGATTAATGTGCATAGCATGATGTAGATGGACTCATTACACTTAAGTAAATTTAATAAAATCAATAACAGAAAGGGAGTGATACTCTGGTGGCTGTAGAAGGAGTGCTCTTTACATATTCTCAATCCAACGACTGATTGATTTCTTTATTAGATTTCTTTAAAAGGATTAACTGTTTCTTATTTGATGAGTGAGTTTTAATTATGGCTGCTTTTCTACAGTTTGGTTTTGGTCCAGGACAGTTTATTCTTGTTATGCATAAGTAAACAAATAAATAATGATGTAGATTTGTAATTAATTAAATAAACTACAAAATTCATACCCTTTTTTAATTAAAATTTTTTTCTAAAATTGAGCAAAATTATATATATGACATCTTATGAGTTCTGAAGAAACTGGATATTAGAAAATAACCATTTTCACGTTATATAACAAGTGTGTGTGTGTGTGTGTGCGTGTGTGTGTGTGTGTGTGTGCGTGTGTGCGTGTGTGTGTGGGAGTGTGCGCGTGTGTGTGTGTGTCTGGAATGAAACTGAAAGGATATACGGGGCTTTCCAGAACTTTCAACTGCATTATGACTCGAGACTTTTTCCCACAACACGAACTCCTAAATCAATCAAAGTGTATTTATGAAAACGTTTTTAAAACAAATCATGTTGATTAAAGCTCTGTACAGTTATCTAGAAAACATTATAACACAAATAAAACACAGTTAAAACAATTAAACACAGAAAGCATGGAAGCACAGAGGTATACAGCTAAGGATTAGAAACACAATGTTTAAACAAAAAGTTAAGACATAACAGGATTAATCTAGTAACATCAGAGTAAAAACAGTACACTTTGATTAACAACGGATCTGAACACCAGCTCACACAAGTGTGTTTTAATGAGTGCTTTAACTCATCCAAACTACAGTATGTTCCTATTTAAAGTTAACGTAGGCAGTTTTAGAACCTTTTTAAGTGCACTTTTGCAAATTTTAGCACCTTTTAAAATAATTAAAAAATATTGACAAATGTGTTTATTTTTGTTATGCATAAGTAAACAAATAAACAATGATGTAGATTTGCAATGAATAAAATGAACTACTAAATTCATACCTTTTTTAATTAAAGATTTTTTTCTAAAATTGAGCAAAATTATATATATATATATATATATATATATATATATATATATATATATATATATATATATATATATATATATATATATATACATCTATATATATCTATCTATATATCTATAATATATCTCTATCATATATATATATATTATATATATATCTCTATTCTCTCTATCTCTTATCTCTATCTCTCTCTTCTCCTCTCTCTCTATCCCCTCTCTCTCTCCTCCCATCTCTTCTATCTCTATCTTATATCTCTCTACTCTCTCTCTCTCTCTCTCTCCCTCTCTCTCTCTCCCTCTTCTCTCCTCTCCTCTCTCTCTCCTCTCTCTCTCTCTCTCTCTCTCTCCTCTACCCTCTCTCTCTCTCTCTCCTCTCTCTCTCTCTCTCCTCTCTCTCTCTCTCTCTCTCTCTCTCTCTCTCCAGCTCTGTGCGCTACTCATTTCTAAATTTTCTTTAAAAATGTTAACAATTGTGTCATTTTTAGGGTAAGATTTTTGGTCCAGCATGGGCTCCTGAGAAAATGTAAAAAGAAAAAAGTGTGTATCTAACACGAATGTGTATAACAGGAAATGTTTATCACGTGTTTGACTAAGGATATGTTGTTTTCATCAGGGGACTGAACAACCGTAAAGCTTCGATCTTAGAATCTCACCATGGAAAAAAAAAGTGAATTTAAGTAGATGAACACACTTTGTCCAATAATTATAATCCTTTATTTGTTTATCAGGTTTATATCTCCCACAACCTGCCAGCAGCCAGCAGGGGGAGCACTGCAGCCATAGGAACTAACTCACCACTCAAAACAAAACTCAAAATATGTTATTTTTAAACACTTCATATGTTCAATAAACAGGAACTTTAGTTCTTTCAATTTGGGTTAGTGTTTCCTCAAGCAAGTCATTTTCTCAGTGAACCTAAACAAGAACTGATTCCAATAATAATAAAAAGTGGAACAATAAGGACTGAAATGTTCAACTCTGACACAAAAAAGTGCTGACTACACTTAAATAAAATGTTTTGCCTAGTTCTGAGGGAACTGTGGAGTGTTTCGTCTCTGATGGGGCAAACACACTGACCCTAGAACGTGAAAAACAAAAGCAACTGAATGATGGCGAGTACCTGCTGTCCTGGGAAATTGCGTCCAGTTTATCTTGAGAAAAAGGAATGTTCAAAGTAGAACATAACAAAAAGGAAGCACTATAGCATCTGCAACTGAGCTGCAAGGAAGGATTCACTATAATCTGTAGGTTAAAAGAATTTGTCATATTTTTGATGAGCTACAAAACGTTTTTCACTATTAAGAGAACAAAGTTAAATCAACTTTTGGAAAGAGCTGAGAAATATTAGTAAGTGTGAATCAGCATGTTAGAGTTGAGTATGGAGTTATAAGTGTGGCAATATTTTTTGTATATATGTGTGTGTGTGTGTGTGTGTGGAGTTTTGTTGAGTGTTTCGTTCTTTAAATGTTAATATTTAAAATAGATGTAGCCTATACAGTGTGATAAGCTATTTTTTTTCCTGACATATACTGCTAAATTAAACTTTTTCAGGTATTTTTCTCATGGATAACTAGCCGGCTGGCAATAATGCCACAAAGTCTTCCATTTAACCATTTCACTGAAACCGCTGATATCATAACAATGACTAATAGCTATGTATTTTTAACAATAGCAGCTCCATGAAGTATGAATTAGAGCAGACAAATGTGAAGTTATATCCTGTCAATCACCACTACTTGTAAATAGAGAAAAAAAAAAAAAAAAAAAAAAAATATATATATATATATATATATATATATATATATATATATATATATATATATATATACACACATATATATTTATATATATATACTCTTTTCTACTTTCCGTCTTTGTCTGAAATGAAAAGTTATTTAATTAGACCTAGATTTGGGCCAGGCATGGTCCATGTCTGAGGCCTTATCTCTGTTATTAACAGTTTAATAAAACATCCTTTAAGCAATAATAAAATAGAAATGTTCAGTTTTCTCATTTTGCTACGTATACATTACATTCCTAGATCCCATGATTCAGAACAGTTTATATATACACTTACAGTTAATTATAACCTTATGTCTTTAAAGATAGCTATATTGCATTTGTGAAATTACACGTTTATATTAAATTATTAAAATAATAATAACGTTTTCAAAATAGTTACATATGGCACATTGACAGATTGAAATTAAATAATCTTTCCCTTTTTACATGATGCTATATTCCTCTGCTGGCTTTCTGACATGGCAAGTTCAGTTTCAGTTCATCTGTGTCCAAATAAATAAATGAAAATAAAAATAAATGAATAGCTTTTTTGTTAAATAGTTAAATAAGATCACCAAACAATCTTTAATGTAAGGTGTACTTGCTAATTCGCTAATGTATTGCTGCTCATTCACAAAGCAGACTGCACTAATGCGTAAATGTATTTAAACAAAAAGAAAAACTAAAAACACAAGCTTGAACTTTATCCTCTGTTGCTCATTCGTGTGTAGATGGTAAAGGCTGTTGTGTTAATATTTACAGAACGGAATAAAATTTATTTAAAGGTGCCGGATCATGTAAAATCTAGATTTTTGTGCATGTTTTATTATTGTTCCCACATCTAAAGCATGACTCATCATATTCAGATAGGTTTATGGATGTTTCTGTAATTGCGTTGACTTGTGAGCAGAGAGAACGTCAAGCGAAATAAAAATTTAAGACGTATTGCAACCTTTTGAATCAATTTTGGTTGGTGGGGAACCAGACTGCCATGTCACGGTGGGTTTATTGCTCCAATATTTTGTACGCTATTAAATGCATATAAATGACTTGTTGAATTTAAACTACTCTAATGTGAACGTGTGCACTCGTCAATCGGATCTCTTACCAAAAAAAAAAAAATCCAACAATGGATATTGTATAATAGGACCCCTTTAAAAATGCCAACACAAATCTCAATGTAATTGTATAAACAATATTGATACACTAATAACCACAGAGTTTAAAAAAAATAAATAACTTCGATATTGGTTTTAAAACACAAGAAAAGTTTTGTTTTTAATTCTAAGCATTGCAGAACATTTATAAATACATTTTGCAAGATGAACTCATAACTTATTAGGTCCACAAAAGATTTGTATTTTTTAAAACACATTTAGATAAACAATCTCCATCATTATCGGTGGTGGCGGGTCAATGAGAGAAGCAAAAATAAATCCCAATTTTAAATAAACCACTTCAACAGAGATATTAATCATCTGTCCAAACTGGGTGACTTTTAATGCGGAGTGACGATGGTTATGACGTCATGGTCGTTCGTCCAATCAGCGGCGCCTGAGCCAGAGCGAGTGAGTTTCAGTTGAGTCCGATCCCGAAGCGACAGGTTAGTGAGTCCTCGGTCCCTCCGCGAAGCCTCCAACTCTCTCGCCGGAGCTTTATTCACCTGCTCGGCTCCTGCTGACGGACCGCTGGACCCCTCGACACAGTTTTCAGCACTTCAACAGTCTGAGCGCTTTCAGACGGAATTTTAAGGCTTGTTTGGAAGAGGAGGAATACGCTAGATTGACCGACGCACCTTAACAATAAGTTTCGGTGTTCGGAAAGCCACCAACGGTTTATTTGGTTAGTTTTTAGTTCAGCGGGAAACAAGGTGGAGAGTCCACCCTTTCCTCTTGTGACCATGTCAGGACTGTTAATTGCACTCTTCCTCCTGATTATTCAAGGTAAGGGCTGTCATAATGTTTTTCAGATGTTTAACTAACGTTAATCAACGATTGTGTTTGCGGTTGCCTGGTTGCCACTAACATGGTTTAACGTTGTTTTCCTAGTTTTGTTCTTAAACCCAAAGATCAAAATGGAAATGAATTATTCTTCCGCCTGTCATTGCTGCTGATTTGTTTGTCCTACCTCGATTTCCTACCTCGATTCTCATTAATTTTAGTAGTATGTATTGTTCTCAACGAATAATTAAAATAAATAACTGGATAAAAATAGTGAATAACAACCCAAACGTCCCAAATTGTGTACGACTCTGTAATAAAACATTTTTTTGTAAGATATTACTGAGTGACAAAAAAAAGTTTGAGTTTGCGCATGCGCAAATAACCGGGAATAATAATAATCCTTGTAAAACTGCGCGCGCACCCTCGCTCCCTGACATTCACGTTCACCTCAATATAGTTTTTATGACCCCGTTCTTTCCATAAATTGCAACTTCACGTTATCTGTCTGGTTCCTGGTGTTGTTTCCCTCCCTAGAGATGACTTTGGTTTCGATACACGCCATGTTTCTCAGGGTGTGGCCTTGGGGAGAGCCTTGTTCCTCCTGTGTTGACAGGTGTGTGTTTGTTACCGAAACTAACGTCAATCTCGACCCGTCCTTGAGTCTCTTCCTATCAGCGAATTTCTCTCCTTTTCTCCAGTCCCATGCTGTTTTTCTCCCCTCACATCACTTCTTATTATTTCCTCTTGAAAGGACGCAAATGGATGTAAATTAATCCATTTATCACTCGATACGGTGTTTTATGGGGTTATTTATGCAGCAATACTCGTTGCACTTTTGTGTGGGTATTTGTGTACGTGTAACTCGAGCTGAAAACCTAAATCTCATTTTTCACATTTTTATTTCATGTGTTTATCCGTAAATGTAGCAGTTTGTGAATGTGTTTCACTTAGCATGTTATACATATACTTTTTGACTGATAAACTTGCAAGATAAGATGGAATTAAATTTATTCATCCCAAAATATATTTTTCCAGAGACTGAGACCATTTTTTTACATTCTTATAAATGTAATATACCATACTATAAAAAATCTATAAAATGGAAACCTTCCTCGAGTATAATGCCATGACATACATAGACTAAAAAGGAGCAAATAAGTGGCATTCAAATGCAAAACTGACTAGCAACATGAAAGTAATTACACTGAAAATAACTAATTGGAAGAATCAAATTAAATGAATGGTAGAATTTCCATCCCTAAATATATATTTTGCTTCAGCTAAAATTAAGTACATCTATTCTTTTAAGCCAATTGAGTTAGGCGAACATTTTTGATAAAATCCAGCTAGCCTTTATTCTAATTGTTTTTAATCAAACAGCAATAAAGATACATGATTAAAACACTAATATATTATTGCTAACAAAGTCTTGATCCCCTGGAATCAGCACAGAGCAAAGCACTAACGCAATTCAAGAGCACAAAATAAAATGTATAAGAAACAGATAAAATACATGTAACACATTTACTGAACGGTGATGACATCACTAAACTCTCATCCAATCAAAGTCTAAGAAAATTCTCCCACCTGCACATCAGATCAGCAGTACAATTTTACGCTTTTACGTTTTTAGTGCTTCCGTGTAGCATATACACCACACTTTAATGTTACCCACTGTTAAAAACACAGGAAAACTTGCGGGAAGTTAATGTTAACTTTAGTTCTCAAACAAATTCAGGTGACCTCGCACATGCTCAGTGGATCTGTATTTTCCTAAATGAACAAATTCAGAGATGAGTGTATTAATTTATGTTGTGTTACAGGTATAAAATATATCATAATAAAGATTAAATTCATTTATTTGCCCAAATAAAACTATGTTTTATTTTGTGTGTTTGAATAACTTTTTCTGAGTGTACTTGTGAGAAAACTTCTAGTTCGGGTCTGTCTAAAGTGCCTCTCCCGGAGCTTAGCCCCTCAGTCCAACTCTGTCCCCCCAGACTCAGGCCAGAGTATTTTTTACTCATATCCAAATTCCAGAGATCAGAAGTGGAATGATTCCGGCTCCCAGAGCCATGTTTATTACTGGATGAGGCTAAAACGAGCATCTTACCAGATGCACGCTGACTCCTCTTATTTATGCAGGTGATAGTTCTGCTTATTCTTCATTCACTTAATATTCTTTAAGTGCTTATATTATATGTATATTATATATATATATATATATATATATATATATATATATATATATATATATATATATATATATATATTATCTACATTCAAATGCTAACATTTTATTTGATAAACAAGTAAAAAAGAACACATTTGAACAGACACTTTTAGACAGCGTTCCACTAAACAACAAACAAGTGTACAGATAGCAAAGCTGTAATTAAAACCTTATATTTTTCACTGCACTTTGAGGGTCACAGTTATGAAACAGTTTGATAAAAATGATGAGATGTGCTGGAATGACTCTGAGCTGTTCATATTGTGTGCTGACGTCACTTTTTATAGCTCGGCCATATTTCAGCACACTCACCTCTGGCCTTGTGCTCTTCGTCTGCTGGAGGGCTGGGCTGCTCCTCCGTGTCTCTGCTGCTGAATTATTCAGTAGCTCTGTCTCAATTCACAGGTGCACTACACCTGACGAGTGCTCGGAGCTCGAGTGTACTGAACACTGTTGACTGTGAAAGATGATAGTGATTGTAGATGTTGAAATTACACTGTGTGAATCCTCTTCTGTTGACTGATGGTAGGAGTCTTTAAGGCTAAATCCTAATAGCTGTTTTAAGAGTCTCAATTGAAGGTCCTAAAATAACCATTTGGTGACCTTATTTGTTACATTGCAACATGTGATGTGGATTTATTTATTTGAGACAAGGATTTGCTACAGCAGTTAATTGTATATTTCCTAAAACTTAAATGAGGTAAAACCATTTTTCTTCAGTTATAATTCCAAACTGTTCATCTCAGTTTGATTGCGGTCACAAATCAAATGCAAACTTGGTATTGTGTTGCTGTTTATGAGACATGAAGGTAGGCACTTAAAAAAAAAAAACGACCAAGTCAGCTGGTTTATTACTACTATAATTAATCAAACATTTAAATTATTCGCTAACGCAGCCCATTTTGATAGAAAGCAGACCTGCTGTCTGACCAGGAAGTGAAAATGTATATATTCACCAGAAATTAGTAGATTTTGTCAGGACTGACAAGCAAAGCCTTGTATGTATGAGCTGCACTTTACATCGGACTGGTTTCTGAACAAAATCAAATTCGATAGAGGACTTGATGCTTTCTCTGAAAACGGACCCGTTTCCAGCTGTGCATTTTGCGGAGCCAAACAATCGGAGTTGATTACAGACCTTGCTACTTTTTTATGAAGGTTATTAGAGTGCAGTGATTTTATAGAGGTCAAATATTTATTTTACATACTTTAAAAAGGGTTGAATATAGCACCTTTTTAAGAAAAATTTTAAACGGTTTCTTGTTTGTTCATTTAACTGGGAATTTATTCACAGAAAAACACTGTCACCGACTTTACAAACACAATCCATCCTCATAAAAACTGTAATGTGAGGAGAATGAGGTACGCAGTTTTTTTTGGTGTTCATATGGAAGCAATATTCAGGGCTTTAACTTATTCATAGTCTGGAGCTCCTCTGCTTGGGACCATTTCACAGTACATCGCCTGCGCTTCAGAAGGAAAAGAGAAGAACACAACAAAGGGTTTGTTTTATTTATGAACGCTGCAGAAGAAGAGGTCATGATTGTCTCACTTAAACCAACACTTTAAACAGTCCCGCTGTTTCCTTTTTCCCATTTCCCTTCGTGTCCTGGGAGCTTTTTCCTTTGTAGGCAGCGGTTGTGAAGTATTTTAAGGGTCAAGGCATTGTTTAGCGCGCGACTCTCTGGCCCCTGCAGACTCGGTCCCTATTAAAAACAAACAAGCGAAAACCAAGCAATATCATGAGCTTTATTGTAAGAAGGTCTGATTTCTGTTTAAATTAAAAGATTTGTGGACAGGATGCAGCTTGCTTTATAATCAAATCTTCAACCTAGCAGAGGCACAAGTTATACGCAACTGGGGAGAGCCACACATAATAAGAGCTCCTGATTGCGCCTAATGCCCTCCCCCTGAACACGGGGCAAAAAAGCTTGAACCCTTCTCCATGGAGACGTTGTGTTTTCATTGAAAGACGGGGCGAGGGGGGCCGAGCGTCCCTGTCTGAATGCATCAAGTGGTCTCTGTGTGAGAGGGAGACGGGGGAGGAGGGAGTTGAAAATGTTAGCCTGCGCTGATAACAGAGGCCGAGACTAAATTGACCTTATTCTAAACAGTGCGAAACAGTCACACACTAACAAGCCCATGCAGCGACAGCAGCAGCGCTGGTTAAACAGAGTTTGTGCCTCCATTCTCCTGTTTCCTTCCCTCCCTTCCTCTCTCTGCGTCGCTCGCCGTCCTGATCCGCTTGCTTTTGTTCAAGAAAGGATTGTCATTGGTGGATTCAAATCTTTCCCCTGCCCCGCCTCCCTCTGACCTCAAGGCCACGCTGTTTATTAGCGTCTGAGCCGGTGAAAGAACACCGGAGGAGGTGTAGCAGTAGACCAGACTGTAAGACTGGGAAAATAACACTGACTTAAATAGTTGCCATTCCTGCGTCCACAAGGTTATCCATCAGCACACACTTAAAAATAACGGCTTGTGTTCACTCTGAGAGTGTTGAACGTTCTTTTGGTTTTCCTAAGAACTAATATTCGTTTGCATTCTGTTTTCTAAGTTAAAGGCTGTTGAAGGTTGTGTATGCAGTGATTGGAGTTTGGGATCCACTCGTTTGAAATCATCAAAACAGACCCAAGTGACGGATAGGTCTGTGTCAAAGTTTTGGTTGTTTATGAATGTTGATTGGCTACAGGTTTTTAGTAACTAACTTATTGGTTCTGTCACAACTTCATCCGGTGTTCTATAAGATTTTGCTATAACAGTTAATCGAAAAATGATTTATTAAAAGGATTGAGAATCAAAGCTTTGTTAAATAAATCTGGTTCTCTGATCTTGAGTGTGAACAACACTAATGCCACACGATGAGTGTTTAATATGCGACTGAGACAGAGCGTAGATGAAATGCAAGACTGGAGCCTCAGAAAGCATCAGGAGTTTTCCGAAGCTTCGAGATTGCTTCGAGACTGTATTCTTTTGTGGCCTGTAGCATATTGATGCTAAACCCTAGCATTATATTTTATTGTAAGTTTAACATTAGAAAATAATCCTTTAGCCTTTTTTTGTGTACATTGTTTTAATTAATTAATTGGTTGTGCTGTAGAGTATAGCATAGTTATAATCTGTTAAAAACATATATGTTGTACTTTTGAACATGCTTATTTTAGGTTAAATGTGGTAGTTGGAGACACTCTTAGAAGAGAAATTAAATATAATATACCTTTAGTTATCTAGAGTACAGAACTGAAATCATGTCACTTTTTTAAGCACCCCATAATGCTTAAGTATTTTTGGTGAAATATTTACTATGTATAAAAGCCATATTTATATTATTAGACTATACAATTTCTGTTGAATTCAGAACATCCATCTGTAAGTTTTGAAAATAGTACAGGAACTTGTAACACATCATTATTGAATTCTAAACACTTTTTACTCGCCTCTGTAAACCATCAGGAAATGCACAAATTTAAATGGCGTAATCGATTAATTATAGGGGTAAATGTCACTCTGTAATCTTTTGCCCAAATTGGGCACCCCTACACAAACCACCAGCTTGACCCAGAAATAGGACTAAAAAGGACACTCTGTGAACATCACTGGACAGGAGGTGATGGGGCATGACCTGCACGCTGTAGGACCTATGGTCTTCCCTCATCTGTACCTACTTCCTGTCATCTTCCTGGAAATGAGGGTACTGTGGCCAAACACACAATTAAAGCACAGAACATTCTTCATTTACGTTGAATATTCTAGTCTTACGGCACAACAAAAAAATTGAAGGGATACAACACATCAATGATTAAATAGTAATCATAAATGAAATTAATAATATGAATTATTATTATAATCAAATAAATAAAATCTTTTTCTAATGTCTCCTGCTATAAACTCTAGTTTGTTGGCATTTTACATGAACACCAACTGTGTAACCGAACACCTGTAATCAAATCTTCTGCTTCAAGACTACATTGCCTCCTCGTTTATGTAAAACCCTAGTCTGAATGAGTGTCATTAGTTTTCCCCCAGGTGCCTGCCCATACCGATGCCTGTTTTTTTTTGAGGGGTGTGATTGTTTTGTTAAATGACACAGTGAGACTATTGTTGACTGTTTCATTTTTGTATACTCTGGGCTGGTTTTGCGTCTTGATTTGCTTAATTAACTTTCTCCATACATCAGCAAATGGGTATATGATAAATGCTGACGAATCTTATTTTTACACCTATTCTGAGAAAAGGCTTTGAAATTGGTAAAAAAAAAAGTTATAATAATAACCCTCAACATTCCTCGTGGATAAAACGACTACCCTTTCATTACGTTCGTAGCTTAAACTGTTCTTAAAACAGTTTAAGCAAAAATCTGTTAATCAATGTTTGCACTGACCAAAAGTCAAAAAAAAAAAAAAAATACATAAAAAAAAACAAATCCATAATTTTGACTGTAATTGATCGTCACTGATTTGGGGGGAAAAACACAAAATTGCATTTTTGATATTGATAAAATTGAAATTTTCCATTTTTATTTCTAGCATAGCTTGATGAAAAACTATTAACTTGTATTGTAAGTACACTCTTTTAATTCAATGCTATATAATCATCCATTCTCTATTGTTGGTGTTTTCCCTGTTTGGCAAAAAAATTTGACTTGTCCTTTTTACTGTTGATCACCAGGTTGCACCGCGAGTTCTTTAAATAGGTCTGTGTTTAAAACGTGTTTTGAAATTTACATAGAGTTGTATTCAGTATAACAGCATAAAATAGTGCAGTGTGTTTGTGTGAGAACTTTTTGCACATTCTTTGAAACGTCAAATCAAAATAAGCATCTCAGCTCTCAGAAGCACATGGAGTAAATAAAAACCAAGTTGGCGTCTGTATGCACTTGTTGGCTGTTGATGCTGAAAAGTACAGACTTAGATAAAATTTCTACTCACCTGGTTTGTTCTGACACATTTTTACAGCAGTTTAAGTGTTTTGTCCAACAAAACCAAAGGGTAGTACAATTTAACTAATATACAAGGGTTAAGATTTGGTCTCGTAGCTTTGTTCATGATTTAAACCCGATCGGGAAGTCTTCATCGTCTCTAAATAGAATCTTTTGGGCACTTGGAGCCATGTGAGCAAGCGAGGGATCTGTTCATGATAGCGGATTCCTCTCTTTCGTGTTGCTTGTAAAGATAAGACTGCATGAGTGGAGGGGGATTTGTAGATGTAGCTTTTAACACTTGTCGCTCTGTGTTTGACATGCAGCTCTGGGAATGCTCTCTGTCGAAATCAATGGCTTGCCATGTAATTAACATCAACCTGTGCTTTAATACAGGCACTTGAGCGTCCCCCACACAACTTTGTTCTTTGACTTGAGAGTGACTTGGTCAGTGTTATTTTCAGAATTCCTTTTTTCTGTCTTTGAAAATGATGGATCGCGACTAGTCCTCGAAGCACTTAGAGGACAAGGCGCTTTCAAGCGTTTCTTTTCGAACAGCCTCACTCTATTCTTGTCACTTACTCCCAGTCGCTCCGCTCTTACGGTTCAGCAGATGTCAGATCTTAGAATGCTTTTATGGTATTAGAGATTCATAGGGTTGGGATGTCCAGCTAATTGCTCTTCATATTTTAGTCCTGTGCCTACTGATGGAGAGCCAACCGACCATTGTGACTTAGACAAGATGGTGAGAAGTGAAACAAAAGTGCCAGTGAGAGCTGAGTATGTGATGTGCTTCTGAAGCTGAAGCTGGGGTTCGCAATGTGATCTT
This sequence comes from Danionella dracula, assembly GCA_900490495.1. Taxonomy (NCBI): domain Eukaryota; kingdom Metazoa; phylum Chordata; class Actinopteri; order Cypriniformes; family Danionidae; genus Danionella; species Danionella dracula. The sequence continues at coordinate 9,028,722 of UELW01000556.1, read as the reverse complement.
GTGACCAAGCAATTTAAAAGGATCTTGATGGAAAGGATGATTGAATAGCACTTTTTATAATTTAATGCAACTGTTACATTAAATGTTGAGAAATATGAGTTGTTATTTGCTCACCCAACATTCAATACTTTGTGTATGCCTAATCAATATGATGCTATATAATAAAAAACACGGCATTGTCCTGCTCACTGGTATAGTGGTCAGTGAGAAAGACATGTAAGGTGAAGCTGAACATTGGCGACCCAGCTTGGAATCCCTAGCCTGTGATGTTTTTGCCAGTCCCAACCCTCCTCTCTCTGTTCCACTTCACTTACTGTCAGGATGTGTAATTTATCGAAGTTACAGTGACTCAAAAATAAGCTGAGGGATTCCAACTTAATAGGTTCCAACTTGTTTTTAACTAGATCTTAAACACTAGTTGATTTTTTATTTATGTATTTATTTATTTTTTGGCCAATGAAGTTTGTTCCAGAACTTTGAAACAGTGACACACAAGCCTCTCACTCATCTGTGTTTTGGGGGCCATGATGACTCAAGTATAGATAAAGTAAGAGGAACAATGTGTGCATGACAAGCAAATTGTGAAGTCTGAAAGAAAGGGGGTGCCAGGTTATTAAGAGCTTTTATGGTCACTCTTAGTGTACAAGGGTTTTATGAATTGTTCTTGGAGAATGTGATATGACCCAGGGAGCAGCAATCTGGACTAGCTGAAGGCAGTGTATGTTTTTTGTTTTTTTTCATGGAGTCATTACATTACATCCATCTTTCTGGGGACCAGAGCATGGGCAAGAGGTCAGTTAGCAGGGGGAGGCATTTCTAAACAGGCTATTTCACTAAACAGGCAAATTCCAGTCTTTGTCTGAGCAGGCAGTAAGTATGTCCCAGAAAGAGTAAACGGCCTAAGACAGACCCCTGGGGCACACCAAAGGTGACCCATTTTGAATGTACAATTCAGTTCATTTTTTTTGGACATGTTTTGACAGATAGGAATTTCTTTAGTCCAGAGACCCTTAGATAAAATAGATGTTCGGTTAAAAGTGAGTGAGAGTGTGTTAAAGACTGCTGTCAACTCGAAAAGCACAAGTAGAGATACTTGACCCAAATCAGCAGCACATAGAAGATCAGTCTAGATCTTGACTGAAGCCATTTTCTGAATGTTTAGGCTGTTTTCTTATTTGTTAAGTGTTATTTTGTTGAACTTGTTATTTAGCTTTTACAATTGGAATTTAACCTGCACCATTTGGCCATCGCTGCAATGGCACTGCATTTGTGCTGACTTGTGCCTCCTACCTAAGAAGTTCACATGCAAATTCACACGCTTGATGCTCAGAGATTTTTTCTGCAGTTGTTGTACCTTTGGCAGCAACTTGCTAAAGCCTGATATGTTATGCAGATTGAAAATCATTGCATGAGACACATGCACAAACAAAAGACAGCATGCGATCATGTCCCATGCTGGTTGAAATTAGCCCCCTGTCCCATTGCATGCTGGGAGATCATTGACCCTTCAGGCGCCAGCAGCCTGTTGGCCTAAATTTTAATTGGTTGCCAGTATGATTTTGCAATTTTAAGGATTCCCTTTTGTAGGTCAAGCTTACTCATAAGGGAAATGGGCACAGATCTCGGAATGTTACCAAAAGAAGCCAAATTGAATGAAAAGGAATGTGATAGTATGTGCATTCTGCTCTCTAGACAGAAGGCATCTAGTTTTTTCTAAATGTTGGAACCCTGAAGGTTTTTTGGATGCTGCGCTCATCATTCTGGTTCATTGAATCCATGTTCATTCAGCTCTGCTGAGACACGAACAAGAAACAAAGAGGCTCAATTTGTGGATGAGCTCCCTAGTGGTTTATTTCTATTTCCATTAAATTATAAGATTTTTTTGTGGTTTTCATAATCCTACTCCAATTATGAAGCATACTTGTACTATTCATAGAGAGTATTAATGGCAAATGAAGTGTGTAAATCTAAAACACAGTCCATGTAGTCGCTTTTCATTAGAGAGCCAGTTAATCGTATTGACTTTAAACCACAGCCAACTTAATCAAACGACAAGAAAATGCCAATGCTATGGCCAGTATCCGAATGAAAATGTGGGTTTTGACCCTGAGACGGCAACTCTGTGGTTTAACATTGGCATAATACTTGAACTTTGAGGCAGAAACTCCAAGTGATGAAATTCTATAAAAGCTTGTATTTGTTTTAGTTGAATTAATGGGTTTGAAAATGTTCTCACAGAGAGGGATGGAGTGTTTTTGATTCCTGAGGAGTGTTTAAAAGCACACTCACGCCGTCTCATAAATATAGCATTCCAGTGGTTTCAGGACTCCTCGCTGCGAGTGCTATTGCACAGGGGAATGTGGAGAGATGAGGTTGTGCGAAAAGACATGTCTGTCTGGGATGCCGTGGCTCACTATAGCTGCAGAAGTCAGTCTATAATAGGATTCACAAAATGATTTGTTAAAAAAAATAATATAAAAGGTGCTCAGAAATCCAAAGATTTGGCTGAAACTGAAAGCTGAAAATTAGGAAACCAAGGGTCCGCTTGACTTGAATGAGGAGGAGCTTGACTGATAATTGACCACCTAATAAAATTGTCCCGTCGATAACATCTACGTTATTCCTTGTTACGTTACGTTAACAGCGCGCTATCCCTCCCTCCACCCCTTCGTTTTGGGGGGGCTCCCAGGTCACTTTTTGGTGTTGAACTCTTCATTTGGAGTTCTGATCAAGCATGCTTCTCAAATTGCTTCTTGGAAATGATAAGTAAGAGTGAGTTTTTGAAATGAGAAACTGTCCGCTGTTTAACTTGCTGAAGTGATGCCTGTCTGTCGGTCTCCAAATGAGCAGGTATTGATTAGGCCTTTTCTAGTACAAAACTAAACCATTTCATTTTACAGGTACAATGTAGATGATGGGCACAGAATAAGAGTGAATACAGAGCCTCTGATTTGAGCAAAAGAGATCTCTGAACACCTGAAACTCTTCTAAACGGGGCCATGTTGCACTCTGAACTCTCTCCTGTGATACGCGCTGTTTGCTACTCATCTCTCCGTGGATTCTCAACGGTGTCTGGATCATTTCTTGTGCACTGCTATATTTTCATATACAAACAATGATCTTTATTATCACAGATAAAGAACAGACTATGAAGTGCAGATTCGAATAGATCACATGGAAACGTGTGCTAATGGTATCATATTATGGCATTTGCATATTAGGTTAAAGAGAAAAGGGATTTTTCATTCCAGAAAATTTATGTAAACTACACATCCAAATATAGTTGCTTGTTTGTTCTTAAAAAAATAGAATCAACTTCAAGTACAGTTCTTGTGAAAAAATGAAATGTCTTCTCTACCTATAAATAGTACACCTGAAATCCTTTCCAGACACCAGACATGTGCTTTCTAGCATCTGTGAATTACTATTAAGAGTACCTATTTCAGAGTACACCACTTCACATGGACCAACAATGTTAACCCAGTCACTGTTCACAAATCGAGACATGTTAGCCTGGTTCTCTCACTCGCTGCTTTATGAAGGTGCTGCGATACCATTTAGAAGATTGTCCTTCCTTTCTGCCCCCCTTCATCCTGTCCCAACACATCCGTCTGAAGTCGGCTAGCCGAAGGCATACAAGGAAGAGAGGCTTTTCTCTATTGATTCCCTATCGATCAGCAAAGCTAGCAATGCCCTTGCATGTCCACATGTCTCATTGAAGACATCAAGTCTCGGGCTCGTCGAGACTGACATCGATGTGAAAGATAGCCCCTCGTCTATCTCTATTCCTTTTTTTATCTACTCTTTCCCTTATTTTGGCCCTTTTTCACTTTGACATCCTTTACACACTCTTAATCTCAGTGCTTAGTTGTGGTTAGCAGGGGTGTTGATGCGTGTTTGCCCTTGTCTTTCACTAATTTTCTTTTCTGAGCGCCAAGCACCTGGTCTGCAGAATGTTGTGCCATGCTGATGGAAGCCGAATTGGATTGTAGCCAGCCAGTAATGACCTCATTTTTTGTGCTGCCTCATTCAGGACCAGATACAGTAACTACCGCAGTCACAGCGAGCTAAATTATCTTGTTCCTGTAAGAGAGAGCTGCACCGGGCTCCTTGGAGAACGCTAATGTCATTAGCATGCCCAGTGTAGCGAGCTGTCAGAGGAAAAACAGCAGTGACCTTTAAGATAATTCTGCTCGTCTCCTGTGAGTTCTGTTGGCCACATTTGCTGAATGCTAGTGTATGTTCGCTGTAGTGTTTTATAAGGTCAGTGTTGGAGGAATTGTCAGAAAGAAAACAAGTTAAATCTCTCTTGAGATCGTGCTTCTGAGAAGAACTTGTGTATGAGAGAAGAGAAGTTACCAGAAAGTTAAAGTCCAAAGTTGTTCCAAAATTGTTTGACTTGGCCTTCTTCGAGACACAGTTTTTGTCAGTGTCAGGTCAAGGTTTCAGCTTTATTAAATAGATAGAAACTTAGTTGAGATGTAGTAGAGGTGAGGGAAATGATGTCAGCCCATATTAAATTCTGTAGTAACTCTTATTCTGTAAATTAGTGATCATATTTTAGTAGCCAGTTGTGAATCAAAGGTTTCTTTAATTGTGTGAAGGGCTGTTTTTCCCAATATGGCTTTGAGATACTCTTAACTGACAAAGTAGCAAATGTTCAGCTCATAACCAATATGAGCTAAACACAAAAATTAATTTAAACAAACAGATTTACGTGATGTGTCTTCATGTCGGTGTTGTTTGCTCCCTAAAATAAAAGTTTTCATTATCATCAATGCTAAATTTCAAGTATATGTTTGCTTAGCAGAATATTCAATATACAGCTTGAGGCAATTCAAAAATATAAACTTGAACTTGTATTTTTGTCACTTTCATAAATTAATGTAGCTATGTTCAGCCCAAAGTGACCCAATTCCAAACCCTACCCAGGTCAATTTAATATGTGGTCCTGAATGTGATGTTTATCCCTTTCTCTTTTTTTTGCAACACAACCTTACATTCTTCTTGGTTTTGCATCATTGAGCCAAACGTTAACACTGTTTCTCACAGAAATTAATCAACGGAAAAGACATACTTGTACTTGAAAATATTAAAGGAAGACACCCAGAGACTCATTTGAAGCCTAACGAAGTTTTGGTTGTTACTCGAGCACTTCTAACTGCTTCAGCCAATATTCTGTAATATTTGTTGTTTTCTGTCTAAATCATTGTCTTAATACTATTTAGTATTGACAAAGTTGGCTCTGATGAGATATTTACGTCAACAAAGCCCCAAGGATGCCTGTGAGGAGTATTTTAATGTTTATCTCTGTTAACGGTGCATTCTGGCGAACATAGTTAGCTCTTTATGTATGCGTGTCACATTGGAGCTGCTATTTGCTCACACAGAAAACAGATAGCAGGTGTATGTTATTTGTAATGGAGAATGAACACAGCCAATCCTAATTGACCTGCATGTAAGGTGTAAGGTGTATCCTAAACTATTTTGGTGCGTTTTTGTGCAAAACTGCCTTTCATAGGGGTTTTAAGGATTGGCTGTTTAAAACTGGTTTTTGAGACTTAAACGGGTAGCACATGTTTTGGTTAAAAAGAAACACATTTAACCTGTGTTAAAAGCAACACATTTCACAGTTTACTTATGTGCAAGGTCGCATTTTCATGTGCAAGTCTGTCATTTGTGGCCCAAATATCGAGTCCTAATGGCTGGTTGTAATGATTTGTAAAAAATAAATCATTATTTTTTTTTTATTTCTTAAGGGGCTAGTATTTTGTTCAAATTGAAGATTCTGCAATTTAGGTTTGACTCTCTATGGAAAATATGTTTCAGTAGCTTTATTATTTCTCTTTCACATGTACACTCTCTAACAATTGCAAATACAAACAACAGCAGGGACACAAGTGACATCCTCAAAAATGAACATTTCACATATATTTAGTATGGTTGAGAAGTGTTTTATCCAAGTCTTTAAAATTTTTTTTGTTTACAATTGTCAAATGTATTAAAATGTGTATAAACAATGTCTTTTTTGTAGGGTAATTGCACTTTTGGCATATTTGCTTAGTTCTAGAATTCTCTAACCTTCTGGCTGTGAAGTAAGGATTGCATTGATATTTGGCTTTTGAAAACACTTCACGGCTTTTAAGATTACTAAGGTATGTTCTGGAAAGAAGGATTAAACCATAATAATGTGAATTAAATGAAAGAAACTCATGTAAATACCAAAAAACATCTAAACATAAACACAAGGCTTTGTGTAGACTTTGAGTCTTTGGTAAATCAGTTCTCAAGGGTTTTTTATCTTCATGACTCCACTAAAATTACTTGAATCTAACCTCTTGTAGATCTTGGGTGACGTTTTTTTTTCAGAGTGAGCTTTCTCACTTGATTAGTTTTGTTTGCCTAACAATCTTCTCTGTTTTCTTCCACGCGGGCGGTTGAGCTGTGTTCTGACCTCTGATCCTCATTGTCTTCTTCTAGACTTCCCCCTGAGCTCTTTGTTTGTCTTATTCTTTCGCTCCTGTCGACCATTTAACAAATGAGCACAATCCATCCTCCTACCAGTTCTCGTCTCTCGTTTCTCTCTTCTCTTCCTTCTTGAGCAGTCGGTCTGCTAACAGATCTGTCTCACTGCGCAGATGCTCGGCCTGTTGACCGGTTCAGTTCAGTGATCTTTCTCCTCATTATTCCACCAGTCTTGTGCCTTTCAGTTGTATCTTATCCCAGATTGTCTGCAATTCTTGCAACTTTTAATCCAGTTAGACAAATGCTGTTTTTCATACCTTGTTTTAGCAATTGCGCAACTCTGTTTAGTGTGGCTTTGTTTGGTCCGTGTTTTAGCTTATGTGTTTGTTCTAGACTCTCTGCTACACCAGTCTAGTTCCGCTTGGTTGTTGAGTCAGATGGAAAAGGCTGATCTCACACAATATAGAACAATGAAGTCCATGGAATCGTATGTGGAGCACTCAAAGTAAATACTTTGTTTAAAAAAACTGATGCACTCAAGTGAGTCTGGTTGGTTACGTTTCTTTCTGGCCAATTGGTGAGCTCAGTCATTGACCAATCAGAGACCAACAGGACGTCACTTTTCTTTCCAATCAAAATAATGGTTTGCTTTGTTTCAACTCATGAAAGGCCATTTGAATAGTAATAAAAAAAGAATGTATTCCAAATACATAGGGGGGATTTTTGTCTGCTATTTTGAAATGTAGTTTTAAACTTACTCCAGTTTTTACCATCATTTTTCTTATTTTGTATAATTTGTACTTTTTTTATTTAGTCTACCTTTAGTTGGCTAAAAGTGAAGCACTTTGACCTTTTTTTGTCTGTTTTTAGACAATGGTTGGCATTTTATTGAATTAATTTAATTATTTATAAATTATTTAATTACAAGGTAATTCAAAGATTACTACCTCTTTAAAAGCTAAAAAAACACTTTCAGATTCAGTGAAGAAATAATTAAATTCTGTTACATTGTAATTTTAATGCATGTTTCATTTGGCTTAATCTATGATTTAATCTTTTCAGTAATCTTATTCTTCATCATTTGCTTAGAAATGAACATTTCTATGGGTCAACTATATGTAAATGACTAAAATTGCTGATTGTCTGTGTTATTGATTAGAAGTTTGTTATCCAGCTGAACAAATCATGTGTCCAAATAATGTGAAGGAGGATTCTCTGCTCGCTTTTTCATTGGGTGAGCCGACTGTCAGTCACTGTCAGCTCATCAGGCTTTCATAGTTTTTTCAGCGAGAGGAAATTGGCATAGAAGTATTTGAAACCATTTACATGCGTTTTCTTGTTGCCACTCTGCATTAACATATGAATACTGTCATTTATTCTAATAAAAAAATGAACTTTTATAGGCTGTGAGTTTAACGGTCTGGAATACCGTGAGCTGATGATGCAAGATGTTCATAACACTGGAGTACTTGGTCCACTATTGTCTTGTCTTCATTAGTCAACAAAATTTCATGATAATTTAATTTTAGTTTTTGATTTTTCACATGGCTGGAAAAGATTCTGTCTTCAAGTGCTTTATCAGGACTGAAGACATTGTGGGTTGAATCCAGAATATTTTTTTTAGTAATTATAAGGGATTCCACCCAGAAAAAAAAGCTGAATGTCTGTGCTTTCTTCTCTTTTTCATTTTTTGTTTAGATTTTTTGAGCTTGTTTTTGTTTGAACAACAGAATGCGTTCTGTATTTTGTTGCCTATTATGAAAGTTTTGGACAATTTTTGCTCTCTCTGCAGAAACTCACAAATGGGGTCACAGAAATCACATACACATGATTTCAGTATGTGTTTACTTTTTTACAGGTTCTTAAGTACAATTAAAATAGTGGTACTGTGCTTGATAAGTCATAAGTGCGGCAAAACCATGTGTAGTATTTACTTCTGAATGCAGAGAAAGTCTTTTTTTTCTATTAAAATGGCTTTGTAGCTGGTTGACTACGTAGACTACGCTACATAGATTGAAAAGAAGTCTCATTTGTTTTGTAGTGAGGTTAAATCTTGAGGTATTGAGCCAGGTAATACAACTCTCTGAGTCTGCAACTCTTAGTGATTCAGTCAGCATTTCGTCTGAAATTAAATTATCCAAGGCTAAATAAAAAATGTTCAGGGCTAAACTCCCGAATGCCCGGGCCAGTCAACGCCGCCAGTTATCATCCAGACAGGGATTCCAGGCATGATTTTCTCTTTTGGTCTTTACTTTTCATGTAAAATCATTCATTGAAAAGCCACCAATCCATTTCTCTTAAATGTATTTGATGCAGTCATGCTTCATTGGCTTTCTCTGACTCCAACCATTATTAAAATTGGATCTGACCTCTTTTTTTTCTTCCACATATATCGTATCTCATGTTTCTGTGTGGTTCATGCCTCAATATGTCACAATATGTTGTTCTTGAAGGTTAAATCAGCGAGATGGCTCTTTTCCAGGATTTCCTTGCTGTGGATTGTGCATTTGCACAAAAGGAAATCATCAATCGTCAAGGGGACGGTTGTCGATGATAAATTTGGCTTTAAAAATCAAAAGAGCAAGAATGCAAAGGAGTCCTTTCATCAAACTCTGATATTTGGTTTTGAATGTATTTTAAAAATATATAATTAACAAATAAACAAAAACTTAAAATAAGATTTCTTACTTGAAAAATCAATTTAATGCTGTCTAGACACCAAACGCGAATGATTCGTAAAAGCGTCTGATTTCAAAGTAAAGTCTATGAAAAGACATGATAAGCCACCCTGCGGTGTGAAGGGTCCGGACCACACTGCACAGGGGATCCGAATGAGAGTCGAGGCGCAGCAAACCGGATCGCGGCAGTAGGATTGTTCTACTCAGCTGAAAGTTCATTTGCGCGGCAACCAATCAGAGGCTTGCTCTTGTAGTTACATGGTTGTTCTTTGAAGCGGTAACATGTGCAGCAACAATAGAGGAGACAAATATCCCAGTTTGTGGCCAGCCAGAATTTATAACTTGTTTTAATATCCATGTGGAAACAAAAACAACCTTGCTTGGAATTAAATGGGTGCTGAGGTGGCTGAATCTGGTAAGTTTTTAATTAATCAACCTGATATAAATTGATATTGTGATATTGATGTTAGTTCTGCGTCGTTCTCAGAGTGGACGTCCTCACGTGAGTGCATCCCGGGTTTGAAAGCAGTCAGATAGGCGCGAGAGATGCGTTCTGTCCACATGTTTAGCGCTTGGTCTAAACGCCCTGTAAGATTAAAGGTCAACCTACTTCTACAGATATTTGGTCAAAAGTTTTGCACACGAACAGTCAAAACGCCAAAACGATGGGCGCCGACCGGAGCTCACAAACCTTGCTTTGTCAATCTAGTGATCACCCAATAAAAATGGGCTATTTTGATGACAGTACCATTGGCACATAAAAGAGCAGCTGGATGGCACTCGATACACTTTCGCAATGAACTCACAATGGTAAAATAATGACGAAGATCAACGTGAAGAAGAGCCGAAGAAGAAATCATGAAAGAAGAGAATATGCACATTTATAAGCTTTTCTTGTTGTTGTCTGACATAAAAAGTTGTTCGACAAAGCCCACAAAATGTATAAAACCGGCCAGATGTGTCACTGTTGTCTTCTGAAGCTTGATGAGAAGTTTCATCCATTTTGTCGATTAATTTTTTTTTTTGACTCTTGCTCATTAAGAATTTCTATTAATACTCTTTTCACATCTAGCAATGTAAAATACTATGAACATTTACTTAATTCAGAAGCAGAATGTGTTATTTTACTGTTTGCTATATTTATCAAATGAAGAGGGAAAAAAAACTCACAAAATTGTTGAAATGAAGTCACCTTGCTATAGAGTAGGACATGTGGAGGATGGTTATAGTATAACAGAGTAACATTCTTCTCTAAATGACCTATAATTATTCGTCAGCATACAGTACCTGTCAGTCGCAAGCTCAGTTCATCGGTGATGAGTGAAGGGAACATGAAATGGTGACTGTGCAGGAACAGAGGGACCATTGTGTTTGTCCCATAACCCCTCTAGAATCACACTCAAAAGAGTGTGTGTGTGTGAGAGAGAGAGAGAGAGGGAGAAACACACACAGGAAAGAAAGCGCCTCATTGTTCTCTCAGCCATGTCCGTTCCTCCAGGTAAGTGATATGGCAGTCGCAGGGATCCTCCCTTCTCTTCCTCTGTTCTCTGGGGGACTGAAAAGAAAAGTTTCTTATACTCCTATGAGGAGTAAGGAGGTACCTTTCATCCCCACTCTCTCCTTTATGGTTGTTTGTGCTCTTGTATGATGGGGAGAAAATAGTGCTGACTCTGGATGAATAACTAATATTATTTGTATCCCTGAAGGGCATTGTGGGAAGAGAACAGGTCTTGCATATAGGGTCGATTTACAAAGCACACGGTCCCCATTCAAAGCTTTAAGGTCATGGAAGATATTCGACAGTTTCTTAGTTTTTGGTGACCATATTTAACATCTTGGGTGAATTTGTAAAGTTATTGATGTGTGCAATTATTTTTTACTGTAGTATGTATATGCACGCATATTTTTGCATATCTAATAATCAAGTTTGCACAAAATAGTTTGATGTAACACAAAGCCCATTAAATACCCCAAACTGCTTTTGTTCATTGAGATCTATGGTAGTTAAAGTTTAATATTTTACACTCTAAGACAACAATTTAGTCTTCAGCAGCACAATTCTCTAATTGGCCAACTTTAGCATAATAAAATTATTAGAGAAGGGCTTCTACAACCTAGGGGTAATACAATGAATCTATGGGGTACTTGCTTGGAATATATTGACAGGGATGGATAGAATACTTGCCAGAGACAGCCCGAGACAAGAAACAGATGAGGCCGAGATCAGAGACAGCCGAGACAAGGCTCGCGATCGAAGGCGAAACAGGGACAAGGCCAAGATGAGACTGAGATCAGAACACATAAGACCAAGACCAGACAAAGATCATAAACAACTAAGATGAGACTGAGATCAGGGTCAGTCAGGAACAAGATGAGACCAAGATAGCTGATGTCTCATAGGTTTCAGTCTTTGCCATCTCAGAGACAGCTGAACCTGAGACTATATTGCAATCAGAGGAAGCAGAAATGAGACTAAGATCAGAGACACCAAGAATTGTCTTGAGCACTACAAATCAACTGTATTGGACATTTTCTAACCAGATCAAAATCCAGCCCTGAATTGTGCCTTTTCTGCAGATGTCAGAAGACGTCGGCAGTAAAATGAAGATGACCGATTTATGCCTTGACTTTCACATCACTGAAAGCACTCAACTTTTCTGATTCTGACTACAAAAATACTAAACCGTCTGTTTTGAATGAAAATAAATCTCAAAGTTTTTGGTCTGAATACCCATTCAACATTGAAACGTGTATGAACAAATCTAAAATCAGTGTGCTTTGCCTTTCAAAACTGTAATTCCATGCCCTTTAGCCAAACCCTCAAGGCAACATGGCCTTATGAGAGAACTCAAAAGAAAAGAACACGAAACAAGCCTCAGGCAGAGCTGAGAATAAGGGATGTAAATTCCACCCTAGTGATTAACACTAGAGCTCTTATAATAGTCAGAGCCAGCTTTAAAGTGCATCTTCTCCCTGTCTTCAACCTGCCATGGAAGTCTAACACTGGATGGATTATTAATAAACCAAAGCACTGGCGACCACCCTTGACTGCCTGATTCAGCCCCTCCCCCGGAGACCATCACTGTTTCCTGACAACATTTTTAGCCTCCTTTTCCTCATTCACACACATCTTCCTTCCTTTGGTTTGTTGAATGTAAGCTGGTGTACAACTCCATCCTGTCTCACTTCATCAGTTTCTGTGTTAGGGGATGTCTGCAGGTCCCAAGTTATAATGTCCTAGTTTTTCTCTACTGCTCTCCCTTCTTGGTTCTTATTTATTTAGATGGCGAGGGAGAGTGGGATGAATAGATGGGTGAATAGAGGAGAGAGGTGTCTGGGAGATTGATATTTTAGCATTCAGTGGAAGTGTGGCTGGCAAACAAGCTGCTGTCTTCCGAAACGTGTTTTCAGATGGATTTCTGCCATTTCTAAAGGATTTGATCAAGCCATTGCCTGCTTTTTTTCTGTTCTCACATTGTGTTTGAGTTTTATTTGAGGTTGTTGCTAAGTCGAGGAGATGAAATGAATGTCCCTTTTCTTTGAGATCTCTTCTCTCTTTTTGTTCAGTCCTTGGCTTTGATGGAAAGTCGTGTTGTTAAACTGAAAATCTTGAAGTATCCGGGTTGAGCTCTTGCTGTACATCGAAGGTGTTATTTGAAGGTAATGTGAAGTTGAAATGAAGCTTATTTTCGACTTAATGCACTTTTTTGATACCATTGTGAATAATTGACATTCCCCATGTAATATAGTAAAGGGAACTCTACCCTTTTTCTTTAAGTAAAATCTTGCTTCACTTAGAAAGATTTTCTATTGTCTATTGAAGTTTAATGGATTTCTTGGACAAGTGGTGAAATGGTATGCTTTCATTACAAGTTTTTTCTATCTTTAGGATTAAGCCGGTAAAAGAAAAGTAGTCCAAAGGGGAGTTGGTCATATCTTGGCTTCGTTCATCGGTCAGAGTCTTCAGATCACGAGAACTTTTTAATTATTTTACATGGTACTTAACTTATTTACTGACCCATTTAGGGGTGAAACGATTCCTTGAGTAACTCGAATAACTATCACAAAATTTGGTCGAGGCAAAATCTTCTACCCAAAAGCATCTGTTAATTCCTATTATGGAATTAATTCTGTCTGAATACTGGATTGTGATTGGCTGGCAGCTGTTGACCCAGGTCGGTTTGTTCACTTTTTGTATCACAAACATTAGCCGTTCACGGTTTGCTCAATGTCCAGGCTAGATCACAGTTCAGTAATCATTCATGGATTTGCTCAACTTGGATTCTTTTATCGACCATATTAAAGTTGCACAACATTTTTTTTTTACACCAGTTGTTTGTGGAGCTCCCCAGGACTGAAACTGAGAAACAATCAATAAGATGATGGTGGCTGCGTCATGGACTTAATTTTCATTGCTATGGAGTTTCATTTTTACAAATTCTGCTGGTCTGATTGCATGGGGTACTCTATCCGATAGGAAGGGAAAACACCCCTGCTTTTTATTGTTCGTACAAAAGTGAAGTTTCCCATGGTTTGGGTTACATTCAGGTTTAATGAAACTAAGCTTTACATTACACATTAACTGAATAAATGAGTAAAACCCCAGAGTGCATAGGGAAGATAGGGTAGCAGATGGAAAGAAGAGGGAAGAGACGAAGATAACCTTCCACTTGATGCTCTATAACAGGGTTAGACAAGGTCACAGCGACTGACTGTGCTGAAACATGCCAACAGAGTTCATATACTAGCTCTCGTTTCTAATTGCTTTGAGGTCCAAATTGCTGAATAGTGTAGCTAACTGCCATGTTTACTCCAGTAAGCAAATATATATGTCAGCTTCGATTTAATGGGTGTAAGCTCTTTGAACTACAGTAACAAGAATATTATTTACAACCTTTTCCACACTTTTGAGAGACGAATCAAGCCTGACTGAAAGCAAAGCAAACACTGTTGTGTTTGTGTACTTAAGAGGTCATTATCAGATGACGAGTGCTTTGGAAGTCAGTGGGGAAAGATTCAGAGGGAGATAATGTGTGTTTGTTTTTAGATCTTGAGAGCTCCGGACTGGTTCATTAGTTTGCCTGGTTTGATTTATGATATCTTAATCCTTCTCTCAGTTGTGACCTGGCCTGAGATAAATTTTCTTCTGAAGTATGTCATTGTGACTTGAATCACAGCAGACCCAAATTTATAAGGTGGATGCGGTAGAGGCTCATTTTTTGTTGGCTGAAATTTACTTTTTAAAATAATTTAGTGGCCTTCATACCTCAGATTTCTGTGCATCAACAAAGAACCTTCAGCATGTGGAGTAAAAAAAGAGCAAAGGTAAAGATATACAGTAATGGTGGCGTATGTTATCTTTGAGGTTAAAGTGTTCTAGTTTGAAATCACCAAAACAAAGGTTCTTATTGATCAGTATTGCCTTGCTATTTTGAAGGGAAGGAGACCTGCCTGTTGCAACCTTGGCAAAAAAGATAAAATGAACATTTACACTTGAAGCAAATACAGCAAGGACATAAATATAAATAGTTTGTATTGCATTTCATTGAGTCAGGGCAACAGCAGTCACTGGATTTAAAAGTAGGCTCGTTTTGAAGATTTGTCCCAAAAGTTGGTTGCCAGTAAGATACACTATTGTGTATCTCAAAGAACAATTCAACCTTAAGTCTCCAGACTATCAGATACCAACAGATTGAGAAAACTCTTTTTTTTTTAATACCATCTGCACCAAATTAGTCCAAGTTACAAAATATTTGAGGAATTTGACACATTGACAAGTAATTATATGGAAGATAATCATTTAAAGATTTTATTGATTATTATTTTTTACAGCAAGTGTTTAATTTCTATTTAATATTTTAATAATTTAATGTTTTAATCAAACATTCGTGAATAATACATTTTACGGAATTCTGGATCTCCACGATTTTCAAGACACCAAAATTGGTACCAGATTACCTGAGAAACGGAAACTGTGATTAATTGCATTGTGCTGCTCTACTATATCTTGGCTAAGGAGAGAAGAATGGCTAAGAGCAAGAAGGAAAAAAAGATTTAGCTGTGACAACTTAACGGGAAAGCCATACAGCCCGCAGAACTTTATCTCTAAACTAATAAGAAACTAATACTTGCAAGCCACACTGAACTCCAAACTCAAAGGTCTTACAATCAGACAGGACGTGTCACAAGTCATTAGCAACTAATATGGTGTCTTATTGTAGGATGAGAGGGCTCTGGCTCATGAATAGTTATTAGCTAACAATATTATTTTGATAAATGGCACATCTGGAAAAGATGTTTTTTCAACCAGGAAGTCAGAAGTAGCAATGAGAATATAAAAAAAAAAAAATTCCAGTTTCTCCGACAGCTATATTCAAGAGACAATAAAATTTATGTTCAACTCGTGCTACTTTCAGAAAATCTCATAATACTTATCTTGAGAATGTTGTGACAATGTTGTGAAAGCTGCTGCTAATTGACTGCAAGCTGGTTTTGGTACCAATCAGGTTGACTAGGCTCTCCTTAAAAATGTATTATGACTTAAAAATTACTTTAAAAAGTTCCATACCGCACCTTATGAAGTTTCTAGTTGTTTAATAAGACTGTTGCAAGACAAATATAAGATGTTTAAATTCAAACCGACCCCATCAAGTCACATCTCCCTGACAAAAAACACATTAGTAGTATCCTGACATGGTTATAGCAATTGTTTCTTGTCTATTAGTGTGAATAGATCACTCTAGCATCCTTTACTTAAGAACAAAACCAACCCGTAGTTAAATGTTTAATTAACTCAAAACTCAGGGTTGCATTGTGTTTGATGTCGCACAATAGTGTTACACACAACCAACTTTTGCGACAAATCTTTCAAAAGTAGCTTACTCCTAAATCCAGAGACCGCTGTTGTCCTGACTCTTTGAAATGCAATGAAAACAATTTACGTTTATGTGCTCATTGTTTCTACTTCAAGTGTAAATGTTTGTGTTTTATCACTATTGCCAAGGAATGTAAAAGCAGCCCTGGCGCTTGTGCTCCATCGAAATGCTCACCCTCGCATGGATGTGTCCTATTTCTTCAGGCACCCGTGGCTTGACGGCCTGACAGGGTTTGATGAGGACGTTCACACACACTTTCCTTTGGGTTCCCACATCTTTGAACTTGCACAGACCCTTCTTGTTACGAGTGTCAGAGAAAGAAGTGGAAGAAACTTCAGCTGTCTAAGGGAGTGAAAGACTCACTCAAGGGGAATGCAGAGCAGGTTACTTCAGCCCCAACTCTGGCTTTATCTCTCCCTCTCTCCCTCTCCATATTTCATCCAGAGCTCAACCCTACCACGAGCATCCCCACACACCAGCCTGTGTCTGTCTCTCTCCTCCGCAGGGCAGTCTCTGTGAGCTGATGGCTGTGGCTCTGTGCAGATGTGATGGGAAACAGCTGTTGTGTTTCTCTGCTCGCTCTCACCCCCCACTCTGCAGCCTCCCTTCCCTGTTCCTGGAAATAAACAGGGTGATGGGTTTACGAGCCATTTTTCAGCACTGGTTGGGTCTGGAGATACTTGGGCAGATCTTTCATAGATAAGTGGGGGTCTTCTGGAGCCTGTCACTGTCTGGTTTTGAAGAGATGCAGATGTTGAGGTGATAACCCCCCTCCGTGTCTTCTTCCAAGTGTTATTTTAAGGCTCTCCCCCAGGGTCGGATTCTTTGGTATCTTTTGGTTTGGATGCCAGTTTGAATGAAAGGACCGGTGTGATCCAGATTAGATGGATTTATTATGAATCATTGAAGAAAGTGACATGTTTAAGCATTGAACACTTATATTATTAATAATAATGTTAGTTTCAGTCTAGATTGGTATGTCTTGGGTTCCCCTGAATCTGTCTTTTGTGTCCTCGCTAAAACAGTTCCTTCATATGTTTGAAAAACAAGAAGCACCTTCTCCCACTGGCTCTTCTCCTCTGAATAGCATGTCAAAAGGCTTATAAAAAAGATATAAAATAAAGTCATCTTAAGGCAAAGTGCACTTTATGGTACGACTTTCTGCCAGACACCACACCAAATGTAAAACATCTGCCTTTTCTGCTTTTGAATGTAAACAAAAAATTAAGGTAATTACTGCAAAAGCATGATTAGCCAATGAGCAACATCAGCTGTGCGATGAGATGGAATGAGCAGTTGAAAAACATCAGCTATGAAAACTTATATTTCACCCTCAAACACTTTTTTTTATGCTGTCAAGATATTAATTTGTATTGTGAAAAAAATTATTTTGTAAAAAAAATCTAAAGAAATTCATTTTTCTCCCAGGTATGTAGAAATTTTTATCTTCCAGAATTAAATATTGATCATTCCCTTTTTAACCATTTTTTTGTCCTTTATTTTTGTCCAAGGTGTAATCAAATATGTGACTATGCTCAAGCAGCCCAACTGATTGGAGTTATTTTGTTTCAATTATGCAAAAATCCCAAATTGGTGTGGGAAAATATTCTATGACATTTTTAACCAACAGAACGGGGGTTAAAATGGCATGCAGCAGAGTGGATTTGAGACTATTTTAGGGTATATATTATTAATAGATTTTTTTTCTAAGTTAACTTATTACTTGCAGTAGTGCAAAAATGATAAATGATAAAAGAAAAATGTAAAAAAAAAAAAAAAAAAAAAAATATATATATATATATATATATTTATGTAAATTATTGCCCTTTAGCTAAAAAATAACGATAATATATATAGCTAAGTCTTAATAATGTGGGAAAATGATTAAAAAAATCATTAAATTTAATGAACCATTCATTTACATTTATTTTCAATAAAATACCAAGTTTATGCTCATTAATAAGTGTTGAAAAACTACAATTAAATGCCCAGTATAATAAAATAAATGCCTCATTTATTTTATAAATGTCTCAGGTGCCGGGACGAGTGCCCAGGCTCCTCACCTCTGAATATGAACCGTGTGTCTTCAGCTTTTATATTCATGATTCACTCCTTCAACAGTGTCAAATGAAACAATTTTATATATTTTTTTTTATCTTGTAGCTGGAACTCTTGATATGCAACGCCTCTGTTGTGTCCTCTGTTTTTTTTTTTTTCGTTTTTTTTCCAGAATAAAAGCGAGCAAGAAAGCTCAAAGAAGTAGGGACAGCTCTATCTTGTAATCAAATTGCTGTGATTACTGTTAAATTTGCCATTGCCAGTGAGAAAAAAGGTTTGATTACCTAAGGTTTAAATGCACTTGAAAGAAAGCCCAATATGTGAAGCTTCAGTTGTAACAGTGACGCCTCTCCTCGTTTTCTCTCACTCGCCTTTCTAGCTCTGCAAGGTGTTCTTGCTTCACCCCTCCCCTCACCTGCAGATCTGTAATTTCCTGCAGGTAATTAGCTAGAAATCGCTGCTGGAGTGTGTGCGTGTGAGCCTGTGTGTGTTTGTAATTAACCCTCGTCTCCGATCCTCAACTGTGTATGTGTTATGTGAAGAAAATCCAGGATGATCCGCTCCTAATCAAAAGTGGTGGCAAATCTCTGCCGCCTCAGCCTAATCTCCCTCGCATCCTTTAAGAGAGACTCTGGCAGCCAGCTCATTTAACAGCTTAATAAGCACGTGTGTTTCCCCTCATGTACAAGTCATATTTAGCTGTTTGGTGATCTGGTTTAAATACATTGTACCTCTGTTCGATTCTCAGTGAAGCCAACCGCACTGATGCATGTATTCATTTAATCATTTCCCGTTTGGCTTATTCTCTCCCTCTCTCGCTCGCTCACTCTTTCTTTTTTCTCTCATCCCTCTCTCTCTCACTCTTTGATGATCGGTGTAATTATAAGGAGCTGGTTTAATTAATAGGGGATGTTAGATCCTGGATGTGTGGTATCAGCAGATGCAGGTAGTGAGTGATCTCTTCATTGATTTACTCTTTTTTTTTTATTCTTTGACTTTGACATGACACACACTGATAAACGCACCGGATTCCGTTTTAATTTAACTCAAGACAAGCCACAGAGTGAATTGTTATCGACATTGACATCGGAAAAAAAAAAGAACAATTAAGTCATCAAACGTCTTTTAAATCCCATTTGATCATCCCGAAAGCATTGCACATGAATTTGCGGGGAATGAAATATTCATTACAATGAGCCATAAGAATAGTAACCATAATAAACCCGCTTCATTTAATTGTTTTAATTATGAGTGATAAAAATTTAAATAAATAAATACAGCTAATTAAGGAAATTTCAAGAAAGCTTTCATTTTTGGTGACCATTGGGTCCTATGGGATAAACTGCCAAATCTCTGTGTATTTGTGTTTATAGGTGAATTGCCTGAATCTGCTTCAACATGTTTAAATAAAGGTGCTTTCACACAGGAAGTGATGGACACAATGGCGCAGGCAGGACATGAGGCATTAGATGTAGCTATTAAACAGCTGTTTTGATCATTTATTTGCACACCATTGTGGAAGCTATATCTAATGTGTCAGTGAATACAAATTTTACAACAGTCTACGTTTTTTTTACACTTCTAGTTTGTTTACTAACTAACTCTAGTTTGATTGCAATCAATTGTTGCAATCATCTGTCATTATAGTCCACACTGGTCGCTCTGATCCATACTAGTTAAACTTTGTGAAAATACATCATGTGACATCATAGGAGCCATGTGACTTTATAGGGGCTGCTTGCTGAGGGTTTTTCTTTTTTACGTACATGAGCGATAACCTGACCTCGCACAGCAGTGCGTTGATGCGTCATTTTCAAAAAATGCAGCAATTCATTTAATTTTCGCGCAGTGCCTTTGTTCAAGTCACTGAAGTCGCCTAACACAACACTTGATGGAATGGTCCCAACAGCACACAACGATCCCTTGAGACGAAAACAGATCAAATCTGAACGGAATTAAAATATCAGAGATGTGATTTAAGGTTATAAATGCCTGCAGAAAGCTTAATCTCTCACACAGCTCAACCTTTGCATTTTGTGTGTTTTCGTGTTTCATTAAATGATAAAGAAACAACTTTTACTGTAAATGAGTGCTTTGGAACACAACACTGCATTGGCTTCAATTTCCGGGAGGACAAAGTCTCGTATAGTCTTTCACTTTGTCAGAGGAGCACTAAACCTGATTACACCGTGTGAGGAGAGAATAATTCTGCAGCCATGTACCCACGATCCCACGATCATCAAGCAGCAGGTCGTGTGAGACACCCACTCAGATCTCACACCCACAGAACGTTGGCTAAAAGTTTGATCGCTTTGGAGCTTTTGTTGGCAGGCACTTTAAGAATTCTGAAGTCGTCCTTTTATCGGTTGAATGGGTCCAGATTTCTGGGCGAAACTAGCTTTTTATTCCCCTCGGAAACTAAGTTCAGCCATAAGACCCAGAAAAGATGAATTTACTAGCTGTTTGTCCTCTGATTAGATTATAGAAGATTGCTGTTCTATCCTTGTACCTTTGGTTATCTCTCGTCTTCCGTGACTTTTTTCCATGACTTACTTGGGTGGGTCTTAACTAAAAAAAAAGCTGCCAAAACCTGAAGCTCTGCCTGCGCAAGACTAGATTCACCCTAACTCTGAGCCTTATTTTATTTGTTGCTGAAACCTAAAGGTGCCGTCACGAACACTACGTCCATGTTGAATAGATTTAGTGATCTGTACTTAAAGTAAAAAGTCAGCGAATAGGAATTCCTCATTGGTCAGAGAAAGAAACTGGTTGTTAAACGGGATTTCTCACTTTTACCAAACCCCTGTACAATTTCTTCTTTAAATGCAGTAGATCCTTTGCTGTGAATGAGCAAGATTTATCTGTATTGCTGATTATGGTTTATGCTTAAATGAGATTTATAGCTCACGCTGCTCTCTAGGTGCAAAAGGTCAAGACAATCTGCTTAATTCAAACCAAGTGTCAGAAAGGAGATTTAGTTATGAGCGAGATCATGCGTCTGTGTACTGCATGTATTATTAGTGTTTAAAGTAAATAGTCTAGATGGTGGATGAAGAAAATATTTTGCTATTGCACATATATTTGTCAATTTAAATGAGGGAGATTGGAATATAAATTCCCTGCCTACTCTAGAGTTTGTGCTCCCCACCCAGTAGTATTAAAATGCTTGTTTAATGTCTTCGTTGGAATGCGTCTGTGCTTGGTGAAGCCCGTGCGGTCCGCCTCACCCTGCCTACCCACTCATTCTCCTCAGAAGGGCAGGTTTGTGTTTGTGTGCTGTGCTAACACTAGCCATTATGGTCCTTTGAGCCGCGTGTTTACTGACTCTCCGCGTGTTTACAGAGACCGTAATTAGTTTACGTTCAGAAAGTGTGCTGTGAATGCGTTCAAGGAACTCTCTGGGCTTTGATCCGTGTGTGGTGTGCTAAAGAGTTGATAAAAATAGCATTATGATGCTTGACTGACCACTTTTTAACGTACAGCAACACTAACAATTCAGGCGGGCGTCTCTCCGCTGTTTTGTTTCTGTTTGCATTTGGGGTGGTCATCAATTTGTTGTCTCTTGATACTAAACGCTCCATTCCATAATTGGACCGCGAGCTGATTGTATTAGTAAGAAGCTGAAATTCACATTCATTTTCAACTGAAGTAAAATGTTACTGATTAGTTTTTTTGTATTGTGTATTCGTTTCATTTGTGTTGTTGAGAAAAGACAATAACGTTAGTTTCTCTGTAGGGTCTTTGTTGCTCCCGATCATCTGATTTTGAATATCTGCCGATTGGATCCCTTTTTGTTTTGCTCCCGAAACAATTACTCTAATTTTCCTGATTAGATATAATCTGCCAACGCATGAAGAATAAAAGAGGACTAAAAAAGAAACCTTGGACAAGTTGATGGATTTAATTATCCACTCATTCACATGGACAAACGTACATTTACTATTTTTTGCAGAATTTATTAAAACCAAAGTTATTAGGACTTGTGCACCACAAGATATACTATACTTTTATATATTTAGAAAATGTAACTAAACCAAATTAAGGGCAGAATAGTGCAAATGGAATAGCAAATAAGAGGCTAATATCTACGTCACTATTATGAAACAAGTTTTTTTTGCTCTGTAAATAAATAAAGTATGCTAAACAGCTTGTTTTACTAATAATAACATATAAAACTGTCCGTACTGAAATTAAAAATAAAAATGAAGTCCTCGGAATAACAAAGAACTATGACAATGTTCCAGTATTTTTTCCTGATTCTGATCTTTTAGAAAATCAAAGCCTACTTCTCAGATTTATAATGTCTTTTCAGTTTCTGTTTGGTCTTTACTTGGGATGGGGTTTAAATAAGACTGTTCTCCGATCGTATGATCTGCCTGCTGCATGCAACCTCATCTCAACTGTTACAAAAAGGTACTTGTAAAAGTCCCCCAAAAGCATGCCAATTGAACAGAGTCGAAGCATTACAAAAACGATTGGTGGAAAAAACAAGATCTTTATAATGGAACAGACAACAAAACCAGGTGTCACGATGGCGCAGTGGTTAGCACAGTCGTCTTACAGCAAGAAGGTTGCAGGTTCGAGCCTCGGCTGGGTCGGTTGGGTTTTTTGTGTGGAGTTCTCATGTTCTTTCTGGACTTGTGGGGGAAACCGGAGCACCCGGAGTAAACCCACACGATCACAAAGACATGCGGTATAAGTTAATTGGGTAAAAACGATTGTCCATAGTGTTTGAGTGTGTGTGGATGTTTCCCAGCAATGAGTTGTGGCTGGAAGGGCATCCGCCGCATAAAACATATGCCAGAGAGTTGGTGGTTCATTCCGCTGTGGCGACCCCGAAAGGGAAGAAAGCCGTCAAGATAATGGATGGATGGATGGATGGATGGATATTTAAACCAATTGAAGCTGATTTTATTCTGCTGTGTATTCAATCAAATTAATATATGAATCATTCATTTGTTAATACTTAAAAAAAAAAGTTTAATGTTTAGCCTGGCATTGAGCTCTTGTTTTGTTACAGGCGATGGCAAAATGTCCCAGTCCCAGAGTCAAATTTTGGAGCCATGTCCTATGAGACAAATATTCCCTGGTCCAGTAGCATGCTTGTTTTTAATGATTTTAATGTCAACATTGGCTTCCAGAAACCACATACTGCACTACATACACAGGCAATTATACCCTCTCTTCTGATGTAAAATATATAATAATTAATATAATGATAAACTTCATATTATAAAGCACCCTTAAAGCAATGTTTCACAAAGCGCCGGACAGTCTGATAAAAACCCACAATAAAGGCAGATAATAAAACAATACAAGATCAATAAAACGTGTTAAAGCTAAAAGCAACCGTAAAATACATCTGAAGTAAATTATAACTCATCAATTTTACCATTGTTTTTAAGGTAGAGGACAAATTAACCCCCAGAGAAACACTAGACAAACTAAAAAAAGGTCTACGTATACAGCTGTGAAATGTGTTTCATCACTAAAGCTAGAAAGCTGAAGTTAGCGAGGAGCCAAGCTGAACTAAGTCTTGGCAGGTCCTAGATCAGGATTGCTTAGGTAAATTCCTGGCTACTGTTAGACTGTATTGTGCTCGATTGAAGCCTAGCATAATGTGATTGGCTGCGCTCTTTTAGCTATGGCTGGAAATTGTGCTATCTCTGTACTCTACGCAGAAGAGAATACTCTTGCTGGTTTCCTCCTTCTGGAAAATGCAGAATCCTATTACACACTGTGCGCTGATTGAGACCAGTGTGTGCGTGCATGTGTTTGTGCAGTGGAAGTGAAATAATGAGACACTAGAATGTTTAATTATCACATTGGAGCTGGATATTTTCTCCTAATCCTCATATAAAATGCAATATGTACTCCAAACATAGAAAACCTAGATAAAATAATTTTTAGCACAAACTAAACACTAATTTTCAAATAAGCAGGAAACCCCTTAAAATGGATTAGGGCCACTGTAAGAAAATAAAATTGGTTTTATTGGACTTTAATCTCTGAATTCTGACTTTAATCTCAGATTTCTGACTTTAATCTCTTAATTCTGACCTTAGTCTGAGAATTCAGACTTTTTTCCCCAAAGCTTTTTCCGGTCTATATTTTTACTAATATTTTTTTTAAACAATTTTAGCTTCAATAGGACGTTATTTCCCTTTTCCCATTTCTTAACATTTAAGAACCCATGATGAGAAAGATGTCGCCAGTCATTTAAATGTCTTGGGAAGTTGCTCATTAGTTCTGTTTTCTATTTTTAGTACTCATTAAAAACTCTTTTTTTTTTTTAAGGAGAAGGAAGTGTTGGAGCTTATCGGTTAAAATAAATAAAACATAAATTCAATGAAATCCTTTGATTGAAAACTCGAACTACATCTTTTAAAACTGTTTTATTTGTTACCGACTTTTATTTTGGTGTTTACATTGAAAGTGTAGATTAAATAAATATCTATGTAACTCAAAGTTTTCGAAGCAAACATGTTATTGGTGGATTGCACCACTTTTTAATGACCGATTTAATCTTTTTAGATAGACTTTTACTAAATGAAAAAATCAATTGTGCAGCCCTACTAGTGTCTTGTATTGTTTCATGTTCTCATGTTAGCTTTTCTTCTCAGATATTGTTTCATGTTGGATTTTGTTGTCTCGTATTGGCTTTTATTGTCTTGTATTGTCTCATGTTGGCCTGTGTTGTCTCGTGTTGGCTTTTGTTGTCTCGTATAATCTCTTGTTGGCTCTTCGTGTCTCGTATTCTCTCATGTTAGTTTTTCTCATGTTGGCTTATGTTGTCTCATCTTGGCATGTGTTATCTCGTAATGTGAAAGTTGCATTTAGTCATATTGCATTATTTGAATATTTATTTTATTCTAAAGTTATTTTTATAATAATTATAAGTTTTTTTTATTTATTATTTTTTTTATCGAGTACATCACACACTGTGTTGTTTAGGATGTCTCAGACTTTCAAATATTATTAAAATGCTTGGGAAATACTTTTAAATTTCCCATGAACCCCCCATCCCCCCCCCCCCCCCCACACACACACACACACACACGCACAAACACACGCAATCTCCCAGAGTTTCCAGATTAGAGTTCAGATTATCAGATCTCTGTGTGTGTTTGAGTGATAAATGCTCCATGTGTGGAGTTTGTAAGGTTTTCATCGTCGCTAATCTTAAGGATTTGTGAACACAAACAAACAGGCATCTCTTATCTGAGCCTGTCTGATTGGTCAACCTTGGCTTGTGACATCAAAGCAATGCAGATGATTGACAGCTATTGTAAGTACACAATGCACATTGGTTAAAGATTTGACATGCACAGCGCAACTAGAAAAAGCAATGCCAACTCTCACTCCTAAATGAAAACGAGATGGCCGTGATGTATTCGGCAGTAACACTCGCTCCTGCAAAAAGAATCTTGTTGTTATTCTGGTATCTCTGACTCCTGGCTGTGAGTGAGAATGAATAATTCAGCCTGTAGGATGGAAGTCCCTTCACTCTGGTCATGTGTCACTCTTTTGGAACAGAGAGCGTCTGATGCACATGTTTGCACAAAGAGGCAAATAAATGGTGATTTGTGCCTCATTTCAGGCTGCACATGACCCTCATTCGTTCTCTCAGGCCTCATTAGCTCATAATTGTGCGTGTTTGTGTTTGTGTGTGTGTGTGTGTGTGTGTGTGTGTGTGTGTGTGTGTGTGTGGTAAAAGGAGCGCTATTGCTCTTTTCCCCCTGCGTATTGGTTTGTGTGCATGAACAAAATAAGAGCTTGTTTCCTGTGAAAGCCACTAGCACACCTCACTCAGGTCAAACTTCTTTTGAAAATGAGCACACACGGATTGTTGCATTTAAGCTGTAGACCACTTCTGACTTATTTGTTTATTTAAGTTTTTGTTTAAATCTTTTATACGCAATTATACTTATATTTATACACGACTTGCAAAAGGAAACTATGCCAGTTGTATAACTCAAGTAGCTCCCATTGAAAGGCGCCAGAGGGACCAAACAAGAAGTGATTTAAAGAAGGGGATAATTAGAAAGAAAACCACTATGGGAAGAGAAGAGATTTTTTTTTTGTAGGAACTTGTTCCACCAACTAGGGACAGCACCCCCAGCCACTGTTCCTTCTGAATACAAGCTTCTGGAGGGCATGGAAGATTTTAGGAACATGTGAAGGTAGACAGGTGTATCTAGAGTTATGCAAGCTGCCTTTGGTTCCTTGACAATCACATGAACTGCAGAGTTCTATTGGATGGCAATCCTGCTAGAAGAGCATTACAGTAGTGCAGTCGACATGGAAGGAGAGCCTGAACCAGGAGCTGAGTTGCATGTTCTATCAGGAAGGGTCTGGTTTTTCTGATGTTGCGCCGTGCAAATCTACAACCTCAAGGTGTCTTGGTGATAGCATTTTATTTGCTGGGACTACCAGAAGCTCTCTTTTGCCATATTGTGTTGCAAGTGATGGTTCTTCATCTTTGCAGAGAGGTGGTTCTAATTTTCTGCTATACGACTGATTACTGATGAGTCATTTAGGGGGAATGACCATTAAAGTTGAGTGCAGTCATGATAGCAGTGGCACAAGAATCCATGAGAGGGCCCAGGGAACTTGTGCAGCTGGAAAAGTGCAGAGGACTAAGGACTGAACTTTGAGGAACCCCGGTGAGTATTGAGTACCTCACCTCTCCATCCACTTGGAAAGATCTATCAGTGAGATGAGACTCAAACCAGGCGAGTGTGGAGTCTGTGATGCCCATCACTGAGAGAGCGGAGAGAAGAATATATTGGTTGACTGTCAAACAGACGACAGACAGACGTCTAAGGACAGACGATCTGGATTTGGTCCATGTGCTTTACTGTGCTTCGCTGAAAGCAAGAGTTCTTCAGTGGTAAATATTAGATTATTGAAAACAAAAAAGAACCTGTATAACCTAACTTGCAACCAAGTCAAAACAGACTCTTTTTTTCAGAAAATACAATCATTTAAAAAGCAAAAATACATTTTGACAAAAAAAAAAAGAACTCCCATCTGTTGTGCCCTCAACAGTTCTAAAAGTCTTAACAAGCAGAAGATTAAGTTTCGCACTTCTAGACATCTGCATATGCACATAAATAAACATGTTTACTGTATGCACGAGCACAGGCACGGCCACGCTCCCCACGGAGAGGCTCCAGCTGTTCCCCTCCATCTGTTCCAGCTCTCAGTCTTCATCTTCCTCTCTCAGCTGTGCCATGAATGATTCGCATGCAAGCGTTGGACGTCTCCATTTTCCTGCTTACCATGCATTTCCTCTCATTATGTGTGAGAATGAGTTCTGGGGACTGAACCTGGTTGCTCCGTCATCTGTCCTTGCAATAGAAAATGAAGGTCTACACATTCACTCACACTCGATCTGTAGTCAGAGCGCGTCGCCTGCCATCTAAACTCTCATTCTGGGCACTCGTCTGTCATCGTCTGCTCTGGACAGAGCAGTTTTTCCTCTTAGGATGCGGAGATGAGGAATGGGAGCTTGCTAGATTTAGGACTGAGGTTCTTTCGGTGTGACATGATGATGGGTGACAGGGCTCCGGATGCTGCCTCGACATTTACATAAACGCCCTATGAGTGTAGTCATGTGGGTGTTGTCACCTGCAGGCAATTGTTACAGAGAAACGCTGTTGACATACAAGTTCTGTCACACAATGCTTCACACCCCATCCTGGACACTGGGTGTCAGGGTAAAGTCAGAGGAGTAAGATGGAGCCGAACTAAAAAAGAGCACTTCAATGTAGGGGTGTTTTGTAGCACAATATTTTATAGTTGTCGCTGCAAAAAGGAGCGGCTTCATTTCACAAGAACATGCTGAGCAGCACACCGCTATTATGGAAGCTCTCTTGCGGAGTCTTGATATGCCCAAAAAACGTATGTCAACTTTATTCCACAAGTAGCGCACATAGGGGACTCTAAAGTACAAACTTTCTTAAACCTCTCAAAAAAGCCACCACTGTCCTTTCTGATAAAATAGTGCTCAATGCCCGATATGATAAAGACACCACAATGTCTGCCTTTGTTTTACCGCTTTATGTGCACAAATAAACTTTTTTATGTAAACTTTTTTTATGTCACACAAATGCTAGACATAAATTTCACTTTGTAGAACAACTGTAGAACAAACCCATCACCATTAATAGAACCATTAATACCTTAGTTGGAAAACTGAAAATGTAGAGATAGCAGATTATTACCATACTAACCAGTACACATGCCCCTGATGCACAGCAAGAAAGAACGTAGCTGTTCGTATCAAAATCGGAAGTTGTAGAAATTGGTGTCACCAGGTCAATGTTTCAAAAACCCATAATTGCTCTTGAATAATGTTGTAGATGAGCATCTCTTGGGCTGGAAAAGTTCATCCCTTATTGCATCTTTTTATATAATAACCAACCACATCTGTGCCTTCAGCCATGTAAAAATAAACCTTCCATCTGCTCTGAGCGAAGCGCTTAGTATCTCTCCAGTATGTTGGGTTTATTATTGAATCCCTCAATCTTTTACTTCTTCCCTGGTTTCCATCTCCACTGTGTGCTGCTGTGTGTGTGTGTTTAGTGTTCTGATGGACTGCTGATTCCCTCCACACATCAGTGTAATGCTCCAACCACACTTGCCATCCATCCAGAGAGCGCGAGCAGCAGATTTTCAATAACAGTGCTCAGCGGTGCTAAACGCAGGCTCAGAAGTAATCGCCTCTGTCAGCTCACACACATGTTCCCGAACACAGTTTGAGCACCTGTAAGAGACACAGTAGACTAGATTCTAATTACTCAAGGTTTAGTTTCTGCATCAGACACAGAAATGTAATCTGATATTTAAAGAACTTCTCGGTTTCTTCCTGATCAAGCTATATAAGCCTAACCAGGAAGGTTCCTTTATTCTGTATCAAGTCGTCATATTTCTGATGAAAAGGTGTTATGTAAATTTGCTGGTTTCAGTCGTGTCAGCCGGTCGCCAGACAAACTAGTCAAACTAGTTTAGTGCCTGGAATACCAGCAGGAAGGCGTTCCTATTCTAGTCTCGTTCTGAAGAGTCATCAAACCCTGATCTTTCTGGCAGAGTTTCTCCTGAAAGAGTCTCTTATCTTGCATCAGTCAGTGAGAAGTGTTTTTTTTTTTTTTAACAATAGTTTAGCGCAGTACAGCATTTCACAACTGAAACGAACACTAACTGCAACAGTATAGAAGTAAGCTTTACAGATACAAGTTACAAGACAATACAAGACAAGTTTACAGATACCCTGAACAGACTCGAAATTGCGTTCACGGAACTTTACGAAATGATGTTTAACATGCTAATGCTCTCTGTAGGAGTCCTGTTTCATCAATGCAGTATGTCTATTAAGCTGAAGAACATGGGACGATGTTCTGATGGAAATACAATACAATCTACTTTAAAAGATAATAGATGCATATGGTTTGTTACGGTGTCTCAATGCTGTTACACAGTGTTTTTTTTTTTTTCTCAGTTATGTCATAGAAATGGCTTATGATGTAAAAATGACATAGTATGTCATAAAACTGACATAGTATGTCATAACAATTGTACAATTGTAGCAACACTGAGTCACGCAAATCCATGTTGTTGATTTTGTAGAAGGAAGGCAGAACTCCACAGAGGTTGAAATGGCTGAATTTGCGATACGCCATGTTTGGTGGGGTACTGTGATGACCAAAAATTTAAGACAAGCCGCGTCTTAAAAAAGCACATAGGTCTGTATGTTGTTTTCACGACTTAAGTCCTTTGAATGACATAAAATGCAGTTTTTTATGACATAATACATATTTTTTAACTACATAATAAGTCATTTTATGAGGTCCTGTAGTTTTTACAACATATGCCGATTTTATTACCTATCATGTCGTTTTACAACATAATACAAAAGTTTTGTGACATACTATGTGGTTTGACTACATGATATGAATATTTTACGACATGCTATGACAATTTTATGGCTTACTATGTTGCTTTTACGATATATGACAACTTTTTACCACATAATTAAGTGGAAAAAATAAGCTTTTTGCTCCAGCAATATGTGATATAATTCGAAATGCTCAAGTAAATGACAACCGTTTACTGAATAAAGGCAAAGCATGTCTTCTAGACTTCTATGCATAAAGTGGATACATGAGGATGGGATGGGTTAGCGCTGCGAGTTGAACACGCACACCTGCACGCGCTCCGGCTCTGGGGTATTCTCCGCTCCCATGGTACTTTACTGTGTTTTGTGTGCAATTTTCACTTTAGCACTTTACACCCCCTGATGTGCGCGCATACACACTTGTGCACTTGCTGAATGTTTTCTGTCAGGGTTGTGTTGGATGATGAATGCTTTGGGCAAAGTGCGAGCCGAATGTGTTTTTTCATAGATCTTTTCACACACGTTCACATTTAGATCCGCAGCCTCTTACACACCCCAGCTGAGATCAGAAACATTGGCCTACTTGCTGTTGTGTTGTAACCTCATTTATCATTTCTCATTTTGCCAACCGTGAACCCTTAGACTGTGGAGGGATGTGCTGAATTTCACTCTGAGAGGTGGTCACGGGTCACCTGAATTTAGCCGGAGCGCTGTGAAGGTCGTTTCCCTGTTCTCAAGGCCTTGGCTTCTTCTCTTTGCAGGCTCGTTGGCTCAACGCGTCCGGGTGGAGCCAGAGGTCGTGTCATATCCTGGTCAGACCGTAACTCTGCGATGCATGTTCCCAAATCAAGGCTCAACTCAGCTCACACAGGTCTGTAGTCAGCTTCCTTACACACTTTACAAACGATGCTTGGAACTGAAGTGTTAATTCATCATCCAGGTGTCATGGATCTTTGAAAGAACTGACGCCGAACGAACCAACATTGCTGTTTTTCATCCGAACTTTGGTGTGAACTACCCGACCACATCGCCCATATCAGGACGGGTCAGTTTTATGGTGAACCCGCCCTCTTTGGACAACCCCTCTATTCAGATCAGAGATGTGAAGATGACAGACGAGGGACGCTATATCTGTGAATATGCCACCTATCCTTCTGGAAATGAACAAGGGGTTTCTTCACTGGTCATGCTAGGTGAGGAAACATGTGATTTTCGATTAATGAAACCCAACAGCATTGTGTAATTTCATTCAAGTGGTTTCCTACCATAAACAGCACTGCTAACTCTAACTGGTAACAAGGTTTATGCAAAAGTGCTGCATGTTGTAATAAATGTCTAAAATTGTATAGAATCGCAATAATCAGAAACATGACCTTTAGAAGGTGTCGGGTCTCAAAAACTTGTGATTGAAGTAGGCTCCAGCCTTTTCAGTAGTAGTTTGCTTTCATTCACAAGCAGAACAGCCCATCTAATCGCAGCCCTTCCAACTCCGCTCACAGTGGACCTCTTTAAATACAGTGAGGCAAACAACTCACGATGGTCTTAACCAACTGTGAACGTCAGTATAACGCACTTTATATCACCAACATTTAAATTGTGGTTTTTGTGTGATACTGAAGAGTCGCTTTTCTGGAATTTCGAAAATGACCTTTCATGTTATGTGTAACATAGCTTTAAGTTAGAAGAGCATTCAGCTCAGAGTTTTAAGTCTCTAATTGTATAGTAAGTTGTATATTAAGTTATTGTCTTTAATTTTAGCAGACTCTTTCTTTTTAAACTCTCTGGCCTGTCCCAAATGGTTCACTCCAGATTTGTGGACTTCACTCGAGTCCACACATTGCAGTTGTGAAGGCCAGACTGTAAGAACTTTCGAAGCAAGTCCTCTTGATCCACTGAGGTTTTATTTTGGGACAGACTCTCATTTTGGTAGAAAAAGAAAAGCTCTGCATTAGCGATGAATTGAGACACTGATGAGCAAACTTCAGAGCATAAAATTGACAATTGAGACACTGACAGATTGGTTGATAAAATTAATCAATGAATGAATCGATTATTGTTTTATTGATTGATTGATTCATTCAATTATTTATTGATTGAATAATTAATTATTAATTGATTCTCTTTCAAAAGATTTATTTTAGCAACTCTGAGTCGACTATTTCTTATTAAAGTCAATACCTTGTTACACAAAGCACTTTCAGATTTAAAACTTTATGTTTATGTTGTGTAACATCAGCTTTTTAAACTTGACGCTATTGCTTAAAAATGTTTACAAAAAAGAAAGGTTTTCAAATCTGTGCTATCAGTTCACATTTTAAATTAAAGAACTTAAATACATTAAGAATAAAAGAAATGTTGTGCATGTGCGTCTATAAATGTTTTTTTAACTCAAGCTTTCAACTGTACATTTTGAAATCAACTAAAATTTCTTTAAAAGAGACCCAATTTTGGTTCTCACATTAGTGTTTTAAGTTAAATTGTGGAAAACTAGGTGAAAATATTTAAAAAACAGCCCTGCAGTTTTTAATACATTTTAATATTATTGGTAGGGCTGGGCGATAGGGCCAAAAAAAATAACACAATACTTTTTCCCATATCAGAGATATAGATAATTATCACAATATTGTCAAATCTTTATTTTCCGTAAAAATAAAAGCAGGTTTTTGCTTTGAAGAGAAACTTGTACAAACCTGATCATTAACTGAGCTTTTCAACAGTTTGTTATTGTAAAAAACAAGCCAAACATTTTTAAACATGAACAGTTTAAGAAATATTAATGTGAAATTAAAATAATTACAAGGTTTGTATATATATATATTTAGGCCAGATTAATTTTTTTTTAATCAAGGGAAATTCCTTCTTGTCTTTGATTTGGAGGCAGTTTCAGATAAATTGTTGTTAAAAATGTATGCATAATCGGACAAAAATTGCAGAATTATCAGACATCAAGTAAGTGTTTATTTGTGTTTAGTCATTACCAGTTATTATTTGTTCCAATTATGTATGTACTTATAAAATGAGTTCATGAGATGCATAAAACTCATACATTGAAATTTATTGAAATATACTATTTTGTTTGTGGAGAACAAAAGATTAAAGGGCGGCTATTTTATTGTCTGAGCATGAATGGTGCGTATATGTTACTTCACACTATTCTGGGTCTAGCATAAACACGGAACACAGAAATGTCGTTAGAAACACACTGGTCAGGAAGCTATCCATCACTCTATCGATCTCTCAGTATCGTCTATAAAATAATATATTGACGATAATTATTGATATCAAATTATCGCCCAGCCCTAGTTGTCGGTGTATATTTTATAGAAAGATCAAGAAAAAGCATCCCCCACCACTAACAGCACATCCATAAAAATCAATCGCCATAAATCAAGATTAGAATACATATGTGTAGTTTGCTTTGCATGTAGTCATCCTCACGTTGCGGTCCGTTTGCAGAGCTTCAAGGGGATTTATAAATGCTATTGTCAGATCAATTGTGCTGCTGTTAATGTGTGTGAAATGTGGCAGTAACCTTGGCTGGTCTCTCGTTCGCTCGCCCCCTGCTTCTCCTCTATCTCTCTCTTTCTGCTATTGATCTGCCTGCTTATCATGCTGAGAGGCCGTTGCTTGCCTGTCGTTCCCCATCTCCCCTGCTTTTCTCCTTTCCCTCTCTTTGATGTCTCTCTCAGAGCTGAACGTGAGTACAATGTGAGCGCTGTGTAAGCTCGTGGCAAGACAAGCCGAGCTGTGATCTTCCCTTCTTCACTTCCTCCCTGTCCATTCTAGCATCCAGTAAAGGTCAAACTCTCTTTTTCCCACAGCCAAACCCAGGAACACGGCTCGGTCTGTCACAGTGACCGCCAGCAACACCCCAATTGCCGTGGCACACTGTGAATCTTTCGGTGGCCGTCCGGCAGCGACCATTTCGTGGACCACGCTGTTAAATGGGACCGTGAGCGCTCCAGTGAAGACGGATAATTCAGATAACACGGTCACTGTGCAGAGCACATACATGCTGGCTCCTCAGGCAGAGGATAACGGCAAGGACATCAGCTGCACGGTGGCACATCGGACCATGTCTCAGCCCGAGGTCTTCCCGATGAAACTTGTTGTTGAATGTAAGAGCGCAAACACAATGCTAATTCAATGCTGTCCATTAAGGTGCATTGTGTGAAACAAATGCTAGGACATTTTTCCATTGACTTAAACTGATAATCTTGTAGAAAGTTTGACCCTATGTTGAGCTACAACTAGATAAAGATCAAACTCGCAACTCTTAACACAAACTCGTAACATTGCCATTTAAAATGAATATGTAGGGTGTTCCAAAATATTTAAAAAACTAAAGTTTATTTTTATGATGTCACCAATCTCGCCATAGCATCCATTTCAAAAATCTATATCTCAGCTTAGAAAAAGAGTTAAGACATTGGGGTTGGTTTATATGACTCATATTGACATCATGATGTTTTGCCACTTATTTAAGCGTCAAACTGTTTTAACTGTAAAAAAAATTTTTGTACTGATTTAAACTTTAAACAGCTTTTAAAGAAATTTTACTCAACTGACTAAAGCTTAATAAAATATTTAAAGATCAACTTTCTCAACTTTCAATAAAGCTTTATGTCAATCCAGTTCAAATGAATGTATCTATTCATTATTAATCACATTTTAGCTATATATAAGAGATAAAAAAAACCCACTCTAGAACAATTGTGGATCTTTTTTTTCATGACTTCGAGATGTAGGCCGCTACACATCTACCCAATCTGAGATTCGCACAAATCTTCTGATGTCTTCTCTGCAGGCTGCATTTTGGAAGCTAGTGTTTAAAGTGGATGTATTGACACTCCTTGTCATTGGTTGGCGCTCGTGGAAAAACACAAATCTAACTCGTTAGTAGTAACTCTTTTCACGGAGTGAATAGGTTTCTTTGATGTGTGCAGATTATACTCAGAAGACACCTCTAAGCACGCTTATTTACTTAGATTTGCGTATTTTGCCCTATTTTTGAGTTTTTGTCAACGGGTTGTAATTAGATCTGATTTTGTCCCCTATATGAATGGTAAAAATGAATCGTTCAAATGAATCATTCTTTTAAATGAAGGGTCAAAAGAACGCAACACCGAGTTGAACAGAACTTACCTCAGGGGACAACAGCCACATGCCGGCTGTTTTATAATCTTTGTGGGCTTTTTTGAACTACTCTTGACGGACGGACACCAGCATTACAAGCTTCTAAATGTTTATATTCTCCTCTTTCATGGTGTCTCTCTTGGCTGTTCATCTTAATGTTCTTTGGTGCAGTTTCCTGGCACAAGATTGAAGTGAGAGTGTGTATCAAGCGCCATGGTTTCATGAGCCAGGTTTCATTAATTGTTCGCTTGATAAAAACCCATCTGATATGGCAGAGCTGAACTCTTTTTCCTGCGCACCAATCACTTGGACAGATGTGCCGTCGCTGCCCGTGCTTTCAGAGCGAGGTATGTTCACGCATGTAACTTCGCGCTGAATATTTGGATAGATGTGTAGTGGCCTTAGCTCTGGGTTGGGTTTGGTAGCTAAACATAAAGTGTACAGCTAAGCCTCTTCAATTTATCCAATGCAGGTATTAAAGGTGCCATATTATGCCCCTTTTAAATAATTTATAATATATTTTTTACCCCTTTAGATTATCACTGCCTCTTATTAATCTTCAAAAGTCCGTTTGCATAAAAAAAATATCTTTGAATCACCTCAAATGGTTGTGTTAGGCAAAATGAGTCATGCACTTCCTGTTCCTTCATTCAATCAACACTGAACTTGGGCCAACCAGATCAAAGTCAATGATGGGAAATGGTCAGCTGCGATTGGTTTATCTCTCCTCTTGGGACAGGAATTAGCAAAAGGTCAATTTCTATTAGAAGTGTCCATGAAACACAGCTACTACAAACTGCAGAGCATTAATGTGCGTTCAGAATATGCCAGGCATCAGTAAGAGTGGCCCGAGGCGTTTCAGTGAGGTCATCGTGGAGTCAGCTGACGGATTGTATCAGCACTCAATTTCTCAAAGACTGTAATGGCTCAGGGCTGAAACTCATTCATGAAGGCTTGTTCGATCCTCTCATTCACCCCCCCCTCCCTGTGTGTGTATGTGTATCAGATCCTCCAGTGGTGCACATCAGGGGTTACGATAACAACTGGTACAAAGGTCGCACTAGTGCCTTTTTGACCTGCCAGGCGGATGGAAACCCAGTCCCCACAACAGTCACATGGAAAACGTGAGTTAAAAAAATGTTCAGTTTGTTTGTGCAAGTGAAGTAGCATATCTGGCAACAAACTGTTTAGTCGTCTTTCTTATTTCATAAAATATGACACAGCACTTTTTTGCAACGTATCATGTTTTACGGCCTGGATTTAGGAAGGCCACTCTTCTTCCAAAGACCAGAAAATTGCAGTTATGTAGATTGTTCAGGAGCAGTTATAATCTAACCAGGTTTTGCTGCAACTTCAAAATATTCTGTCAACTTTGAGCGTTCCAGCTGTGGAATGGGTTTATTTTATTAATTGTAAGTGTAAACCCAAAAAGAACTGAGTGGGGGTTACTGCTTAAATAATTGTTCACAACTCTTTTTAATATGATTTTCATGTTAAACTAAATCTAATATATGTTTTGTTGATGTTTGGGATTTTTCAGAGATTGACAAAATGCTAAAAATTCTCAAAACCATAAAAGGGATTTTTAGGGTTGCCAGATATATGACTCATAAATGTTAATAAGGTTGTACGGTTTGTCATAGATCAGGAAAACAAGCATGAAAGTGGTTATTAGGGTTGCCAGAGATTGAGAAAATGCTCCAAAGATTGAGGAAATGCTCATAAATGTTCAACTTTGTAAAAGTCAGCATGGTTAGGGTTGCAAGAGTTTAATAAACCTTCATAAAAGCTCAAAAACATAAAATGACATAGTGATGAACATAAAACAATGTGATGGTTTTGGTTTCAAATGATGATAAACTCACGACAGGTTAAAAAATCCTTCTTTCACGAAAGAAAAAATGTGTATAACAAGCGGTCAACCTCAAAGAAGTTTAAATGTTCGTTTGCATCTGAAATTGTTTACTCTCCTTCAGATTGTCTGGGCTGATGCCGGAAACGGCGCAGGTGAAGGACAACCGGCTCGCCATCCAGAAGGTGGACGACACCATCAACACCACTTTCATCTGTGAGGTCACCAACAGCTTGGGGTTAGGCCGAGCTCAGCTCACCGTCGTTGTCAGGGGTGAGTGTCTGGAGCTCTTCCTCTCTGCTGGCGACCGCTGCAGTTAACCTCAGCTATCGTTCAGAGACGAAACATCACCCCTCACATCTTTTCATCCGTTTTTTTCTAGTTTGAGATCTGTTTCTGGATTGAATGCGAGGTTGTGCCGGTGTGTGCTTGTGTTTGTGTGTGAATCGCTGCAGATGGGTCTGTGTTTGGGTGGAGTTGTGTTGAGCGCAGCTGTACGATGACCCTGAGTTGTGTTTTCTTGGCAGTGTTCAGTGTTGAAGTTATCGTATTATTGTCTGATTTGAAGCCATTTCTTTACAGAGAACAGAACATTTGGGGTTTTACTCTGGATTGAGTTTAGTCTTGCACAAAAGGTTGAAATGTTCCTAGGTTTTCAACTAAAGCAGATTTTTAGTATATTTATACTAAACGAGGCAAGTTTATTTGTATAGAACATTTCGTACACAGGGAAATTCAAAGTGCCTTACATTGGAAACAAAGCATAAAATGTCATAATAAAATCATGGTGATTAAAAACTGAAAATGTAAAAACATTGATTAAAACATAGATTAAGATGAGAATTGCAGAGGTAAAATAGTTGTTCGGATGTTGGTGCTCAGTCGACAAAAGCGCAACTAAACAGGTGAGTTTTAAGACTGGATTTAGACATGATAAAGTGTTGGCACCCTTGATCTCCTCTGGAAGCTTTTTCCATCTGTGGGTCGTGTGTGTATATATATATATATATATATATATATATATATATATATATATATATATATATATATATATATATATATATATATATAGTGATTACCCTTAGATAACAATTAACAAAGTTTTCTTTTTTTCCACCAGTTACAAACAAAAAAAATCATGTTCCTGGCCTTGAAAATAATGCTACTGTACTGTAATTACAAATATTTACTTATTACTTACAAGATATTTTCTCACTTGAAATTCCACAGTTATTTTTTATTTCATCACTATTTGAATAGCCTTTTTAGTCCTTTGGTTTATTAAGTTAATCAAATAATTGATGTAAAAGCTCTTAACGAAGTTGTTGATGACGCAATTAAATAATAAATACTTGCAAATACCAAAATAATCAGAATATTTGTATTTCACTCTGTTTGTTTAACAAGTCTGTTTGCAAACTGTTATTACAATAATCAGGCAATGGTACATTTTTAGAAAAATTAAAAGGTTTTGCTCAGAAGAGCATGGTTTCATGTATTGTCTCTGGAGGAGAGTTTAACAAGCTTTTATTTTATACATTTGGCTCCATAGAGTTGAGCAAATGTTTGAAATAAAATGAATAAATGGAAGAAACACTTAAGTGTCAGAATAAATCCTTTTTTTAACTTATTCTACAACAGATTAGTAAGGGTTTTGCAACTTTTTCATGGCACTATCTTTAAGAAACCATGTTGCACAGAACCAGTCCTTCTCTAAACTCTTCCCAACCTGCGTCTCCGTTCATGTATGACTGATGCTAATGTAAACCGTCATGAGCACTATCATTATACATCATATGTTCTTCATAAACTCTTTATTTTTGATCATATTTTTTGGTCTGGCTTTAAAGTGTTTGTGACCCACATCTGGAGCTTCACGGTCACGGTTTCTTTGATTGCTGTCGTGGGATGCTAAATTGTCCTCACTTGGCTTTTTCTGGACCGTTCCGGTGACAGGCTGATGGAGGAAAATCTGCTCACGCATGGCTGCGGAGAGACTGAGCTGCTTTAGTGCTGAGCTAGACAGATAGCTCTCGGGTCAGATGTAGGAAAGGTGCTTTTCTCTCCAAACTTCGACGGTTTTAAAACCCTTCCATATCTTTCTCTCATCTGTGTCCTTCAAGCGCTGTGTGTCTTGAGGGCAGATCTTCGCTCATTTGGGAGAAATAGAGTGCAGGTCCTCTAATTGTGTAGAAAAAATCGAGAGGCTCAATGACTTTTTAAAAAAGATGGACAATATTTTCGGATTAAGCTTAGCTGAGTTGTTCGTCTGTTTTAATTTAAATTTTAATATGTTTTTTTCCACGCGTTAAAACGTTGCTTTTTTCTCACACTTTACTCTGTTTAAGAGTTTAGAGCTTAATCCTTGTGTGGCCTTCGGGTCAAATTGACCAGTTTCTAATTTGTTACAAGTGTGTATTCTTTTCTAGTAGGGACTGGTTGCTATAATTCAAGATATGTTTGAGATAAAGTCATATGTGTTAATGTGTTATGAAGTAAAATTGAGATTTTTAATTACTTTTAAAAGGGCAATACCCCACAAACCCTTAACCTTGATCTGATCAGTCTGACAGGCATCACTGTAACAGCAAGCATTGAGAAAACATTATACTTACAGATCTTGATATTGAGTTTGGATTCAGATCTTGGCTCTCATCAGGTGTCAGAGCTCACCATGGTGAGTTTCTGTGAAGCTCCACCTTTCGTTCTTTCAACGCTGTTCATATCCAGTTTGTGACGCCATTAAATGTGGGTGAAAAACAATAGGTTAAATGACTCAAAAAAGACAGACAAGATTCTCCAATTAAGTTTTTGCTTTACTGCCTGTAACAATGAGCGAGGGATTTGCTGAAAATATCGTGCTCATTAGCCAAATAAAAAAAGAGCATACAAGAGGTGAGCCTCAAACACCAAGCAGGCAAGATCAGGATAAGAATTAGCGAGACCAAGATCATGATGATCAAATACATGCAAATAAACACAGCAATACAAATCGGACAAGAACAAATCTAAGAGATTGGCCGATTCACATATTTGGTCCTGCGTATTGGCTTGTGACAGCGATTCTGAACATAGTATGACCTTCTGATGGGTAGAGCGTCTGCAGTCTTCCAGCGACTACGTCCCATCTGTGACGATGTCAATCGTTATGGCTGTCAAGCTCCAACAGCATCTTCATCCCGACCTCTGTCAGCACCTGCGAAATATGGAAGACAATAAAGATGATTACCAAGCGGCTTAATCTGTTCCAGCAACGATTCCTTCGACAAATACTTGAAATCTCATACTGGGATCGAATTACAAACAAGTATAAAGACCGTCCCTCCCACACATCGTGAACAAATGCGATTCGCCGGCCACGTCCTCCATCTTCCTGACCAAAAACACACCAAGGAAGGCCACCAAAAGGGAAGCGCATGCAAGGTTGTCCTGAAATACCTGCAGACGAACCTTCAGGGACCATCTTTGAGCCAGTGACATTTCATTGAGAATGCGTCACACGGGGTTGGATGATGTAATTCTAAGTAAATAAGTTTACCAGCTGAGGATAAGAGTTGGAACATCATTTGGTAATAAAAAGATGGTGGTATTTTTACTACTGTTTATCAGTGTTATAAAACATGTGATTTGCGTATTCAACATCTGATGTCCACGTATTTATTCATATGTCATGCTGATGTGTACAAATTTCCAGAACCTTTGAGATAGCAATGTTTTTAATAAGTGTTCATAATCTATGCATAGTTAAAGTGAGTTAAATAAACATAATGTCAGGTCATCTAATTGCCAAGATGTGCTTGAAGTGAGTTTGAAGTGAGAAAAGGACTGGCAGGAAGAGAGCGGATTAAAAAGGAGGGTGAAGCGGATGGATGCTGGTGGCATTTCAAGCCCCCCTGGGAACCCAAGACTCTCCCTTTGCACGTGCATCCTCTCCAACTCTTTCTGTCTTCCGCTCGGATCACTTTCATCCTTTTTGCTTGAAACGGTTTTGTTTTATTCACACTTCTGCACTTCTCCTTCTGCAAGCATATCCCCTCAAAAGAGGCTCTCGGCCAGGATAAGTCCGTCACTGCTGTTTCAGCCGCCGGCCTCTTATCCTCCGTGGTCAAAGGAAATGCTAATCAGCCCCAGAATGCAAAGCTAGGCAGCACCATGTGTGTGGACGGATTTTGTCATGTTGCATGTTGGGAAGGAATCAGGTGTGAGGGGAGATGGGTTTCGTGCTGCGCCGCAGGAAGTGTTGGAGAACCATGAAGTGCTTCTGCTTAAGTGCAGTCTTTTTGACAAGCATGAAATGGCCACTACCTTCTCAGTCGCATGGCCGCCGGCAACCATCTCCATGGTGACTAAGGTCAGCCTGCACTGATCTTGTCTCTGTGTTCCGCGTGAGAGTAGTGCTGCGATGCCTCCGAGCGGTTTTTGTTGCTCCACCGCTGGAGTCGGAGGCTTCCAAATCCAATCGCTTCTCAACCCTCCACCACATGCTGGTCGCAGGCTAACCTAGATTCCACCGTCGCCTCGCTAGCTCCCCTCCATCATTCATTTTCAACTCAGGAGATTTTTGTCACATTCTCCATCCAGCTGTCATGTAAAAATATCTCCTCCTCCGCCTTGTCCTGCTCTCTCCCATCCTGCTGTGTGATGAGGGGACTAGATGAGCATGGTCTGCTTTCAGAGATGTTTATAGATTTTTATTACTCCAGCGTCTTGAAAAGTTGCTTGAGATTCATTCGTCGCTACCATCATTTAGTTACTTGTGATGTTTCTTAAACTCATGTCTTTCCAAACCTAAATATGTAGCTTTTTCATGGAATACAAACAACAGTGTGGTAGGAAACACCAGTGAACTTGTTGAATCAAGATTTAATCTTGTTTTACACCTTTTAAATGTGTATTTCTGTAAATAAAAGTGACTAAACTCTGAAACTCTTTGAAAAAATAACTTTTTTTGAGTTTTAGAACATTAAGAGCTTGAAAATTAGGGATGCACCTAAGGAAGTGTCGCTGTGCATGTAGAGATACAGATTATTTTGTGATAAATCTGAACACATGAAGATACGAGCAGATGTGTTTAAAACAACATGACACTCTGTGCTCCCAAGCTTTTTGCTAAATACTTACACATTTTATTTTATTAATAAAATACAACATAAAATGTTTTTTTTTATAATGCACTATAGTAATGTACTTTTCCCAGCATTTGTTTTTTCAGTGACCATATTTTCATCTCTCTTTTTTTTTTCAACACCAAAACAATTAAACATTTTTTTTAAAGAACTTGCTTTCTTGTTAAAAAAAAGTAAATTGACATTGAAAAAAAACATTAATTAAAAAACCATTAGAAAAGGAAGCAAGAAAAGTATTACTTCTTTTAAAAACTTTTTTCAATGCCAAAACATTTGATTCTTCAATTTTTTTACAATGCCAAAACCTTTTTCCTTCCATTATTTTTTTTTAACAGCAAAACTTATTTACTTCAATTATTTATTTTTCACCAGATTTTTTTCCACGTTGTTTCCACTTAAAAATAAATCTTTCTTATCTCAACATCCTCAAAGTGGATGCTCCCTAGTCCTCGTTAGGAAATACATCATCGGTCTGTTAACAAACAATACAGCCACACACTTGTTTGAGTAACTTTGTTGTAGACAAGTATTATTCATATGTTCATTATTCAAATTATTTTGACACAGAATAGCATTTTTAATCACAGTCATCAGACGTTTGACTTATATCAGCTCTAAACAAATGTTTAGCT
Source organism: Danionella dracula (assembly GCA_900490495.1). Taxonomy (NCBI): domain Eukaryota; kingdom Metazoa; phylum Chordata; class Actinopteri; order Cypriniformes; family Danionidae; genus Danionella; species Danionella dracula. The sequence continues at coordinate 8,986,001 of UELW01000556.1, read as the reverse complement.
GAAGATACTCTTTATTTCATACCCCAAGCCATCAGAAGCTTAGTTTTTACCTTCTATTCGAGATAGTTTTGATGAATGACACAACTCATTATTTTGTTTCTGTTTTTTCCACCAAGCAACTCTTTTAAGTTGGTTAAAAAACAGCATGCTTTGACACACAAGCCAATTGGAATTAATACGTCCTTATGTATATGTATATATAATTGTGTATACTTTTATATCGCTCTATCCTAGTGTCTATTTTTAATAAATTGTTTCCAGTTCTAGTGAAAGGGTTTACAGTGGGAGCTTAAAAACAGCACTCAATTTTCTTGATTTTTGTTCTCTGGTTTCTTTTTTTCAGCTGTAAAAATGAATGGTTGCGTTCAAGATTATTGATCACCGGTTGATTCCTGGGGGATCGGCATCTAAAAATACGGTGTTGAAGCAAAAAAGCAAAAATAATCAATCATGTGTCAACACCCTGACGCTGTAATGCCAACTCTGGCACCCCAGTGGCTAAGCGCAAGTGTGAAATCCTCCGGTAATGAAGCCGTGCGGAGCCGAGTGTGTGTGGAAGGTGGCTATATGATCAGACTGTCATGTATAATTCAGAGAGCTCGGGCCAGCAGCGAGAGATTGAGTCGAAGATCAGTATACCACACTCGTGCTGCTGAAACAGTGGGAGGTGGAGGTGTGTGTGGGAGAGAAGCACACCACGCTGGGTGCTTAACAAGAGCACCTCGACTAATGCGCAGGATCTTATTGCACAGATTCGAACAGTTTTTTATTTTGTGCCCTGCTCTCCTAACACGGTGCTAGTCACGTCTCCACACACATTTCATGCTGCATGCGTATTCAGCAGAGAGCATGCGTGTTTGTGACTTCAAGGCTGCTCCTGTCAATCCTGGCTTCTCATACGCCCATCTATCCATCCATCAGCCAGTCACCCATCCCTTTATCCATCACCTTCTCCCTTCTGGATTCTGTCATGCCTGTTTCTTTATTTTTCACTTGTACGTGTGAGCGCTGCAAGTTGACCTTATGGAAAGCAGTCCGGAATATCAACCTCCCACACGTTTGTGTGTGTTTTAACACTTCTACAGCACGTACAACTGTTCGTTTGTATTCTTTCATGTTTGTGTTGAATTGTTTAGGTGAGTGAAGGTGCTCAGATTGATTGGAGGTGCCGAATGAATGTTCACCTTGAGTAAAATGAGTGAGCTTAAGTTTGTGAAAACGACTCCATGATTTGAAAGGCTTTATGGAACTCGACTCGGCGTGCTTTTGGGAACTTTTCACTAACTGTTTTTTTCTGTAACCTTTTGGATGATGTTTGAGCCAACTTATTGGAAATATAAGCTTGACAGTAAATCCTGTGCCTCACTGATTGGTCAATAGCGGAGCTCACTGATTGGCCAGAAAAAAATTTGATTGTAAGGTGAACTCAGGTGGAATTTTGGAGTTGACCCATATTGATCCTTTTTTTCTGATTGGAAAGAAAAGTGTGATAAATAAAATCCTGTCCATTGCTGATTTGGTCAATAGCTGAGTTCACTGATTGGCCAGAAGTTTTCTGGTTGGAAAAAAAAGCGTCATAAAAATTCTGTTGATCTGTTGAACTCACTGATTTGAAAAAATTTATTTTTGCATACTCGAGTTCTCTGTTTTGCTTTTTGACTAGAATTTTGGGGGTCAAACTCTAACTTTCTTGTGTACTTTTTGGCTGAAATCTTGTTGAATTTTGTTGTCAAGCAAAACGGATGCTTTTCTATTATTGAAAAAAAAGTGAGTAAAAGTTTTGTTGATTACTGATTGATTAATAGCTGAGCTCACTGATTGGGCAAACATTTTTTTAGCAAACTAGAGCCCATTGCATTGCATTTTTTTTGCATTGCTCAAATCAAGTGTAAACGTGGCAATAATGTGCTTTGTGTTTTGGATTCTTTCTCATTGATAACATATGAAAAGTGCTGTAAGAATAGTTAATTGAGCAAATAAATACTAGAGCAGTGGTTCCCAACCTTTTTCTCTGGGCCCCCCCATTCTCCCTCAAAATACAATTTTCTACATGAGAAGAACATTTCATTTTCAAAACGTAGCTCACACGCGTGCAAATTAACTTTTTGCGCTCTCAGAAATGGACTTTTTTCTCTAAGAATAGTGATGCTGGAACAACCCCATGCTGAACAGATAAAAACAATCGTTAATATCATTTTTTTTAAGTTGTTTAGGAACATAATTGCTGACATGGAGATTAAATGAACAAATATTTGTTTTAAAAGTTATTAATTCATTGTTATGCATTGATTCATCATATATTGTTTCCTTGTTATCTAAACACACCTAGTTAAACCAAGGTCTCTTCTGTTCTTTGAATATTTACCTAACTTTGTGGTGGGTTAATTGATCAAATATTAATCACAGGACTAACCAGGTTGAGGGATTTGTTCAACTCACACAACACACTTTTACTAAAAGGAGTAAAAGGTCCAAATTGCAAACATTGTAATTGTGAAAATTAGGATTGGACAATATGGCTTTAAAGAAAGTCTATAATTTTTTTTTAATGAAAAGATATACGATTTATTTACATAAATTTTATACACATTTTTTTATACATAAATATTTGGGCTCTTTAGGTTTCTTTACTGAATTTCTCCATCTCTGCCTGTTTTTTCCACCAGTACTATTATTAACATATTTAAATATATGGAAGTAAGAGGCAGAGGTGGTGTGGCGTTTCACCTCCATTCTGTTTTCTCGTGATGTACAAAGAGAATAGGTGTGGGACCCGGCTTACACAGAGATTATTAAATCTGAATCACTGACCAAAGTTTATTTCAGAACAAAAGTTGTTTTACATAATCTTTTCAAACAAATGCTTTTGGTGCTTCTTGGGGTTCTCAATTTATCTTGTGATTTCAAGGTTCTAAAATGCTTTCTAATACCTCATCATGATTCCAAATCAGTCTAATTGGTTTCTTCTTCTCTTTCTCTTTCTCACCTTTCTAACTCTAGAGCAAGCCCCGCCCAACTCGAACGCAGGCGTGATCGTTGGCGTGATCTTCGCTTGCCTCTTGGTCGTCATATTGATAGGAGGCCTAACCTACTTCCTGGTATCCCATAATCGTCGACAGCAGCATGGTTACCGCGGCAGCGGTAAGCCATCCGGTACACCCTACGACTCCTTTACCCGCCTATTCGGCTCTGCGAAGGCAAGCAAAAATGGCACGGGAAACAACGGGAACAACAACACACCTATATACAGAGGGGAGGCAGGGCTTAACGAGAAAGCAACCAATCAGGCGTTGCACCCAGGAGGTGTGGCTTTGCTCGAGACCACCCACACTCACACAGCCGAGGATATCCTGCTTAGCAGAGAGATGGATGAAGTGGAGAGGAAGAAATTTGATGAGCTGGAAGAAGACGACGAGCGATACGACCGTTTCACAGGAGGTGGGCCCATCTTACAGCTCCGCCCACACGACGATGACATAGACGATGACATGGAGTCCCAGAGGGATGGCTCCGTCATCTCTCGGACTGCTGTCTACGTGTAAGAGGAGAGCAGAAAGAGAATGCATTACTTCCTCGTAACAAATATTCAATTTATTGTAAAAAACAAAATCGAGTACCATGAAGGATTAATGAGCGGATGCGCTGGATGTATACAACAATGAAGGATCGTGCGATGAAACTTCCATTCGTAATGGCAACACAAGTAATATGAAACTGCAATGCGTTTTATCGATATATTCGTATGACATGCACACACATGAAGATGCGTATGTAATCCACTGTGCTTTTACCTTGTGCTTTTATATTGATCATGGTTTCGGGTTCAACGTTGATCAGTCACACTTTCGCCTAATCTTTTAATTACAGACTTTAAAATTGAGTCTGTCTCTTACCATGACGTAAAGCTTGAACCAGTCAAAATGTCTCAGTTTAACCTGTAAATTTGCCTTCGGTCCTGAAAAAAAATTCCACTTTACCTCATCCTCTCCCCCAGAGTTACCAAATTGGCAACCTTGAAAAGTATATTTGCAGCACAGCCTAGCAAATACAGTGAGATCTGTGTATTTTGGTTTAGCGAGTTCTAACACTTTTGCTATTTAAATCTCAACTCTTCTATAGTTCGGTATTTTCGTGATCAAGATAATTTTTGATGCTGTACCTTAGCATTTCAAATAATATCAAGGAGGGCTAATTTGCATCATGTGATCACCTGCTTGCAACTATAGCCTCTTTTGTGGTAGATGCTTCAGGAACGTAAACTAGCTGTGCACCAGTTTCATGCTCTGCTAACATATGATGCATGCCAGGAAGTTCCTTGACTAGCACAATACAGCGCAAGTATAGTTCTCAACTGTATTAGTGAAGAAGAGTCAAGTATTCAATAGTTTAAAAAAAATGTCAATTTGAATCAAATTGCTAATTTTCTAGACAATTATTTAGAAAATTAGAATCTGTGCACAGTCCTGCACATATTAGCTTGAACCAACATGAAACACACCTGATCACACTAATTAAGGCCCTGTCTGAAGCCAAATTAGTGTGCATACTAACATGGGTTTTAGCTAAAATGTGCAGAACTGTGGCCCTCCAGGACCATCTTTGGACACTTCAATTCCCAAATTGTAAAATACCAACACTGGGGGAGTTGGAAAAATAAAGGATTTGTAAGAAAAGTGGAGTGTTTTTTCTTAATTGAGTAATCCTTTGAGTTCACACTCCGCTGAATCATTTACTCTCAACAAATCAAATGTTAATGAATGATATGTATATCCTCACTTACAATGCACAAGGGTTCGAGGCAGGGCTTTTAGCGTTTTTCCTCTACGTTCCACAAGAAGCAAACCGATTTCATGAACTTTTCAACCCAACCTCTACCACTTTTCTTGGAATGAGTTTAAATTAGTGCACCAAAGGAGCCCTTTTTGACTAACATATTTAATTAATCACGGTATTGGTTTCCAATCGATCTATATTCTAAATGGCACCCTTCATCCAGGGTTACCACAGCTAAATATACCTCTCGTTCAGTCTCATTCCTTACTGTTCCAGACAACCCTGCCTTGATTTAAACGGATGAGTGAAAGATACTTATTCTGTGTGAGGAGATTGTAAATTGTATGTACACATTTTATTTTTCTTAACTGAAAGAGTCTATACTTCTAAATGTTGTAAATATGGAAACAGGGCGAGCGGAGGAATGTTTGGGATGTCGACTAAGGTTTAGAGCCTACCCTAGCTTACTAGAGCTCATATCGTTCTCTCAATTCTAGGCCGAACCATGCTAGCTTGAGCTTAAAGGAATGGATCACCAAGCCAATTTGTTTTCCAATTAGAGGGATACTCAACTTCAAAAAGGAAAATTAAATAATTTCTTGCAAGGCCTTTTGTCTACTCGGAATTATATTTGAGATATTTTGAGGCAAAACCAAGAGGCAAGAAACGTAATTCTACTTCTTAAGGTCCATAGAAGTATGAAAAATGTTGTCTGTGTACTCCATCAGAGGGCCAATATGAGCTTTAAAAAAACAGTAAAGTAAACATAAATATACATGTTAAGTGTTGTACTTCAAATGGCTTAAATAGTATATATATTTAGGGTTTTTGACAATAAAAAGTTTTTTTTTCTGTATTTTACCTTTAGTTTAGATGCTGATTTTATCCAATATCTAAAATGTGTTCAGAGAAGGCATAAATGCTTTCCAGCTAACAACAACTTGGGGAGGTGATTGAGAGCTAGATTGTCATTTTTCTAAATGAGCATTCCTTTAAAACTAAAGTGAAGATGGGTGATATTTTTATATATTTTTATTGTTATCTGGAAAAAACTGTTACAACGAAAAATACTACTTTTTATAGGGGATTGAGTAAAAAAAAAAGTAGGTTATAGTAGGTTGTTTGAGCAAATTGAACAAGAACAAAAAAAACTACCTATGTTAAGTTTTGAGTGTAATATGACAAGTTTTACATTTTAGTAATCTAGTTGTTAGCTTAGCATTGGTCATTGAATCTTATTAGACCAGTAGCATTATCGTTGAGAATGATCTAAGAGTTTCTTTATTTTCCTGACTGGAGAGGAGTCAGGAAATGTAATTAATGTAAATGTGATCAAATATAGTCTGGAAAATGGAGCCGTAAATAGATTCTTAATCATTTAATTCTGAATGCTACTGGTCTAATCTGATTACACGATCAACGCTAAACTATGCTAATATTACAATCCCAGATCGAGATTGCAAAATAGTTTAATTGGACTTGGTCACTCCGGGGAGATGGAAATAAAAGTGTTTCTCTTTAATTGGAACAAAGATGAAACACTTTTTAAATTTGATTTTGGGGTGTTCTGTCCCTTTAAACTCGGTCTCTTGTCCATGGGGTGCAGTTTGAGAGTTTGAGAGTGAGGGAGTGAGTCAGCGTGTTAAGTGGTGTCTGACTCGAGGGCAGTGAGTTATTCCTCCAGTCTCTCAGGGTCTCGCAGTGTGATTTAAACTGGACATCACACACACCCCACTCCATCTCGCTCTAAATCATCTGTCAAACCAACTGTCCTTGAGTCTATTAGTGCTCCCAAGCATCTGCAGGATTTGTGGGTAATGTAGTTTCCAAGCTTTCATCTCGTATTAGAGGGAACGTGGCAGTGCCAAACAGGCTACGGTTTCCTGATTGAAAGGTCAAAGTACAACAAGTGAACGCTAGAGGAGAGGAAGTGATGTCATCAGTGGCGCAGGACGCTTTAGCTTCTCATTAGAGGGAACGCGGTGACCTTCCAGCTTCATGTCTCCTGCAGGAGTCCCACAGTGAAGGAAAATGCCTTGAGAATATAAAGAAGTGGGTTTCTGTGGGTGTGAATATTCATTATGATAAAAAAACGCACACCCACGCACTCGGTGGAAGCCTTAATGTCAGTCGGCACAAACAATCCTCCTGTGTATATATCTAAAATATAAACCTTATCTACGTGAGGCTGTGATGTCACTTCCTGTACTGTATTTCACTGCTACGAGGAAAACGCTTTAGAATGTGGTTCAATTTCTGAGTATTTATTTCCCGGATAATTGAGTAATGTTCATGTAGATGACTAACTTTGACCAAAACTTGAGTAATCGATTGAACCATTTTGTAAAGTGTTTTTGTTTTATTGTTTTTTATCTATCGTTTTTAAGAAATCTCTGCTTTTACTGTTTGTTATTGCGAGTGGTTTCTTGATGGCTGTGATGTGTTTATGCTGTTATCTTTTGAGCAGCGCTCCTGAACTCTCATGGACACAGCTAATCAGAGCTTTATCGCATTGCGTTGCTTTTTGCTTTCTTTTGTCTGAATGTTATCACACGTGTCTTGTATTATTGCCTTTTTTATTTGGTTGCTTATTAAAGTCTTACTGATGTTCGACGGAGATCTTGTTATGCAGTTCTTCAGACCTCGAAGTATTCATTATGTCTCCTGGCTCAAATAGAGCTAGAAAAGTCAGCGATATAGATGTGTGTGTGTGTGTGTGTGTGTGTGCGTGTGTGTATATATATATATATATATATATATTTTTTTTTTTAATTAGTATAATTTTTTTAATTATGATGAACATTGAGAGGGAAACAATATCAAGAAACACAGCAGTGTTTATTTTATGTAGTTTTGTGCTTTATTTGTTTTTTTTACGTACTAGTACTTACAACGATACTTAATTATTAAATACTAGTAGTTATTTGATCGATACTAGTGCTTGTTTATTAGATACTAATCATTTATTACATACTAGTACTTATTTATTGCACACTAGTACAAATGTATTACATATTAGTACTTATTTTTACATACGAGTACTTATTAACTCGATAATATTACTTAATTATTATGTAATAGTACTTATGTGATTGATACTAGTGCTTGTTTATTAGATCCTTATATTAATTTAATACATACTTATTTATTGCACTCTAGTACCAATTCATAATATACTAGTAATTATTTAGAAGATACTAGTAATTATCAATTACATGCTAGTTTTAATTATTATATGCTACTGCCTATTTTGTTAGATAATCTAGATATTTATAACAAAATAGTACTTATTTATTACGTTATTACTACATATTGTTACTTATTTATTTGATACTTGCATTTATATATTACATACTAGTACTTTTTAGATAGTAGTACTTTTTAATTAAACATGTATTACATACTAATACCCATTTAATACATACTAATATTTATTCATTATATAATAGTACTTATTATTTGCATACAATGCACTAGCATCCCAACTGATTGACTTTATTATAATTCCCCATTTGTGTGGGGACAATATAAGATGTGTAACCAACTTTGAAGACTATATTTACATCCTTAGTGTGATCTAGAGTAGCAGTAGAGTTGATTTGGGACTATTTTAGTGTACACATTAGGTTTAATTCATTTTGCAAATATCTCCAAGTAAATCAGTCAGCGTAGTGTAAAAAAAAAATCCTTGATATGTTTGACCAACTCTAAAGGAACATTTTTTGGGATAACTCCTTCAGGGAAATTTCAGCTTCCAGTATCGTTCCGGAATAAGAAGAACTACAATAAAATAATAGCCTCGTAAATAAAAAGTAAACTCCACTTGGGATAGACCGTGAAATTAAAATGGTTAAAAAGAAACAAATATTGGAGACGGAGAAAAGTGCACTCACATGTATGGTGTACCAGTTAAACATATAAAAAATATTACTGGGAGGCTTTCGTAGTAAAGGTTTGTCGTTTGTTGGATATGTTGGAGCGAGTCTCCTTGGGAAGTACAAGAAGTACAGAAGCTTAGCATCTTCTCAAACCGGTGTCTGGTGTGAGTAGTCCAGTCCTAGGTGTTTGTAGGGTTCCCCCGCAAACGTGTTACCTTAATTCAATGAAGTCATTGCAACTTTTTTTACATCAATTAAAAGTTACTAGTTAGTAAATATGACTCGATGTAGAAAGTTGTAATTACTTAATAGCTCTCTCTTCCTGCCGTCCTATCCCATTAAAGGTAAAAAAAATCTACCAGACGATTTCTGTTTTCAAAAGTTATAATTGGGGGATTGGTTTAAACATTTCCGACGTACCCAAACATTACACAAGCGAAAAGTACAGTGTTAAAATAACACTGTTGGTGTGGACCTACTCTCCGTGTTGGATTTTGCCATTTTGGAACCTAAGGCAAACAAAAAATCACAAGGGCCCTCTTTTTTTGGGGACCTTCCAGATACATTTTTGGAAATTCTCTAATCAAATGCTTAAATTTGCAAACAATTACATTGGTGAACTCTGGAGCATGGCCATGTCAATATTATGTGCTTGAAAGTTCATAATTAAACCCTGCATTAGACCCATTTTAAGAGTGAAAAACAAAGAGAGAATTGAAACTCCCTGAAAGTGTCAGAGAACCCTCCTCAAAAACCAAGCTGTCTCAGCATCTCCTGACCTCACGATGTGTCAAAGTTTTGATTCTGTTGTTATTTCCTTCTTCAGTCACTAGAAATAAACCACAGCTGCTATAAAAAGCTCAAGAACGTTACCAGGTTTCTAGCCTTCGGTTCTAAAACCTGAAAGGCTCAACAGCGCTCAAGGGAACTTTGTTCTGGGAATGCCTCTCTGTTTACAGGCACACCACAGATCTGCTATCTCAACAGGTTAAAAAATAACCGACAGCAAACTCTGTCGTATCGAATGAGCTGCTCTCACACTAAAGGTATTCCGCCTGTGTGTTTGCATCAGCACATGACCCTGATAGAAACGTGTCTGCTCATACGAAGAGCCACATTTGCTTCCAGAAGGAGCGCTGCCCTAGTTTCCCTCATCTTCTCGTTGATGGGGTCAGAATCTCGGTGCTCCTGGCACACTTGTCGCTGCCGTTTGGAGATGGAGGGTTGTTTTTTCTCTCGACCATTTAGCCATCTGCCCGCTCTAATTGCTCTGAGTTGCAACCTGGAGTGAGGACCAGCTGCCTCGTTCCTCTCTCCTCTCGTTCGTCTGTCGATCTCTTCCCACCACACGAGCGGAATGAATCATGATAATAGCCTTATGCTGCGGCGTAACGGTCTGTTCCACTTGTCCTGAGACACAATCATTGGCCAGACACAGATGCGAGATGATCAGGGTGCGCAGTCGTTTGATTTCTCCTCGCCGAGAGAATTTGAAGCGGTGGGCGCAATCAAGAAAAATCCATTCGTTCTTCTCCCACATGGGATCAATCTGGAGAAGGAGTGGGATATTTATACATTGATTTTTATGGATTTACTGTATTATGCCTAAAGTGTCTTCTGCTTTGATCACAAGGTGCACTCTCAGAAAAAAGTATGAAACTGTATCTTTTAAGGTACAATGGCCATCACTGGGGTGGTATATTGGTTCCTATATTTAGACTTTTGTACCATTAAAGGGGCAATTTTGTACCCCAAGGAACAGTGTTCTGACAGTGTACCTAAAATGGTCAACAATAGGTCCTCAAGGTACAATTTTGTACCTTAAGTGTAACAAAATTGCTCCTTTGATGGTGCAAAAGTCTTAATATAGGAACAAAATTGTTTGTGGTGTATCTGGATGAAGTGGAACTAAAGACTTGACGCGTGGGTGATTCAGGGGGCCCGCTATCAATCATCAGAACGCTACCAACCATTTACCAAAGTTAGAGTGAAATATAAAAACAAATACTGATTTTATATTTAGAACCTTCAATCTTTAGGTTTTTGATAGTTAGTTTGCTTATTTCTTTAGGCTTTAATACAAGTTTTTTCCGTAGTTACGGTCCAGCTTGAGTTCTAACACATCTTCCCTTTCAGAGTCCGGTTTTTAACCCATTTTACTTCACCCAGCACCCCTAAAACACGATATCTCTCCTTAAATATGACACAAGATAAGTTCCTGTCACAACTGAGATGAACCAAAGTTGTAGAACTCCTTCTGAAGCATGATTGAGGGACTGCTGAGGAGTTAACCGCTGTTTCAGAAACAGTCCTCAATATCTGAGAATAAAATGAGAGTTTTTACAATAAACATGATGTTTAGCGTTTATGTTTTATTATTTAAAGACATGGTTAGGGTTTAACTCAAGATATTTACATATACTTTAAAATATTATATATTTTATCTGTCTGTCTGACTGTCCATCTTTCTATTAACCTATTTATTCACTTCTCTTTTCTTTCTCTCTATCTGTCCATCTGTCTGTAACTCATCTCCTTTTTCTTCTCCTCTCTTTATTTGTCTGTCTGTCTGTACATCTTTTATCTATCTGTCTGTCTGTAACTCTCGTCTCCTTTTTCCTCTCTTCCCCTCTCTCTATCTATCTGTCTGTCTGTCCATCTGTCTGTAACTCTTTTCCCTCTCATCTCTTCTCTCTCTTCTCTCCCTCTCTCTTTTTTTGTCTGTCTGACTACATCTTTTATTTATCTGTCTGTAACTCTTTTCCTTTTTCCTCTCTTCTCTCTCTTTTCTCCCTCTCTCTATCTGTCTGTCTGTAAATCTTTCATCTGTCAGTCTGTCTGTCTGTACATCCTTTATCTATCTGTCTGTCTTTTCTATACGTCTGTCTGTACATCTTTTATCTATCTGTCTGTAATTCTCTTCTCCTTTTTCCTCTCCTCTCTTCTCTTTCTTTCTCCCTCTCGTTATCTGTCTGTCTGTACATCTTTTATCTATCTATATATCTGTCTGTCTGTAACTCTCTTCTCTTCTCCAATCTTGTGCTTTTTCCTCTCATCTCTTCTCCTCTCTTTTTCTTTTTCTTTATCTGTGTCTCAATATTTAGACCCTTCCCAAGCCTTCCACAGGCAAAGAAACCCCTCCCACTGAAAAGGCTAAAAGATCAAACTGCCAGGGGACAGATGCTGCAGTGGAAATCACATCAAAACGAGGAAATTGTTTCATTTTGCGTCGTGACAAAGGTTTTGAGCCTCGTTATCGTGGTCAAGAACAGATTTAGGCGAAACAAGGCCCCATCAGCTACAACACACAACACCATTATCTCTCATCACATCCCTCACATACAAACAAGCGGTTAACGAGTCTGCTCCGAAGGCTCTATTTTTACATGCTCTCTCGCTCAGAGAGGGTTTAGGAAAGACGAACAAGTCAATGAAAGCGCTGGTGTGATTTGGCCCTGAAGCCGTGACACTTCCTTCATGTGTAGTGTTTGAGTTAAATTGGACATGTGCGCTCCCACTCGGGCGCTCAGTGGGAGATTGGGTTGACCCACGTTGCCCTGATCTGTCAGCTTGTGAGGATCGTCTGCTATCCCGGTCTCCCGTGGCCAGCTAGAGGCCTCCATATCGCAGACAGAGAATTCATTAATAGATAGATAGAACCAGCAGGGGGCTGCTGGTGGCCTGTCTGACCTGATCAATTGGCTTGATTATGGCTGATTGATCTGTGGATACTGAGGAGTTGTTCACACCTGGTTTGACACTCTTCCAAGAAAGACCTGTTACTGTGCTTTGAAGACCCACTGACCTTTTGCACACGCTGACATTTGCTGTGAGTGAAATGATTGGTTGATGATGCTACGTGCTAAGAGGGGGCAGAGCACACAATCAGTCTGCAGAGGTGCAGACATTTACAGCCTGTCTGCACCAATGGGGTTGGTTTCAATCCACCAGTTTTTCACTAGACACTAATTATCATGTTTTTGAAGGTTAAACGTTTTGGAATTACCAAGTTATCTTATAGAACTTCTACCTATATATCTATCTATCTATCCATCCATCCATCCATCCATCCATCTCCCACTCTTTTCTCTCATCCTCTCTTCGTCACTCTCTCTCTCTCTCTCTCAATCTCCATTGTTCTCTCTTCACTCTCACTATCATCTTTTTATCATTCTCTCTCTCACTGCTCTCTATCTATCTCTCTCTCACTCCTTTCTACCCATCTGATCCTTTCTGACTATTTCTCTTACATACACTCTCTATTCTCTTTTTTCTCCCTCTATCCCTCTAAATCATTTTCTTCTGCTCTTTTCTCTATCAACTTCTTCTCTCCATCTCGCTTCTCTCGTTATCTTTCTCTCTATCTCTCTATTCTTGTCAATCCCAAAATGCATGTGGTAAATACTGCAACTGAAAACGTGCAACCGTTATCATGTGACATTTATCCAAGGCGGATAAGGTATGCTCAATATTAATTTGGGCTTCTTGTATCCATACTATGTAGTAGATGTAGCATGAGGTATTTAGACCCTGTCTCAATCCTTTTATTCGATGCAGACTTGAACTTGAGTCGAGGGTTCCTGAGGCCTGGAGTGTGCCAAAGACCCAAACCTCTTGAGAATTTAGTATAAATTTAAAGATAGTTAAATGGTAAACATTGGTGGTTTCCTGGGGTAGGGGGGCCCTGAAAGGTCCCCTAAAACACCCTAAAAAGTCCACCTTTGTCTTGTTTTACACACATGTAAAATTTCTTTCTGGATATACACAAAACAGGTCCGATAGAGTCAGAGCAGCGCAGTTCACCTTCAACTCTCCTGATTGGCTACTCCAGGCCTACTCTGAAACAACAGCATGTGGTAGCCTCTCACTTCTCGTTTTGCACATACTAAGAAAGACAGAAGGCAGCTTTTGAAGCACTTGTGAAACAGAATGAGGCTGAAAGGAGGAACATTAGGTGTGTAATTGACGCTTTATGCATTTCGGTCACATCTGCACGCACAGCTCAGGGGACGAATGGTTCAGTTAATACCGTTTGACAAATCCTAAGTCACTTTGTACATTAGAAATGCATGGAATTGCTCAATGACTATTTTTGGACTGCTATTAATTTGCTGAAAAATTGAAAGAAAAGCATAATTATTTTTTGAAAAGCAGACCAGAAAGTGAAAGGAGTCTGGCCAACACAATAATGAACCATACATTTTAGGTAAATTGAAATTCAAGATGTATTGTTGAAAAACTGACCATAAAAGTGACTTTTGAACACATGCTGGAACCTTCATTTATTATAGTGTAAAACAAACAGAACTGACCTTCTTCATACCAAAACTTGTTTACTGTAGTAATAATGATAATAACAATACATTTTATTTGAGGAACCTTTCTGGGCACTCTAGATCACCTTACAACAAATTAAAAACAGCTTAATGCAAGTATAGTCACATTATAGTATAAAAGCTTGTCTAAATAAAAAAAAATTGTTTTAAAGTTAGGGATGTTATGCACACGGTGGCAAACTGTGAGAGATCTGGACCACAAGGAAGTATTAGATGGAGGAGGACATCCAGACAGATGGCACCATGTTGCTGACCGTAGCATACGTGCACATGTGCGCATATTAATCAGGTCAGCCAGGTATGAAGGGGCATGCCCATTAAGTGCTTTATGAGTTTAAATCAGTCATTTAAAACTGATCCCTTGTTCTACAGGTAGTACTGGTGTGGTGTGGTTTGATCTTGTTAATTGAAGTCAATGTAAAGTTTTATTGGGTAGACCAGAATAAAGTCCAATCTACTCACCCCTAATGCGTGGACGAGAGTTGAGCGGAATCTTGTTAATACAGCATAGCAGAACAAATGACAGTTCATGTGAGACTGGAATGGGAGAGTCTGATTATTCCAATTAATGTTATTTCAGTTTTGCGACTGGCCACTTTTCTGACCACAAAACACTTTTTAAGGTCATTTAAACAGGTACAGAGCAACAGGAGGGAAATTACTGGTGGATGGCTTGGAGAAAATATAGAGCTACATATCATCTCCATAACAATGGAAGCGAAAAATGTAAATAGTAAAAAGTAATGGCCCCCTGCACAGAACCCTGTGGGACACCAGATGGAAGCAACTGAATGTGAAGTTCAACACAACAAACTGCTTGCGGTAGGATTGGTTGAAATCTAAATTTAAACCTGAGATGCCAATCGACGGTAGCCTCATTAGCAGCATGTGCTGAGCAACTCCGCCGAATGCAGCAGTGAGATCTAAAAGAACAAGGGTGGTACGTTAGCCAGTATGAACAGCCGTAAGAAAATAATTTAGAATTTTGAACAGTGCTGTATCAGTGCTATAGATGGTTTGTACTTGGTGGTTTTGTGGTTGTCCATCCAAAATTCTCTCCAGCTATTTACCAGTATTGGCCTGTGATTGTTATAATCAGTTGGGATCAGTGGCAGGCTTCTTTAAAATTGGTATATTAGTTGTTGTCCTCAGAGGAACAGGAACGGAACCAGCTTGTAGAGAAGTGGATATAATTTTAACCCCTTCAGACCTGAATTATTTTACAGTTTTAAGAAAAATGCAAAAGTTGCCAAGACCCGAAAGAAATCTGTCACTTTTCTGATGAAGAACATCCAAAGTGGAATATTATTTGTATAACATAGCTTTAATGATTTGTTGTTGTTTTTTTTACATTGTTAAGTTTAAGGAATCCAAAAATTAGCTATTTTAAATAATATTTTAAATAATAATTTGAAACTTTGCTCTCTATTTCAAATAAAACAGTTAATGTGCATAAGAACACTGAAAATCTTGCTTTCTTCTTCACTCTGTGTGATGAGCTGCCATCCTTCTGCTGAAAGTAGAAAACTTTCTTCAGATTGCATCATACGTCATATCATATCTTGCTGCCATTTGATTGGATGATAAACATCCAACTTAATGGAGAAAAGGCTTTATTTGGAGTGTACTTAGTAGCCAAAAAAATCCTTCATGACATGTGACGTCCATTTAAATGGAAGCAGGGTCTGAAAGGGTTAAAAATAATATCATATAAAATGAACAGTGCAAAATGTAACCAGGCGGGTCGAGTGTATTTAGATTCAGACACATTATATAAACTACTTCTCCAGATGAAATGATAAACAAGAACAAAGAGATGGCATTATTTAGCTGAGAGCAGTTGCATCACTGGATCGTGACAAAAAATAATGGTTTATTAATATATAATGGTTCCAAAAATATAACTAGAGTCCATAAACACAGGAAACAGAACTATGCTATTCTATTGAAAAGAATCAAATGGAACCTCCAGAAACACCTCTAGCCTTTGGGGTCGCATTCATCACACAAACAGGGCCACTTCCACACAGTTTGTACGCCGGGTTGTCAGGGGGTAACACTAACTGGTGTGAATGATGTGGAAAAGAACTCAGCAGGGGAACAAGGGCAGACAGTGCTGCAGCAACAGATTGATTTTATGACACAGATGGGAAAGACTTTAGAAAAAGGCCTCAATGCAATCCTCAAAGCTTTTGGGTTGTTCACATGATCTGGACAGTCTGCTGACTTTCAAACTGAGACCAGAATTTGTTCTAGCCTAAACAGCATGAGAGCACTTTAGCCTTATTTTCATCAGGAAGGTGACTGAGCATGTGAGCGTGCATATAGACTTCATAGCCTAAAACATATTTATTGTTCTACATATGACATTCAGGGTAAGCTGATACTAATAATAAACTTTATTTTATAAAGCGATGGCTCACAAAGTGCTGGACAGTCATAAAAAACACAACAAATGCAGATAATAATCAATCAACCAATCAAAATTTCACATAGCAATTTTTAGCAGTTTCTTTCAAAGCAGCTTCACAAAGTCCTCGTGAGGATCAGGTAGAGTAAAGAGGAGTTCCTCTGTGAGGGGACTCTCGCTGAATGAGGCAGGTGCTAGTCACCTCCCCAGCATAAAGAACATACAAACTTAATATCCATCACCGAAGAGTTCGCCTGACAACACCTGAAAAAAAAGAAAAGAAAAATAAACTAACAAACGAAAACAATGGTTAGAAAACTGTAACACAAACAACAAACAGGTGATCAGCATCAGCTGCAGGATGAGTGATAAATGATGGGGATAGGTTAGAGAGGAACATTGATCCACATTGTTTTTTCAACGTTTATATGTTCATATCACTCAGACACCATATCCATTTGGACAATCCCAGGAGCCAATTATTGGAATGCTAGATTAAACAGATATGTTTTTTATTTAGTTTTGAACTCTGTGAGCGTGGCTGAGCTCTGGACAACATCCGGGAGTTTGTTCCAGAGCTTCCGGGTTCTAGAACGCTCTTCCACCTCTTTCTGGATTTTCTAACCTTTGGTATAATCAATAGTCCTGCTTCTTGTGATCGGAGAGAGCGAGCTGGAATATATCGTGATAGGAGACTGCTCAGGTCGGCCGGAGCTGAGCCATTCAGTGCCTTAAAGGCAAGGAGCAGAATCTTGTAGTCAATGCAATATTGTACAGGAAGCCAATGAAGACAGCACAAAACCGGTGTAATGTGATCATATTTCTTTGTTCTTGTGAGAACTCTAGCTGCTGCGTTCTGGACTAACTGTAATTTTTGTAGTGTGGCGGCGAACAGCTGGCTAACAGATCGTTACAATAATCCATTCTGGAGATCATGAAAGCATGCACTAATTTTTCAGCATCTACGATAGACAGCATGTTTTCGCACTTTAGCAATATTCCTGAGATGAAAGAAGGCGCTCTTAGTAACATAAGAGATATGGTTCTTAAACGTCAGTTCACTATCTATAATAACGCCAAGATTTTTAATTGTAGTGGAAAAATTAACAGTGTGTCCCCCCAGTTCCATATGTAAAGCAGAGAGATTCTGTAATTGCTTTTTAGAGCCAACAAGTAATATTTCTGTTTTATCGGGACTTAGCATAAGGAAATTTTCATTCATCCAATCATTGATATCAGTGACACATTCTGAGATCTTATTTAGCTTTAAAGGGGCGTTAGGTTTTGCTGGGATACAGATCTGGGTGTCGTCTGCATAGCAATGGACACTAACTCCATGTCTTCTAATAATTTTGCCAACGGGCAGCATGTAGATTGAGAATAGGATGGGTCCCAGAACGGATCCTTGAGGAACTCCATACTCTACTGCTATTGTGTCTGATGAGTCTCCATTTACATGAACAAACTAACTCTGGTCAGAGAGGTAAGAGTTAAACCATCTTAGAGCCTGGCCCTGGATGCCTGCATCGTTTTCTAGTCTCTCGAGGAGAATCCTGTGATCTATCGTATCGAAGGCTGCACTGAGATCTAGCAGAACTAGAAGAGATCCCTTGATCCCACTCAATTAACAGATCGTTTGAAATTTTAACCAGCGCAGTCTCTATGCTGTGATGTGGTCTGAACTCAGAGACAAGATCTTCATAAAGAAAACAAAACAAAACATTACAGGATAAATAAAACATGTAAAAAAAAAGTACCTGTAACAGCAATAAAATAATAAAACACAATAGAGCATTAAAAGTCAAAGACCAGTTAAAAAAAGGTGAGTTTTAAGATTGGATTTAAAAATGGAGTAACTTTATGCATCTCTGAGTTCCTATGGAAGATTTAAAAACAGGTGCGATGTGTTCATGTTCTCTGGTCTTGGTCAAAATATGAGCAGCTGAATTCTGAACACTCTGCTGATGGCCGACATCTTGACATCAACATCAACGTTTTTACCTTTTTCACAGTTCAAATGTAGCAGTTTACACTAAACACAAATTTTCATTTGCACAATTATAAATGAAATTGAGCTCAATCCTTGTACCAATTGGAACAAATGGAAAATTGCAGATGAGTCACGTTTGATTGGCAGCGTTAATGTGGCCATAGTCATGCTGAGAACTTTCGAAACCAGAACATCAGAGCTGAATGTCTGCTTTGGGACTTGTGTGGTTGATTTCAAACAGCAGTGTTGCCACCAGCAATTTAAGTCATTTAAGTTTTATTTCCACCCGCGATGAAGTACTGTAGTTTTGCCTTCAAAAGTTGTTCAAATTATCTCAAAAATATTTGCTCTCGCTATATGCTTTAAAACTTAGAAGCTTCAAAAAGTCTGCAACTGGGCTAGTTGGGTTAAAAGCAATACAACAGCTGGCCCAGAACAAAGACAAAGAAGGGCATTAGTAGATGAAGTAACAAGGAGACGTATGATAAATCAAGACACACCTGGTAAAAACCGACGAGATTGACAGAAGGATTGTAAAGAGGATTGTGGGAAATTGAGTACAGCTGCTTCAAAATACAAAAATGCAATTTTTAAACACCATTTTACCATGTTACAAGCATGAACAAAGAGTGAATTCCAATTCCAATAAAAAAAGAGCTAGGAATACAAGGAACATGCTTATGAATACAGAAAGAGCCATTAGAACTACACATAACTAAACTATAATAAATAATATATAATACATAATCCAGAGCTCAAAGACACTTCAAAATCTTTAGAACATTTTCCTTTTGCTTCATGTTCACACACTGATGGTGAAAAGCTTGGTAACCCTCAGCTGCCCTTGAGCAGTCTGACAGGACGTGGCAGCTATTTCGTGCCTACGGCATCCTGCCCACCCCCAAACACCCCCCCACCTGTCACACACATCCATACAGGGCAATGTGGGTGAAGTGGCTGCCCAGGAACACAACAGCAGAATGAACCTAGTGGGGATCGAACCGCCAACCCTCCAATTACAGGACGACCAACTTCACCATTGTGCCATCTTTCCACCTTTTTCAGTCTTTCCACCTTTTTCAACGAATGAATTGTTTTATTGCAGTGGCCACACATTGGGGTCAAAGTGGAGGACACACTATTGGAGTTTTGGGGGTATCAGGACACTGTTGGGATAAAGTGTTGCATTTTGACCTCATAGGGTGTAGCAATGGGAGGGGAGTGTTGTGTGTTCAGATGTGTTTGTGTAAAAACCACCTAGAGATGGAGGTGTTTTCAGGTTACCCTCACGGGATTATTGAATAGACAAAAATATAGTCATTGATGAGAGTATTTAGGCAGATGTCATTTAGCATATCTTTTCACCTGTTGTTTAAATTAAGGTATTTTCTTCTATCTTTGATTGGAGATTAAGGTTGTTACAGTATGTTGAATTGTTTTTCAGTCAATTAATTAGTTTTAGTTGTTGACTGAATTCTCAGTGGCTGTTGCTGACTGAATTTTCTAAAAAGTATGTTCAGTACATATTGTTTCAATCTCAGTGTCAGTGATGTGTTGAGTCAATTAAAAATCTTTATTGAGTACATTTTGGGGATTTTCTGTTGAAGTTTTTGTGCAACAATTGTTCATTGAGTCAAGTAGTAAAACATTTGGAGTGTAGAATCTAGTAGTGAACAGATAATGGAGCTAAAGGACAACCAAATATCTAAACCAAACAGAGACTGTGACCAAGTGACTATTTTGGAAGAGCAATCTATCTCCAATCTCTAAAATTTAGCCCCATGTAGCCTGGGACATAGTCCTGGAAGAGGCTGCAGAATTAGCTTGTTGACCTCATTAGGAGCAAGCAAACATAAATTATTAAAAGTTCTTAAATATCCTTCAAATACTGTTGGACACGACCCGATTTGGAGATTGTATCATAGAAATACAGCTGAACAATCTGCATCGATGGCAAGATGATGTCAGCATGTCTCTGAGGAACCACTTCGGCCTCTTGTTGAATCTGAGCCACAAACCACGACGGCAATCGTAGAGAAAAAAGAAGGAATTTATTTTTGTGTTTGTAGAAAACACTGGGAAAAAAAGTGTACAAATCACTCATTTCATCGACTCTCCCGAGAGACGGCCCACCTGCAAAAACACTGGGAGAGATGAAAGGACGAGTGTTTGTGTTCAGAACGCACACTTTTCTCTCTTCCAAGAGCACACATTGCGCTCTTACACGCAGACGCACAAAGCACTCTCTCATACACTACTCCACATGCTGAAATGCTATTCAGTTTCAGCAAACGAGATTAAAGGAGTGATTTTTGCTTTCCATGGAGCACAAACAGAAGACATTTTCAAAACCAATTATATTTAATGGAAACGAAGGCTTTTAAAAGTGTTCACACACACACATGCACACACACGCACACACACACACACACACACAAATGCACAAAACAGAAACTAGTCATTATTCACTCAATTTTTCAACTGAAGACTTCTCTTCTGTGAATGTTGATTGCATTAGCCCATTAAGGTGTTGAATAGCCAGAACAGATGGTGAACACTGGGGAAAATCAAGGAACATTCTGGCATGTTCACAAGGTCTCGACAGTGCTGACATTCTAGCTGAGATCAGAATTTGCTGTAGCCAAAACAACGTCAAAGCTGGAGTCCTTGTGTCTTCTCTTCAGGGGATTGTTTCTCAAAACTATAGCTTGCCATCTCTGTAATGCCTGGAATGTGATCAAGTATTGAGGGTCTTAAATATTACAATGAGGGTCTATAATTACCGAGTTTGAATAAAAACTATACACACCCAAGCTTCCAATTCTATTATTCTTTACTTAAACGTTCGTGAATAGTACATTTTACAGAATTTAGAAAACCTCCTAGCCTCCCAATCAGGGCCGGAATGGGACCAAAAAACGGTCCTGTTTTTTTTAATAATTTTTGATCATGGTGACCCACCATGATTATTTTCAAGATGTTTGATGGCACACGTGACGATTACGATGGCACAGGTTTATGTCAATCATTTAGTTCATTTTCTTTAATTTTATAGGGTGATGCTGCATTAGCAAAACAGCAATGAAGTGTACCTTCTGATTGATGTTTCTAACTATACATTTTCTAATGATCTGATATCAAATTAAGACAAGGGTGTAAACTTTTTTCAATTGTAATAATACATGTTTGTTTTTATCCCTGCACACCACCAAATAATTGAAAAATATTGATCATTATATATTTTTTACATTTTCTTAAATTAATTCATTTTGAAAATAAAGATATATCCCTCTTTGTGTCAATTATAGACATGTAAACGGTACAACATATGTGTTTAGTATTTTTGTCATTAGCTCTGTTTTCAGGTGCTCTCTAAATAAGCAAGCAAACTTTCAAGAGTTTTAATATTAGATGATGAGTGCGAGGCTGTGTTTATATGAACTATGAACTCAGACCTACCTTCAGATCTTCATCTCAGATATTTCATTGCCCCTAAACTTCTTTTGAGCACCCCTAAGATGAAGCTCCAGCTGATGGTTTGCTTGATTCACTCACATGAGTACCAGCATCTGCTGCATCTTCACAGTTCTGCTGCATCCCTCATCTGGAGACCAAGCAGACACATTAATCAGTGAGAGTTATGACATTTAAATCAACCCAGAAATCAGTGAATCCTTCATTTTTAACTACATTTGGGTAACTATGGTGTAAATGATGAATGAAGATCCTAAATAAGAGAGTTATCACAGATTCTTGATTTGTTAAGGAGGTGTCTGCGCAGCGTAAACAAATGAATAATGAAATAGACCTACAATCAATAAAATAAACAACTTGTAAAAAGTTCTTAAATTCAGCTGAATATTTATAAAAAATTATAGGTTGCATTTAATCTAAGAATTTCTCAGGCCATTCTTCAGAACCAAATATTTGATCCTAAAAATGCACCGATTTCAACATTTATTCAGAAAATTCTCTCAGGAGGCTCAATAGGTCCCATGTTAGCTTAAAATTAACAAGTGTTTAACCTGAAAATATATAGAAAAATCTAGAGAATGTTTACTATATTGCAGAATAAGCAAAAACTCAAAACCTCTTCACAGGTCACTCTTTTCACCCTTTAAATGACGTTAATCATCCAATTAACATAAGTTCAGGAGGAGCTTGGCTGATAATTGACTAATCACATGCTCCCACCTACCCATATCATCTCCAGTGTATAAGACACGACCAAAGAGCTGACATCTACATCCTCCACCCCTCAACATGCATAGTTCACTTCTCACTTAGCGTAAGATGGTCTACTCTTCCTTTAAACTGCGGTAATAGTTGGAAATGTTAGGGGGGGGCTGGGGGTTCACTTGGACAATTCGCCTAGTACGCTTCTCCATTCTCGCCTGCCACGATTGGGATACTAGACAATTATGAGCTGAGCGAACTCGTGAAATGCTCCACAGTAAAGGATGTTTAATAGTACCTAACCTAATTTCCACGCAACTGAAGAAATGAACCTGAAATTCAGAACTTTTTCAGAAGGCTAAGCTCTAGAACCTTCCTAAAACCTGTTGAGATCACACCACTGAGTGAGCAAACAGATTTTTTAAACTAATTCTCCTGATCTAAACCACTGAAAATTACATTCTGCACAAGTTTACCAAAATATACGTCTTCTTTAGTGGCCGACCACCCCTAAAGTCTGGACCCCAGAGTCGCCCCTAAATCACAAACAGCATGATTTTGCATTAATGTTTTGAAGGAGAGATGTGTGAGCCTCATTTAATGTCGCAAATGGCCTCATTACAGCTCACGTATTCAACCGTGGGTTTTGCTAGTTTGGCAGAAAAAAGTGACGTTAGAGTTTTTTCTGAATAATTCAACAACAGATTAAAATTGTATCACTTTTTCCCCTTAAATCAAGTCACACAATCTGTCACATGGGACCACTCTGTGGCATTATTACATCTCTTTTCACTTAATGCCTCCCACAGAGATATCATAAGTAGTCAGGGAGACGTGTGAGCTGTGTAAAAGCTTTCTAAATTTAAGCCAGCGGTATTTGGAGTAAATCAGAACAAATGTGGTCACCGAGAAAGCAGGCAGCTAACGAACTCCTAAAAGCTCTCTTTGGAGAACGCTGCTGAGATGTTACATTTTTATCTTTGTGTGATTGGTTTGGGTTCCTTCAGGGTGATGAGAACATTCACACACGAGTGCGCTTCTCAAATGGCACTCTGACTTTCTCCCTGATGACTGCTAGCGTGCGTGCTTCTTCTCGTCAGTCAGAAAACAGATTTGTGCCAAGTTTGGCATTTTTCAGGCATAGATAGCAATGTTCTGGTAAAGGCACGCGGGCTGGTAGAGGTGCTGCCACCGAAAACCAGAAGATCCAGAGATCATGTGTAGTGCTTGGTCTGTAAAATGTAGTTGCGTGGGCCAAGCTAATAATACAGAGTCATATTTAAAATAGTGAACATAAAATATGAACATATACATAAAATATATTCATTTATGTTGACCACCTTGTAAAGGGCACGATGTAAAAGGCCACGATGTGTTTTTATGTATCTAACATGATATCTGGCCCAAGCAAGGGCCAATAGGTGATTAGCGTTCTTCTTTTTCTCCCTTCTTCTTCTTTTTCTTCCTCATCTTTTTCTTCTTCCCTTCTTTTTAATTCCTGATATTCTTCTCCCTTCTTCATCTTCTATCTTTTCTATTACCTCTTCTACTCCACCCTTCATGCACCTCTTTTTCTTTTTCTTCTTCTTCTTCTCTGCCCTTCATCATCTTCTTCTTCCGTGTCTTCCACTCCTTCTCCTCCCTTCTTCTTCTCCACCATCTTCTCCTCCCTTCTTCTTCTTCTTCTCTTCCATTTTTCTTTATCTTTCTTCATCTTCTCCTTTGTCTTCATCTTCGTCTGGTTCATAGTTCCTTCCTTTCTAATTCCTCTTCTTCTCCCATCTTCTTCTTCTTCCTCATCTTTTTCTTCTTCCCCGTCTTTGTCTTCTCCTCCTTTTCCTCTTCCCTTCTTTTCAATTCCTGATCTTCTTCTTCTCCCTTCTTCATCTTTTTCTCCTTTTCTATTCCTTTCTTCTTCTCCTTCTCCACCCTTCATCTACCTCTTTTTCTTCTTCTTCTTCTTCTCTGCCCTTACTCATCTTCATCATCATCATCTTCTTCTGTGACTTCCATTGTCCAAACATGGTCCAAAGTTTGAGTTCTTTAAAATCACATCTTATAGATGTGAGCCTTTGCAATTGTGCCTTAATCATGTTTCTGTGCAGTAGCTAATTTAGCTTGAAATGATGTTGCGTAATAACATGTGAATCATGAGGAGCTAAAGGAATTTTAACTCTACTATTCCTGAATTCTTCGATCAGTCTTTTGGGTTTTGATTCTTCCTCTGTCATGTCAAACAGTCAGCCCTTTCTGTCAGGTGCAGCGTTGTCTCTGCTGCTGAGGGCTGTGCTCCATCTTCAGTGTCTCACTGCTCTGTAAACAACTCAGACTGAATCAATCAAAATATCGATTTCAGTGCAGTTTATGTGTCATTTCAGAAGAGATATTAACTGAAAAAGTACTTGCACCAAGTGTACAGCTCCGATGTGTGCAGAGCTAGTGCATGTAAACCTATTAATGATAGTACATAGAAGTAGATTTAATATGTTAAAAGCTTTTAATGCAAGAGATCTCGTTTAAACATGTAGCTGACATTTTTTAGTCTGGAGCATGGATTGTATAAAAATCCCGTATCATGTAAACTTGACTTTTCAGACATTCCCGTGCATGTTTTAGTGTTGTTCAAAAATATGCTTCGTGTCATTTTCAGATTGGTTCATGAATATTTGCGTAATCCTATTTTCTTTTTCTGGAAGCTCAAAAGGCCGATGGTCATAACCACACCCATTGGTCAAAGTACCAGCCACTAGCCAATCAAATGAACCGCTAATGCAGCTCATCTCAATTAAATGTTTACGATTACACTAATATATATTCTATCAATGACAATAAAAAAAGAATATACTCTCGCATAGCTTGACAAACTGTTCATTTCTACATATACTTCGGTCTCCAAAATACGCATGCATACACGAAAACGGCTTCATCATTGTTTACAGTAAAAGAGACTATCAGATAACAATTCAATGAGACGTCTAGACCTCAGGTGATGTGGATCTCTGTTGAGAAGGAGTTAGCATCTCATCAGATCCTGCTGGTGGATCTCTGAAAAGCTTGTGCTAATTTACTTAGAATGATCGAATGACATGTTTCTGTAGTGTCTTTGTTGCTTATTAAACTTACTAGTCTGGCAAGTTAAATAAGCTTTTATTTACTTTTAAATCACACTTTTGTCACTATTGGATACAGCTCCCTAATGAGCCTCATTTAGCTAGCTAAATAACATAAAAATATACAATATGGAATTAGTAAAGCAGGCAATAGTCACTTTGCTAAGTTTGACTTGTATAGTCAGTAGATCTGTTAAGTTGTTTGGTGCTGAGCTGTTAGAACATATGTGTTATACTCTTTTGAAGAGAAGAAGAAAATAACTAAGAAATGACTTGAAAATATGCAAGCTTCTCATCCGAGAGTGGTGTTCGGCTTCATTAAAAAAGCCATTTTGCTGTCAAAGTTAGAGCGAGGGAATGGTGTTGGAATGGTCAAGGTCCTATTTAAGAGGACAGACTTTGTTGTGTCTGGGGATTATTCTCCTCTTCTACGAGGTGTTCCTCAAGACTCTATCCTAGGCCCTCTTATTTTTTTATGATGTCTCTATCAGCTCCACTATTTATAGATCAAGAAATGTTTGGCTTTTGAACATTTTAGTTTTAATTAAAAAAACTTGAATGGTTAACATGGCATCAAGAACCCAAAACAAACCTCAGCATGATAATAAACTCTGAGATACATACCCATAAAGAACATTTTATTCTATATAAAGGACAAACGTATGTTTCTTAATGTCTTGAGATTCAAGTCTGAGCTCAGATATGTTTTCCATGACACCTCCAAAACTCTCTCCTCATGTTTGGCCTTCCTCTGCCTTTGTGGTTTATTCAGATTTTCTCATAACACTGACAGCTCCTCCCTCTCTCACCCATTTCTCTCTGTCCCTCGTGTATCGTGATGAAGTGATGTGGATGAATGAGCGTGGGATGCTTTGAAATAATTCATCTGACAGACCAGCAGAGCGTCTCAGACTATTCTTGGGGATTGTCTCGGTCATCTCTGCAGCTTCAGTGCTGCTCACTTTTGCTTGAGCGGCTCATACTCGCTCACTCCCAGCATCCCTCTACAATCACTGAAGTCCTGCTCACTAAACAACTAGTCCAGACACCAAGTCCACCCTCACTGCCTGGAAAGATCTATAATATTGTTTTCCATCAACCCTTTTTGTAACAGTATGATTCGGCTCTGCATGCTTTTGAGGGCTTTTCCTCCACATTCTTTACCTATAACATTCTGTCTGATACTTTTCATGAAGCGATTAGAAAGAAAAAAAGTGTGATTAACCATCCTGTAAGTTGTGGATTGGCCAATTACCAGATCTTAGTCTCGATACTCTATGGTCTCAGCAGGGTTTCATTCTCGATACCCTGGTGTCGGCCGGGTATTGGTATCAATTCTCTGATCTCGGCCAGGTCTTGGTCTCAATGCTTTCTAGTCTCGGTCATGTCATGGTCTCGATACTCTCCCGTTTCGGCCGGATCTTAGTCTTGATACTCTCCAGTCCCAGCTGGTTCTTGGTCTTCATACTCTCTGGTTTCAGCCGGGTCTTGGTCTTCATACTCTCTGGTTTCAGCCGGAACTTGGTCTTCATACTCTCTGGTTTCAGCCGGGTCTTGGTCTTCATACTCTCTGGTTTCAGCCGGGTCTTGGTCTTCATACTCTCTGGTTTCAGCCGGAACTTGGTCTTCATACTCTCTGGTTTCAGCCGGGTCTTGGTCTCATTACTTTATAGTCTCGGTTGTGTCTAGGTCTCGATACTCTCCAGTCCCAGCCGGGTCTTGGTCTTCATACTCTCTGGTTTCAGCCGGGTCTTGGTCTTCATACTCTCTAGTTTCAGCAGGGTCTTGGTCTTGATACTTTGGTCTCGGCCAGGTTTTGGTCTTAATACTTTCTAGTCTTGGTCGCGTCTTGGTCTCGATACTCTCTTGTTTTTGCTGGATCTTATTCTCGATACTCTCCAGTCTCGGCCGGGTCTTGGTCTTAATACTCTCTAGTTTTGGCCGGGTCTTGGTCTCGATACTCTCTGGTTTCAGCCGGGTCTTGGTCTTTATACTCTCTGGTTTCAGCCGGGTCTTGGTCTTCATACTCTCTGGTTTCAGCCGGAACTTGGTCTTCATACTCTCTGGTTTCAGCCGGGTCTTGGTCTCATTACTTTATAGTCTCGGTTGTGTCTAGGTCTCGATACTCTCCAGTCCCAGCCGGGTCTTGGTCTTCATACTCTCTGGTTTCAGCCGGGTCTTGGTCTTCATACTCTCTAGTTTCAGCAGGGTCTTGGTCTTGATACTTTGGTCTCGGCCAGGTTTTGGTCTTAATACTTTCTAGTCTTGGTCGCGTCTTGGTCTCGATACTCTCTTGTTTTTGCTGGATCTTATTCTCGATACTCTCCAGTCTCGGCCGGGTCTTGGTCTTAATACTCTCTAGTTTTGGCCGGGTCTTGGTCTCGATACTCTCGGGTTTCAGCCGGGTCTTGGTCTTCATACTCTCTGGTTTCAGCCGGGTCTTGGTCTTCATACTCTCTGGTTTCAGCCGGAACTTGGTCTTCATACTCTCTGGTTTCAGCCGGGTCTTGGTCTCATTACTTTATAGTCTCGGTTGTGTCTAGGTCTCGATACTCTCCAGTCCCAGCCGGGTCTTGGTCTTCATACTCTCTGGTTTCAGCCGGGTCTTGGTCTTCATACTCTCTAGTTTCAGCAGGGTCTTGGTCTTGATACTTTGGTCTCGGCCAGGTTTTGGTCTTAATACTTTCTAGTCTTGGTCGCGTCTTGGTCTCGATACTCTCTTGTTTTTGCTGGATCTTATTCTCGATACTCTCCAGTCTCGGCCGGGTCTTGGTCTTAATACTCTCTAGTTTTGGCCGGGTCTTGGTCTCGATACTCTCTGGTTTCAGCCGTGTCTTATTCTTGATATTCTCTAGTATCGACTGGGTCTTGGTCTTGATACTATTTTTTTTTTCCACTGGGTGTTGGTCTTGATACTATTTGTTCTCGAAACTATCTGCTCTCAGCCAGGTCATGATCTTGATACTCTCTGTTCTCGACTGGGTTGGTCTTGATACTCTCTGAAACAAATATCCTGTTTGATCAGAGCAGAATATCCACAACAAGTTTAATCTTAGAAGCTCAATTAGATTTAGGTTAATTTTATGCAACTGACTGAAAAGCAAGGTGTCAATATTCTATAACTAGATTAATTATCCTCTCTGCCTTCCTGGAATACTTTAATGATTTGCTTTGATGTAATACTTCAGTTTCAAAGTAAATTACTGATGTGTGATTCTATTATTCTCGAAAGGTCAACTTCATTAAAAGTAATCGTTACATGTTCAAAAGCTCAACTCAAACTGGTTCAAGCATGTTCACCTTCCAAGAATACAACAGAGGATGTCTGTTGTTCCTGAAATGCACCTTGTGTTCTATAAACAGCCCAACATCAGTTATTTACAGCTTGTTTTTATCACACAATCATTTCTGCATCGTCAAATAATAGATCCACAATAGCACACCAGGTAGCGCACGCCATGTCTATTCCACAGTGCTCTTGAAGCATCCAGCCACGCTTCAGCGCACACATCGACTGCAGGAGACACAGTATATTCATGGATATGATTGTTCTAGACGAGCTGCTGCCCTGCAGAATTGCTTCCGGGTGCACATCTGTGTATATGGATTACACAGAAAGTCAGCTTCACGTGACAATGATAATACCTTTCACAGATGAAATTGGGATTCTAAAGCCCTATCCGTATTGGACTAGTTTCACAGGGGGCTGTCAGAGAAATCTTCTGTTCTTTGTGTTTTTAATCCCATCTCAATCTGTCTGTCTTTTTTTTCTCACGACCTCTGTAAAAAATCCAGATGTAACTTTTTGCTCAAGTGTGATTATACCCAGGCAAGCTATGTTTTTACAGTGTGCAATAAACTGACAGAAATCTGGAAGGGGCTATCACTTTCGAGATTGTTCTCACTGATGCCTCTAGCGTGGTGAAGATCGTATATGTACATGTGGTAGTGAGCATACTTGAGGTGGAAGAAGATCTTGGTTACATATAAGTAATTTATTGTAATGTATAAACACGTGTTCTGCATGTTTAACATATAATTTCCAGAATATGTCTTAAAAAAGATATTTGCTTTGACATTTCACACCGTTCACCATCCTCTGCAATAGAAGGCGGTATGATGCTTAAAGTTGGTTTCAACACGATATAAAACCACAAGAAGAAGAAATCATATCTGTTAGGCTAAATTTAACTACATTTAAATCCCTTATAATCATGCTCATCGCATTTTTAAGTAATGAAAAATGTTTTTTATTGTCAAAAACAATTCCATATTTCAAGGAATGGTGGGCAATTCTACTTTCACAAAGATGGAATGCCTCCATAGCGTCCGTTCATTACGAATCAATTTGAACGAGTTCGATTTTTAGTGTCTGCTGGCGTTTGGACCTTCAGTGCCATCACATATAGGACAGGGTCCTCCCAGAAAATGTCATCAAATCACTGTGATATGATAAACAACCCAGATAGCAAAACCAGTTTGGCCCAGATCGTACTTGTGTTCCGATCCATTTCCCCAAAGCAAACCCAGAATGGTATCTTTTGGCACAATGGGCCAATACTGGATTGGATCCGTGTTTTGTGCTCAAATTATAACTGGGCCAGATTAGAACCAGATGTGTACTCACTTAGTTATTTTCTGTGCCAATTCTGAACATGAATTGGTCCATTGTAATACCTGTTCTGCGTCAGTCCCATACCATATCTGGGCAAGTTCTGTACCAGTTATGAGTTCTGGGCAAGGTCTGTTTCAAAGGCCAATTCTGTGCAGTATCAAAGCCAATCGTTTGACATATTTATGTCTGCCACTAATCAGATCTTGGCTACTTTCAAGCCAGATATCTATCAATCTACTTCCTACACTAGTTGGTTTCTGATTTTGCTTTTTTAATAAGAATGTGACAGAAACAAGGATTTGCTTTTTGGAAAGCAGTTTAGACGCGGTCTGGAAAACATCTCATTATAAAAACTCAAAACTAAAAGATGAATTGTGGCAAGGGATTATAGAAAACTCGGAAGACATGAAGGTTGGGTTTTAATTCCAAACGTTCAAAGATGCACAAATGTTAATAAGCTAGCACTCAGTTAAATCGCCCAGGCCCCGCAGAAAAAAATCCACAGACTCTGCAGGCAAACACCGGTTCCTCTGAAATA
This sequence comes from Danionella dracula, assembly GCA_900490495.1. Classification (NCBI taxonomy): domain Eukaryota; kingdom Metazoa; phylum Chordata; class Actinopteri; order Cypriniformes; family Danionidae; genus Danionella; species Danionella dracula. Next base: position 8,955,175 of record UELW01000556.1, on the reverse strand, counting down.
TTAGAGGCATCAGGTATATATGCCATCTGTAATGGCAGTAATACCTTTGATGTAAAAGCTACTTACATGAACACAAGACACAAAAACGTTTCCAAACATCACAAGGGCAGGTACATAATGACACATTCTTTGCAAGAATGAGCCATCTCTTAATATACTGTCACGTCTTGTCTTATAGGCAGGTTGCGCTTGGAGGGAATTCAGTAACACTTGACCTGTTTCACTGAGTCACAGAGAAAATAGGAGGAGAATGTGGAGGAGAATGAACGAGAGACACTGAGATGGAGGGGAAGAAGGGTCTGTTCTGGGTGAAGGCAGATGAAATGTGAAGGGGAAGAAGAACAGCTGGGATGGCTAGCGGGCAGAGAGATGACTCTCTCTCTCTCTCTCTCTCTCTCTCTCTCTCTCTCTCTGCTGTCCTTCATTGCCAAGGTTTTTGGCTTTGCTCTCTCTATCTTCGTCTCATTTCTGCAGCTTGAAAGGACAGAGTATGACACATGTAGAGCACTTTGCCCTTTGAGCACCTACATGAAAACACAATACCAAACACATGTTATTATTGTGTGATGGTGGGTACACTTATTATTGTTTAAACTAGACTCAGCTGCATCTCAATATTGAGTCCTTCTTTTCCCTTTTTCTCACACATACCTTACTCTCCTTTTTACTCAATTGTGAGCTTACCCTGAGTCATTCTCTCCTTTTTACTCAAACGTGTACTTACCCTGAGTCATTCTCTCCTTTTTACTCAAACGTGAACTTACCCTGAGTCATTCTCTCCTTTTTACTCAAACGTGAACTTACCCTGAGTCATTCTCTCCTTTTTACTCAAACGTGAACTTACCCTGAGTCATTCTCTCCTTTTTACTCAAACGTGAACTTACCCTGAGACATTCTCTCCTTTTTACTCAAACGTGGACTTACCCTGAGTCATTCTCTCCTTTTTACTCAAACGTGAACTTACCCTGAGTCATTCTCTCCTTTTTACTCAAACGTGAACTTACCCTGAGTCATTCTCTCCTTTTTACTCAATTGTGAGCTTACCCTGAGTCATTCTCTCCTTTTTACTCAAACATGGACTTACCCTGAGTCATTCTCTCCTTTTTACTCAAACATGAACTTACCCTGAGTCATTCTCTCCTTTTTACTCAAACGTGAAGTTACCCTGAGTCATTCTCTCCTTTTACACAAACATGTACTTACCCTGAGTCATTCTCTCCTTTTTACTCAAACGTGTACTTACCCTGAGTCATTCTCTCCTTTTTACTCAAACATGGACTTACCCTGAGTCATTCTCTCCTTTTTACTCAAACATGGACTTACCCTGAGTCATTCTCTCCTTTTTACTCAAACATGAACTTACCCTGAGTCATTCTCTCCTTTTTACTCAAACGTGAAGTTACCCTGAGTCATTCTCTCCTTTTACACAAACATGTACTTACCCTGAGTCATTCTCTCCTTTTTACTCAAACATGGACTTACCCTGAGTCATTCTCTTCTTTTTACTCAAACGTGTACTTACCCTGAGTCATTCACTTCCTTTTTACTCCAACATGTACTTACCCTGAGTCATTCTCTTCCGTTTTACTCAAACATGGACTTACCCTGAGTCATTCTCTTCCGTTTTACTCAAACATGTACTTACCCTGAGTCATTCTCTCCTTTTACTCAAACATGTACTTACCCTGAGTCATTCTCTCCTTTTACTCAAACATGTACTTACCCTGAGTCATTCTCTCCTTTTTACTCAAACGTGAACTTACCCTGAGTCATTCTCTTCCGTTTTACTCAAACGTGGACTTACCCTGAGTCATTCTCTCCTTTTACTCAAACATGTACTTACCCTGAGTCATTCTCTCCTTTTTACTCAAACGTGAACTTACCCTGAGTCATTCTCTCCTTTTTACTCAAACGTGAACTTACCCTGAGTCATTCTCTCCTTTTTACTCAAACGTGAACTTACCCTGAGTCATTCTCTCCTTTTTACTCAAACGTGGACTTACCCTGAGTCATTCTCTCCTTTTTACTCAAACGTGAACTTACCCTGAGTCATTCTCTCCTTTTTACTCAAACGTGAACTTACCCTGAGTCATTCTCTCCTTTTTACTCAAACGTGGACTTACCCTGAGTCATTCTCTCCTTTTTACTCAAACATGTACTTACCCTGAGTCATTCTCTCCTTTTTACTCAAACGTGTACTTACCCTGAGTAATTCTCTCCTTTTTACTCAAACGTGAACTTACCCTGAGTCATTCTCTCCTTTTTACTCAAACGTGAACTTACCCTGAGTCATTCTCTCCTTTTTACTCAAACATGGACTTACCCTGAGTCATTCTCTCCTTTTTACTCAAACGTGGACTTACCCTGAGTCATTCTCTCCTTTTTACTCAAACGTGAACTTACCCTGAGTCATTCTCTCCTTTTTACTCAAACGTGAACTTACCCTGAGTCATTCTCTCCTTTTTACTCAAACGTGAACTTACCCTGAGTCATTCTCTCCTTTTTACTCAAACGTGGACTTACCCTGAGTCATTCTCTCATTTTTACTCAAACGTGGACTTACCCTGAGTCATTCTCTCCTTTTTACTCAAACGTGAACTTACCGTGAGTCATTCTCTCCTTTTTACTCAAACATGGACTTACCCTGAGTCATTCTCTCCTTTTTACTCAAACGTGGATTTACCCTGAGTCATTCTCTCCTTTTTACTCAAACATGGACTTACCCTGAGTCATTCTCTCCTTTTTACTCAAACATGGACTTACCCTGAGTCATTCTCTCCTTTTTACTCAAACATGGACTTACCCTGAGTCATTCTCTCCTTTTTACTCAAACGTGAACTTACCCTGAGTCATTCTCTTCCTTTTTACTCAAACATGGACTTACCCTGAGCCATTCTCTCCTTTTTACTCAAACATGGACTTACCCTGAGTCATTTTCTCCTTTTTACTCAAACGTGTACTTACCCTGAGTCATTCTCTTCCGTTTTACTCAAACATGGACTTACCCTGAGTCATTCTCTTCTGTTTTACTCAAACATGGACTTACCCTGAGTCATTCTCTTCCTTTTTACTCAAACGTGAACTTACCCTGAGTCATTCTCTTCTGTTTTACTCAAACATGGACTTACCCTGAGTCATTTTCTCCTTTTTACTCAAACGTGTACTTACCCTGAGTCATTCTCTTCCGTTTTACTCAAACATGGACTTACCCTGAGTCATTCTCTTCTGTTTTACTCAAACATGGACTTACCCTGAGTCATTCTCTTCCGTTTTACTCAAACGTGAACTTACCCTGAGTCATTCTCTCCTTTTTTCTCAAACGTGAACTTACCCTGAGTCATTCTCTCCTTTTTACTCAAACATGAACTTACCCTGAGTCATTCTCTCCTTTTTACTCAAACATGGACTTACCCTGAGTCATTCTCTCCTTTTTACTCAAACGTGAGCTTACCCTGAGTCATTCTCTCCTTTTTACTCAAACGTGAACTTACCCTGAGTCATTCTCTCCTTTTTACTCAAATGTGTACTTACCCTGAGTCATTCTCTTCCGTTTTACTCAAACGTGGACTTACCCTGAGTCATTCTCTCCTTTTTACTCAAACGTGGACTTACCCTGAGTCATTCTCTTCCGTTTTACTCAAACATGGACTTACCCTGAGTCATTCTCTTCTGTTTTACTCAAACATGGACTTACCCTGAGTCATTCTCTTCCTTTTTACTCAAACGTGAACTTACCCTGAGTCATTCTCTCCTTTTTACTCAAACATGGACTTACCCTGAGTCATTTTCTCCTTTTTACTCAAACATGGACTTACCCTGAGTCATTCTCTCCTTTTTACTCAAACGTGAACTTACCCTGAGTCATTCTCTCCTTTTTACTCAAACATGGACTTACCCTGAGTCATTCTCTCCTTTTTACTCAAACGTGAACTTACCCTGAGCCATTCTCTCCTTTTTACTCAAACATGGACTTACCCTGAGCCATTCTCTCCTTTTTACTCAAACATGTACTTACCCTGAGTCATTCTCTTCTTTTTTACTCAAACATGGACTTACCCTGAGTCATTCTCTTCCTTTTTACTCAAACCTGGACTTACCCTGAGTCATTCTCTTCCGTTTTACTCAAACATGTACTTACCCTGAGTCATTCTCTTCCTTTTTACTCCAACATGTACTTACCCTGAGTCATTCTCTTCCTTTTTACTCCAACATGTACTTACCCTGAGTCATTCTCTTCCTTTTTACTCAAACGTGAACTTACCCTGAGTCATTCTCTTCCGTTTTACTCAAACATGTACTTACCCTGAGTCATTCACTTCCTTTTTACACCAACATGTACTTACCCTGAGTCATTCTCTTCCTTTTTACTCAAACATGTACTTACCCTGAGTCATTCTCTTCCTTTTACTCAAACGTGGACTTACCCTGAGTCATTCTCTTCCTTTTTACTCAAACATGTACTTACCCTGAGTCATTCTCTTCCTTTTTCCTCAAACATGTACTTACCCTGAGTCATTCTCTTCCGTTTTACTCAAACATGGACTTACCCCGAGTCATTCTCTTCCTTTTTACTCAAACGTGAACTTACCCTGAGTCATTCTCTCCTTTTTACTCAAACGTGAACTTACCCTGAGTCATTCTCTCCTTTTTACTCAAACATGTACTTACCCTGAGTCATTCTCTTCCGTTTTACTCAAACATGGACTTACCCCGAGTCATTCTCTTCCTTTTTACTCAAACGTGAACTTACCCTGAGTCATTCTCTCCTTTTTACTCAAACATGGACTTACCCTGAGTCATTCTCTCCTTTTTACTCAAACGTGAACTTACCCTGAGTCATTCTCTTCCGTTTTACTCAAACATGGACTTACCCTGAGTCATTCTCTTCCTTTTTACTCAAACATGTACTTACCCTGAGTCATTCACTTCCTTTTTACTCAAACATGGACTTACCCTGAGTCATTCTCTCCTTTTTACTCAAACGTGAACTTACCCTGAGTCATTCTCTTCCGTTTTACTCAAACATGGACTTACCCTGAGTCATTCTCTTCCGTTTTACTCAAACATGGACTTACCCTGAGTCATTCTCTCCTTTTTACTCAAACGTGAACTTACCCTGAGTCATTCTCTTCCGTTTTACTCAAACATGGACTTACCCTGAGTCATTCTCTCCTTTTTACTCAAACATGGACTTACCCTGAGTCATTCTCTTCCTTTTTACTCAAACGTGAACTTACCCTGAGCCATTCTCTCCTTTTTACTCAAACATGTACTTACCCTGAGTCATTCTCTTCCTTTTTACTCAAACGTGAACTTACCCTGAGCCATTCTCTCCTTTTTACTCAAACATGGACTTACCCTGAGTCATTCTCTCCTTTTTACTCAAACATGGACTTACCCTGAGTCATTCTCTTCCTTTTTACTCAAACGTGAACTTACCCTGAGTCATTCTCTTCCGTTTTACTCAAACATGGACTTACCCTGAGTCATTCTCTCCTTTTTACTCAAACGTGAACTTACCCTGAGTCATTCTCTTCCGTTTTACTCAAACATGGACTTACCGTGAGTCATTCTCTTCCGTTTTACTCAAACATGGACTTACCCTGAGTCATTCTCTCCTTTTTACTCAAACATGGACTTACCCTGAGTCATTCTCTCCTTTTTACTCAAACATGTACTTACCCTGAGTCATTCTCTTCCTTTTTACTCAAACGTGAACTTACCCTGAGTCATTCTCTCCTTTTTACTCAAACATGGACTTACCCTGAGCCATTCTCTCCTTTTTACTCAAACATGTACTTACCCTGAGTCATTCTCTCCTTTTTACTCAAACATGGACTTACCCTGAGTCATTCTCTTCCTTTTTACTTAAACATGGACTTACCCTGAGTCATTCTCTCCTTTTTACTCAAACATGGACTTACCCTGAGCCATTCTCTCCTTTTTACTCAAACCTGGACTTACCCTGAGTCATTCTCTTCCTTTTTACTCAAACCTGGACTTACCCTGAGTCATTCTCTCCTTTTTACTCAAACGTGAACTTACCCTGAGTCATTCTCTTCCTTTTTACTCAAACGTGAACTTACCCTGAGTCATTCTCTTCCTTTTTACTCAAACGTGAACTTACCCTGAGTCATTCTCTTCCTTTTTACTCAAACGTGAACTTACCCTGAGTCATTCTCTTCCTTTTTACTCAAACGTGAACTTACCCTGAGTCATTCTCTTCCGTTTTACTCAAACATGTACTTACCCTGAGTCATTCTCTTCCTTTTTACTCCAACATGTACTTACCCTGAGTCATTCACTTCCTTTTTACTCCAACATTTACTTACCCTGAGTCATTCTCTTCCTTTTTACTCAAACATGTACTTACCCTGAGTCATTCACTTCCTTTTTACTCCAACATTTACTTACCCTGAGTCATTCTCTTCCTTTTACTCAAACGTGGACTTACCCTGAGTCATTCTCTTCCTTTTTACTCAAACATGTGCTTACCCTGAGTCATTCTCTTCCTTTTTACTCAAACGTGAACTTACCCTGAGTCATTCTCTTCCGTTTTACTCAAACATGGACTTACCCTGAGTCATTCTCTCCTTTTTACTCAAACATGGACTTACCCTGAGTCATTCTCTTCCTTTTTACTCAAACGTGAACTTACCCTGAGTCATTCTCTTCCGTTTTACTCAAACATGGACTTACCCTGAGTCATTCTCTCCTTTTTACTCAAACATGGACTTACCCTGAGTCATTCTTTTCCGTTTTACTCAAACATGGACTTACCCTGAGTCATTCTCTTCCTTTTTACTCAAACATGGACTTACCCTGAGTCATTCTCTCCTTTTTACTCAAACATGGACTTACCCTGAGTCATTCTTTTCCGTTTTACTCAAACCTGGACTTACCCTGAGTCATTCTCTTCCTTTTTACTCAAACCTGGACTTACCCTGAGTCATTCTCTTCCTTTTTACTCAAACGTGAACTTACCCTGAGTCATTCTCTTCCTTTTTACTCAAACCTGGACTTACCCTGAGTCATTCTCTTCCTTTTTACTCAAACATGGACTTACCCTGAGTCATTCTCTCCTTTTTACTCAAACATGGACTTACCCTGAGTCATTCTTTTCCGTTTTACGCAAACATGGACTTACCCTGAGTCATTCTCTCCTTTTTACTCAAACATGGACTTACCCTGAGTCATTCTCTCCTTTTTACTCAAACGTGGACTTACCCTGAGTCATTCTCTCCTTTTTACTCAAACATGGACTTACCCGGAGTCATTCTTTTCCGTTTTACTCAAACATGGACTTACCCTGAGTCATTCTCTCCTTTTTACTGAAACGTGGACTTACCCTGAGTCATTCTCTTCCTTTTTACTCAAACATGGACTTACCCTGAGTCATTCTCTCCTTTTTACTCAAACATGGACTTACCCTGAGTCATTCTCTCCTTTTTACTGAAACGTGGACTTACCCTGAGTCATTCTCTCCTTTTTACTCAAACGTGAACTTACCCTGAGTCATTCTTTTCCGTTTTACTCAAACATGGACTTACCCTGAGTCATTCTCTTCTTTTTTACTCAAACATGGACTTACCCTGAGTCATTCTCTCCTTTTTACTGAAACGTGGACTTACCCTGAGTCATTCTCTCCTTTTTACTGAAACGTGGACTTACCCTGAGTCATTCTCTTCCTTTTTACTCAAAGGTGGACTTACCCTGATTCATTCTCTCTTTTTTACTCAAACGTTAACTTACCCTGAGTCATTCTCTCCTTTTTTCGACTAAAACTCAGATTTGAGTCCTGGACCCAGACTCGAGTCCTGTTCTTCCCTTTTGGAGTCAAAGTTGAAGTCCTCCCCTTTACTGAAACCTTACTCTTACATTTTATACTCAAATTACAGACTTGAATAGTGTCATACTTTTTCCTTCTTTACTCTAATTTGAACTTGAGTTCTACTCTTCTCTTTTGGCCTGAAAGTCATTCTTGAGTCCTACCTTCACTTCTGGACTCAAACCTGGACTTGACTATAGACTCACCAGATTATAAACTTACTACTATACACAATGGCACAAATCAGATTTTCATGAATGAATTCAGCAAGAAATCATTATCAATATCTTCAAAGCAACATGTTTATTTTCTCGTTTACACCATCAGCAGACAGACCGGGCCTGTACTGAATGTAAACTAGGAATCATTCAAACAAGTTATATGTAGCTGAAAGTAGAGCTCAGTGAAAGCCGGATACTTTTCTGAGTAATTGGATGGTGGCTTCTCCATCTACTGTAGCTGTGGCAATCTCCACTGCTCTTTATATCGAGATATCCCAGAATGCCCTGCAGGCCAAACAGAGCTGGGCTCCCTGCCACACTGCATTTGAGAAAGAACTCTGCCATTATCAGGCTTGAAGGACATGCTCTCATGCTTATTTGTTTAGCAGGACTCCAAACAAACACATCCTCAAAACCGAGTTGAGCCAAATCTCATACTTGTCAATCTGAATCAAGACAATGCACGAAAAGACTCACACACGCAGCTCAGTCTTCTGTCAAACACACTGGACTCGGGAAAATGTCTTGAGTCTGGATGTTCCAGGTTTTATAGGGCATTTGTAGCCATAGCGCATGGACCATTTGAGCCGCTAACCCATTTCTTTATGGATGTTATAAGATAAGGCTTGTGTGCTGTTGGCAAACTTTGATTTTGACCTTTTCTTTGAAAGATTCAGCCTCAGGACGGGAAAAACCAGACAGTGTGGTGCTTTCTTTGTGTGAACTGGCTGGGTAGGAACTTCGCTTATACATGGATTTAAGTTTCGGTAGAAATAATTCTGCTATTTGTTTTGAGAAATTGGGTTGCTTTGAGGTTCACACAAAAGAACTAGTCTTTGTGCTACGAAACAATAAGAATGAGTCTTGAATATTTGTTTTACGCACTACAGCTTAGATGATTATCAATGCTCAGCGGTTTCACAAGTTTCCGTGGTTAATAGTGGCAAGACTTCATCTTTAGCACATTTTAGAAACCTTATACTTTATTCTCACGAGACAACTGATAGTTCTAGCAATGACTTGAGCCAGACCGTCTCTGTTCTAATTCAGTTTAGCCTTAAATAAACATATTGGCTGTTTGTTCAACACTGCCATGTCAGTTCGAGTCAGTATTGCGGCTACCTTCATGAGCTTCATAATCAGCTGTGACAACTCTGACAGCGTTTACTGACAAGAGCTGCAAGAGAACATATTTTGGCCCGCTTGCAACAAAAAACACATCCCAATGTTCATATATTTATTCCAGGCATCCTCTCAATTCTTAAAGCATTTCATCAGCTTTGTTTTCTTTCAGGTAAAATGGTATTGAAAACATTACATTTTAATAAAAATCACAGTTAAAAGATTTTTTTACCCCTCATGGTTCACTCAAAGCTCTCTTAATGAATTGCAATAGCATCCCTCCATTGCTGTCATGACAATATGATGTTCCTGATTGGACAGAAGTGCAACCTTTTTCATTCTGTACAATGTATCCATGCAGAGTCTTTCTTTCTGCACAACCACATTTTACTGATTTACTCTGTTTCTTTTTAAATCTTGACAAAATGTCACATATTCCAAATGGTATCCACAGGAGCGAGCAGAGTCAATGATTGAGGGTGCAGCCCTTGCTAGTTTAAAGCCTTTTTCAAAAGACACAAGAGTAGCTTCCAACAAGCCAAAAGGAGCTTCATCAGGTGCCATCCACATGTACCTGGTTATTTTGAAAACAGAGGGCTTTTTATTCTTAATGCTGTGCCACTCTAAGTAACCGGAGAATTTGAACATAAAATCTTTGAAATGCTGGACACCTCAGCGTCCTGTGTACGGTGTAACCAGATTTTTTGCAAAGCTAAAGGCGTGGTTTAATTGTCATTAGCACTGCTTTCTTCATTTAAAAAGACACAAGTCTAACAGTGGAAGTACCAAAGAATGCATTATCATCTGTTATATGTTCATTGTGTTAACATGACTTTTGACTAATGCTATGTTTTTCCCACTTTTTAAATTTTTTTAACACTGTTTCATTTTGTTTTCAACCTCTTGCGCTTTTAATGAACTAACTATCTGCATTGCAACTTTACCAAAATTGAAAATATTTCGGGCTCACATGAAAGTGAACATGATTTCCCTTAGCTCACGTTTTTATATGTGAGACAAGCACCCTGAAATAGAGCCAAAAAAGCTTTCTTCAAGTCTCAAAGAAGTTTTAAATAATTCCCCTGTTAATGTGAGTTATATAAACCAACCCTCATGTCTTAACTACTTTCCTAAGCTGAGAGAGATCTGCAAATGCGGTTGCTAGGGTAGAGAGTCTGGTTGCTATCATGGGAGGTTGTGGGTGTCAGTGTCATCATTTAACATTCACTAGTCAAACCAACCTGAGTCTCTAATGGTTTGAGGTGATTATATTTTATGATTTATATCTATTCATTTTCAATGGCAATTATTAGTCAACATTTGACCATCTCTAGGGCTTAGGGTTCAAATACTTTTTTATAGTGTTCCAAATGGATTCTGAGTTCCTTAAGTGTTGTGAGTTTGAAGATTTTCATTCTCAGAATCCATTAGTGGTACCAGTATGAAAAGAAATAGCAACCTGAGTCAGAAATGTTTTAATAAAAAAAAAATTGATTAAGCTTTGACGTCCGCAACTTGAAGTAGCTAAGAGGAGCAGCAGTCAGACATTTTAATGAGAAAAATAATCATTTTAAGTTAAAAAGCTAGATTACTATGTTCTACGTATTTCAAGGGTTCAATTAATCTTTCATCCTGTATGTCAAAGGTTCACTACCCCTTTAAAGGTAGTGGCTCATGCCTCTTTGAGCGGCTCTGATGAGTCTCTGAAGTCCAGTGAGTGAAGAAAAAAATGAACTCTTCATGAACTGGACAGACTCATGCACATTTCATCACAATTTCTTTACTTAAGACTGTGTATTGATTTTTCCTCATCCACTGACACCCTGGAGTCACCCGAGTGACGGTTGCCATGGTGCTCTACTGACAGATCCTCCTCCATCACCATAGCAGCTCTGACAGATGGCTACAGTGGCAAAATTATGGTCCGATACAAGCTTCTGTTGCTTGTTAAACTACATCCAGAGAGCCTGAAATTATGACATTCATTTAATATTCCACTGATTTATTAAATACCAGGGTCTTTAACACAGGGCTTTTATTGTAATGGTGATCTTGTTAAAATTTATGGAGAGGAAATCTTTACGCGACTGGATCAGGTGTAGATTTATGATTTTAGAAATTGAGCTAAACATGGAGCTGAACTGCAAGCCGAGAGTAAAACAGAACTGAGTTTCCTATCGAAAAAAACACATTTGGAAGTAATATGGTAATACGGAACAATGCGGTAAAACAAAAGAATCCAGAACACAGTCAGTAAATGCTGTTTGGTTTTATGAGCACAATTGGAAATGTACTTAACTCGTGAACTTGCCTGTGATCTCATGCACTCTTGGCTTATTGAGATTTTAAAAATAATTAAATTAGCATAAAACCAATAAAGTGAATGAAATGCCTACAAAACAATCTTATCAATAATGTTTGAATAATATTGTTTTTGGTGAAAATTACCAAGCTATCGTAGGATTCCATATGCAAGAAAGGTTTCAATTTAAGTTTAAGATAAAAATATTTTTACATAAAAAGTTGTTTTACAGGTTAAAATAGTACGCTCTAGAAAAAAAGTGCAACATGGCACTAAATCTGGTTCTGAGGCTTGTAGTCATCGAGGATTCTTTTCTGGTGCTATTTTACACAGGCCTCTAAAGGTGCCTTATGGAACATCTATGGGGACTAGCGTGACCTGAATAGACAATGTCTATGAGACGAATGTCAAATACCGACCATGGGAACACAATGGAGCCAATCAGACTACACACTTTAAAGAGCCAATAGTCGAGGGTGGCCTTGTTCAACAAGATTTGCATTTGCTTCCCATTAAAGCAGAAGCTGATAACTCAAACTTCCTGGGATGCTTTGGAGCATGCTCTGTTAGCAATCCAAAATCTTACTCACGACCACAAGGTTGTGGCCCTTCCCTATCCAAGCACCACAAAGTAGGTCTTTCTGCATCAACCGACGGTAAGGTTTTCACTAGGTACTTTGAAAAGTCTGAAATCAAACGAGTCCTCCTCTGCCCTGGCCCCAAGTCTAAGACATTATCATGTTTTTGGTAGTTGATTTTTAGGGAATACTCACATGACTCTAATTTCGACAACAGAGGAGAAGGTATGCATCAATTCCATTTCAAAGAGTGCGTAGGCCATACTTACCACCATGAAGGCTATATTCAAAACGTCCAGAAGAGTGCATAGATTGTGCGATTTCAGTGAGGCACCCTTGGAAGAATTACACCTCAAAGGTCATTCCAGGGAAGCTACCCTGAGAAATAGTTTACGAGAGTTTCGGGACACTGCTTGGCCCATCCCGTGCCTGATAATGAAACCTTTCCACTGTGATCCACTGACAAGTGACACAAAGACACAGCGGCACCGCTCATTCAACTATGCCTGTCGGGGCAAGAGGTGGAGAAAAAATGTCGGAGATACATGTAGTAAGAGTGAAGTGAAAGTGACCAGTCAGCCAGATCTGGAGTGACCCATACCTGGAATTTGTGCTCTGCATGTAACCCATCCAGTATACACACACATCAGTGAACAAACACACCGTGAGCACTCACCCGGAGCAGTGGGCAGCCACGGGTGCGGCGCCTGGGAAGCAGTCGGGGAACTGGTGCTCGCTCGAGGGCTCCACAGCTGTGGTTGTTGATGATGGGAGAGCAAGAATTTCATCACTCACACCACCTTCAACTCGGTGGATCTGGGGATTGAACCCAGGACCTATCAGATCACAAGTCGATCTCCTTATCCACCAGACCACAACTGCCAAAACTGCCATGGACACCCTTTCGTTCGCATTAGCCGTTGCTGCCACCACACAGACTGGATTCAATGTGCAGATTGCAGTATCTGGCAAATGTAAGTTATGTTTATTTAGTTTGTTGTTTCTAGTTTAGTTTCACTGTGCGATGCTACAATGAAAATGGTTGGTACAGCGTTACCACATACCTTTATAGTGTGCTAGAAGCAAATAAAAGAGCACCCACTGAAAACGCTCTGTGCCCCAATTTAATTGCAACTGATTGGGTGTCAACCAACCTGCAGCCTTGTTCATGTTTGTCGGGGAAGTTCCTCTTACCCAGGAAGCTGCGACTCCCCTGGTTGAGTGTGCTCCCAGCTGCAGTCAGGCAAGGGACCTAATTCCTTTGTGTTCCTTAGAGATGGCCTCAACTAGCCAGTAAACCAACTTCTGTTTAGACAGAGTCTTCCTCCAAAGCATGCAATGAGCTGGTCAGAACTTCTAAAGCTGTATAAACATAAACCTCGCTGCTCTGACTGGGGATTAGAAGCAGGGGTTGAATCTGACCCCTATGGGGGGCAGAGCTGGAGGTTCACTACCTGAATTTTGGAGTGGATGGTAGGTAGCCCTTGGTCTGGGCTTAAATACAACATGAGAGTCACCAAGCCTGAGTAGGTTTCGTCGACAGAAAGTGCCTACGGGTCCCTCGTCCTCTTGATGGAAGCGAGTGCAACCACGAGCCCGGTTTTATGAGACAGGTATTTAAACTCAACTGATTTGAGAGGCTAAAACTGAAGACCATAAGGACTACCGACAACTCCCAAGAGGGTACTAAGAAGGGTCTAGAGATGTCTGGCTCCTCTCATGATCTGACCATTAACCCTTTGGAGCCCAGCAACTTGCCATCTACCTAGGCAGAAATTGCAGGGACATAAACCTTGAAGATGGACGGAGACAGTCCAAAGTCCAAACCCTCTTGAATGAAGGTTAACATGAGTTCCATGGAGCTACTGCTCATTTTCATAAAAAAAGACAATTCTGAAATTCCCCAGGAGGCAGTGCTAGAGACTCTTCCTGAAAATCATTGAGATAACGTCATTTTACAAACACTGTTTCTAACACAAATATTTCACTAAGTTTCATTCATCACAAGTGTATTTTATGGCCTAAAGCACCTGTAAAGCTACGATCCTGAAATGCCCCTGTTATTACATAGACATTTACTGACAAAACTAATATTATATGCACATCTCCACCCGCTGCGTTCAGTATTTTTTTTCTTTCGGTTTTGTAATAGTCTCGCATTGGTTTTATGTCCTGCTCTGATCAGTGATGATGAACGCAGGCATGTGAGCAGCACATACTGTGATGAATAAGCCGTGTGAGCTCCCGGTCTCCCTCAGACACCGATATTGTACAGAAGTATGTTTACTTAGGTCGGGTCAATAGATAGATGAGCAATAATCTAATAATGAACGGAAGAGAGCGTGAGAGAAAGAGCAAGGCATTAATCAAGGCTGTCTGGACATTACCCAGGAATATGACACACACCTATAGCATCCAAGGACATGGACCTTAATGATGTGTCTTTCTGCCTATATATTTCTCTCAGCTCGTTGTTATTTTGGTTTGCAGATAATGGTGGGTGGGTGTTATATAGCACTGGACAAACATTCTTGTTAGGTCAAAAATAATCATTTGTTTGGAATACTTTTGTCATTCCACCAACTATTAATCTCAACTTGGTTTCCTCAGATGTATTATAACCTAGCCAAAATAATTCTAATCTTGTTGAAATTGTTACATGTACACATAATTCATTACAATTAAAACAACCAAAACCTTTGACTTCTTCAGACTTTGTCCTTCAAATTTATTGAATAGGATAGAATACACAAGTTTCACAGATTGAGTGGAATTATAATAAATATGTAGTCTTCTCTTGACCTTTTTTTAAATGTGCCATATCATGCACCTTTAAAATATCGTCAAATAAATATTTGACCCCTCTTGACTATCTTTGCACCCTTAACAACCTCCAAAAGGCATTATTTATTTAAGAAGGGAACCATTTCAGACGAAAATGCAAATTTTTTAGTAAGTCAAAAAACATTTTTGTTTCTGGACATTCAAAACACACTTTCCTTTCACTGTTCATCGACACGGCTCTGCTCCGGTTACCCTTCCGGGTCAGAACATGTGATCTTCATTGAGATGCGCTGCTTTAGCGGTTCATTGATTAGTTGGTGGGAGACGCTATTGCTGATGGGCGCCACTACGCTCACGCTGCAAAAAACGGAAATTAAACAAAGCTGAAAAATTTGTTTTTCTAGTTTATACTTTTCGGGTATAGATTATTTAACTTATTTTGAGAAAATATCACTTGAGGAGAAAAAGTGCTTATTCTGGTCGTTTATTTTCTTGAATTAAGAGACTTTGTAAAACAAGCGGTTGATTTTGCCACTGATTTTAAAACCAAATCTTGACTTGAAATTTTGAACTCGAAATTTTGACTCGACATATTCTTATTTCAAGAATCTTAATGAATCTTATTTTAAGGAATCAATATTAAATACTGGTAAAAGCACTCATCTTGGAACAAGAAAAAAATATCTTCAATTTAGTTCTAATCTTCTTAGATCAAGTAAAATATCTGACAATGGGGTAAGAATTTTAATTCTTGAAATAAGACTCAAATGCTTGTGAAAAGAAAACAAGAAAAAGAACCTACACAATAAATAAATATTAACCCCCCAAACCTGGAAAAACTTACATATAACACAATAAATACCAGCACAAAAGTTGTATTTAGACATTAATATTAGACTCTCATCCAGTTGTGTACTAAGTTTTGATGAAAGGGATCTACAAAAAACACTCTTGGAACAAGAAATAAAACTCAAATATAGATAAATTCTTTTTAGAACAAGCAAAAAAATCTACCAAGAGGATAAGCAAAATTTACTTAATTGAGAAATTAGCAAAAATGTTGATGACAAACGCTGTTGGATCTTAAAAATGGACAAAAACTCTCAAAACAAGTGTTTCCAAACCGTGAAACTGCTCGGAAACTAGAATATTTCAACTTGTATGATTGTATGGTATGATTGATGTTCTTCACTCGTTTACTTTCACTGTTGTGCAAAGACCTCCACAGGCATCAGATTTAAAAACTCAACAAAATTTATTCCATTTTTGGTTTTTCATTTTGCTTTCTTAGAACAGTCCAAAAAATACAGCCAGAAAACTGTGTAGCTCATATCTCTCAAAGCTTAAACAAACTAAAAAAAACTCACTATACCCTTCAGCCCCTGTTGGCTAAGTAAAATAATCTTAAAGAAACAGTAGCTCTAATAATATGTTAAGCACCTTCTCAACTAAATATATTTGTTCAAGTGTATACAAACTAAAGTTATGCTTTCTCAAATAATTCTGCTAAATTATTTTAAGCATAAAAAATGCATCTCGTTTTGGCTCTCACCGATTGTTTTGGCAGATCTCTAGCTCCATAGATAGCAGGCGCACGTTAATTGCAACGTGAACGAAGACAAAAAAAATAAATAAATAAATATTTCATCAAAAAATCTGAGGTGGGCTTTAAGACCTGCAGTCTGAATGTAGCCACTAGCTTAAATAGACTTTCTGTCTAACGATTCCAATAATGCATGCACTGAATTTGTTCAACCATAAAGGTGAGTAATGATGAGGAGTTTAGTTACTAAGTCATGAAAATAAAAGAGCAGAATTGAAGAAAATTCAGTGATCAAGAAACTGCACTGGTAAGTCTAGAGGAGTGCAAGTAGCCCACGCTTGAAAAGCAAGCCCAGAGCCCTGAAATAATGTTTGAAGCTTTGGCCAGATTTGTAGCATGTCAATGCTATAACTCTGCACCACTATTTAAATATAACTTCACAAACTCTTGAGCATTTTTCATGTACCGCTTCTGTTTTGGTGCAAACGCTGGCTCGGTCACTGTTGTGGGTGTAATTACAGATTTCGGGCTTTTCGTATAGTCCACAAGGCTTCAAGTTGGTTGAGGCTTTTCTGTCTGATGATGATCGAATCTCAGATATTCAGGGGATGTTTCCGGTGTGTGGTTGGTGGATGCTTATAATGTAAGCATTGTGTAGGGGTGTGTGCCCTCGTGTAGGGCTTAGATTGGAATGCAGCAGCACACTGGCAGGAAAGCTCAGTAATTGCTACTGTAGCAAGCATGAATGCTCACTAATGAAGCAGAAGGACTCCAAGCTAACAGGTAAACAAATACACTCGGATAAGTGAGCACTGCCATGCACTGAGAAGTCGGGCCCCTGTGGCTGGTCGTGGCACTGTAATTGGGGTAATGGCTTAGTAATCAGGAACTGGCTGGTTCAGTTGCAGGGCTGTTTAGGCCACAGGCGGGCGCCGATACCCAGTGTGCTTTAATACATCTGCATTTCTAAACAGCACTGATTTCAGCGCTGCACCCCAGAAGCTAATAAATGCTAATACATGGAAATATTTGTGTGTGCTTGGAAAAATGACTAGCTGTGTGTTTTGTGGGGTGTGTATTAAACAGATAGAGGTTAGAAAGGTTAACACTATCAGCCCTCGGCTGAAACGTTAACTTTCTGTTGGGAGGCACAAGAAAGTCTTTGAGAAACTGCCTTTTTTTCTCCGTCATGGTATTTTTCAGTCACTTTAAAGTGTATTATAGCTACGAAATACAACAGATGAACAAAAAGTAACTCGGATGTAAAAGTCTGGTTAGTTTCGTCAAGGGGCGGAAAGATGGTGCATGGGTGGAGTTGGTTGTCCTGTAACCGGAAGGTTATTGGTTCGATTCTAGGTCGCTAGGGTCATTCTGCCGTTGTGGCCCTGGGAAACCACTTCACCCGCTTTGCCCTGTATGGATGTGTGTGACTGGTGGAGTGTGTTTGGTGGGGTTCAGGAGGTCGTAGGCGCAGAATGGCAGCCACGTTCTGTCCCCAGAGCAGCTGAGGGATATCAAGCTTATCACCACCAGAGTGTGAATTTGGAGTGAATGAACAAAGCTCTGATAATTGTAAAGCATCCTTGAGTTTCTAGTAAAGCGCTATATAAATTGAAGGCTTTATTATTGTTACATTTTAATATAATAAAAATATACAGTTTATATACAAGCACAAATGAGTTTCGGTGTATGATTAGCGGGTGTGGCCTCCTGATGAGTGGCAGGGATGATATAATCACTTACCAATGGGGGACAACAAAACTCAGAGTAGTGATAAACAGGTTGCTCAGCCAATCCAATGTTTGGATTTTCTAACAGCCATTAATGAAGCTCAGGTGTATAGTGATGTCATCACCGACCAATGGCTTGACTAGAGGGAGCGACAGACAGGTGGCTCAGGTTTGTTTCGTGATTCACACTACCTCTAGGTGACCTAGGCCTTTATTATCTAGGTGACCATGGCTGCCAACTGCTCCGGGTGAGTGTTCACTGCTGTGTGTGTACACTGGGGTGGGTTACATGCAGAGCACAAATTCAGGGTATGGGTCACTCAATATCTGGTCAACTGCTCACTTTCACAAAAAACCTTGTTGTTTAGTGAATTTCATAATTTTCAATGGAAAATTATGCGACTCTGTACACATCAAACACTCTCCAGTCGCTCAACATTCTGTTGTTCTGTTGCTGCACTTTATTTTTACTTTACGCTCTGGTCTGCCCATTATCTCCAAAGCACATCTCTTAAGCACCTTAGTCTTCTATAGTTATAGTTCTATTACTTTATATTTTTATTTTTGGCCAACTGGTTACTTTCACTTTCATATGATATATGACAAGGTAAATAAACCCATCCTCTTTTAGCATCTGTGTTTAATTCGTTTCTTAGTTTATAATGTTATGCTCTTCATCAGGCTTTGTCTATTCTTTTACGTTCAACACAAGTTTTCTGCTATGTGGAGATTTGGGCTGGTTTTTATTCTGGTGCACAGGTTTTTATCGGGGCTGGAAACTCGTTCATACCTGGCAACCCTAGTTCTTAAAAACCCTGCAAATGCAAGAAAGACGCCTGCTCGATGTCGCAGCAAATCAAAATCTTCTCCGCTAGTCTGCTTTTCATGCGTGCTCATATATTCTCATTGACTTTATATAAAGAAGTCTGCCATTCCTGCTTTTCTGCTATTCAGTGTGAATAAAGCATGACAGTCAGAGAAAACCATACTTTAGATGGTACTTTTGATGTTCAAGAAAAAAGCAGAAGTTAGAATCCACTGACGCTCACATTATTCCATCTTTACAATAACTGAACCTCAATTTAGTGACGGATGGTTTAGTTCATTTTGGTGTTAAAATAAAAACGTAACAGCAGAGCATTGCTCACATGAATGATAGACAGTATGTGCTTGACCCCAACAGATGAAAAATTGAATCTATTGTGACTTGTGACAAAATCTATCACTGTCAGCGGCAGCGTCAGTAATGTTGAGGAATGTCCAGAGTAAGGTCAGGAGCCGCGTGAGTTGAGGAAGCCATGACCTTGTAGACGGCAAGCTGGCCTCCTCCTGTGGCCACTATCTGCCGGCCTAATGCGCTGTGGCAGAAACCACACTACCTCACCACAGAGACATAAACACACACACTGTGACGAAGCCTCAGTGTCACTGACATCAGTTTTATCCTCAGACAGTTTAAATGCATGCGCCGCGTCTAGGCCTCTGATGTGTTTAGAGCTGGGGAGGGTTTGATAAACGAGACAGCTCAAGACACACACTTGCTGTATTGTTACCATGCAAAGAGAAATTAATTTTGTCCATTTACTATTAAAATAGTTGACATAACAAAGTACGAATAGATCTACAAAAAGAACAAATCATGTTTGAGTGTATAATAACCATTTTGCAAATCCGCATACATAGAATTTTCTCTAAAAATGCAAGAAAATATGGTGAGTTTCAGATGAGCGTACTGGGCGGGGTTTCCATGGACGGATCTCAGCCAAGAAGTGATCAAGGGGCAACCCCGGGCTCTCCCTGCTCCAGCGCAATAGGAAGTGGTACCTATAGTGGTACCTGTAATGCCTCGAATGACCAAAAGGAGGTGGTTTCAGAAGTGAGCAAATTCTCATTTACTCCAATGTTAAAACTGCCAACTTTGGAGCTGAAAAAAACCCTGTTTACAACCCTGTTGCTGTAATGTTTTTTTTTTTAGATCGATAATTTTGACCTTCAGGAACGCTCTGAGGGGGGTTATTTGTTTGTTTAAGATAAATAAAGTGTAAACATTCAGCCGATCAGATATCTGTCCCACCTCTCTGAACCCATATTTGGTATCTTGGAAGTGATGCACTTCCACGAAGACTGTGGTTGGCTACTGGTTGGTTTCAATGTTCATACTAAACATTGCGCATGCTATGTCCTTGTTATATACAGCCTATGGAAGCAATCCAGGCCAAGGAACCCCCAGAAACGGGGAGAACGGGGTGGAGGTGGGAGTTCTGCATTTAATCATCTTATTGGAAGGGAATTGGCTACTGTTTTATATCTTTGGGCGCAGACAGGAAGGATTGAAAACACCTGTAGATTGTTTGCTAATTATGTATTTACTTCTCCCGAAATTGCATTCACGTAACTTCACATGGTCAATGAAAAAAGTATGATTACATGGCTTATTTTCAGTTGGCTGACATTGACAGTGCTGCATTGACTGAGGGAAATATGCTTGGTATTTTCAGATATTGAGAGAAAAATCAAATATATCTGTAGTAGCCATTACTTTCATTTATTTCAATTATTATTTTCTCTTGTATTGTAATGATATCATGTTATTTGAACACATGAGCATAGGAGAAATAGGGTCAGGTGGTAGAAAAAAGAAGCAGATTGGCAGACATATTTTTTGTTGATCGCAAATCATCTGAACGCAATTCCCACAAAAAAAAAAAACAAATCAAGTCAAAGCCATTTTTCACTCAGCACACCCTGCATACACGTCACACACATTTTCTGGAGCCAACACCTTCTAGGTGACTAAACAAGAATATTGGGAGTCGATATAATATCCAGATTTTAGAACAAAAAAAAATGTTTATTGAGTTTGTTGGAGCCAGATCAGCAAAAAGGCAAACATGAACGTAATTTGGGGGACGGGGGGAACACGTCTGAGTACAGTATGAGAATACAGGAATACAGTATGAGATACTTTGAATGAGAGTAAATAACTTCACTTTATATCCATCCATTTTCTTGTCGGCTTTCTTCCCTTTTGGGGTCGCCACAGTAGAATGATCCGTCAACTCTTCTGGCATATGTTTTACGCAGGGGATGCCCTTCCAGCCGCAACCCATCGCTGGGAAACATTCACACACACACATTCACACTTAAACACTATGGACAATTGTTTTTTCTCGATTCACTTATACCACATAGGAAACTGGAGCACCCGGAGTAAACCCACGCGATCACGGGGAGAACATGCAAACTCCACACAGAAATGCCAACCGACCCAGCCGATGCTCGAACCAGCGACCTTCTTGCTGTGAAACAACCGTGCTACCCACTGCGCCACCGTGACCCTCCTTTACTTTATAATTCAATCCAAATGTATTTTGAAAAACACTCAAACTTAATACAGCAGTGTTGATTCTAAAATGTGTACTTTTAAAATATACTCTTCGTTTATGTTAGTGACAATTTTTAACATACAAATTAAAATGTATAAAAAATATGTATACAAAAAATGTAAAAGTATACTTTAGTAAGGACACGTATCTTTCACCTGAAGTATACTATAGTACAGTGAATGCGAGGCTGCGTCAAGGGGGGCGCGTTTGACCTCGGGGAACATGTTTTTTTATTTATCTATTTTTTTTTACTGTTCTAGAATAAAGTGCAATACCACTCCACTACATTAGGGGACAGTGGCGCTCTCATTGGCAGAGTATGAAGTGTAGACACAAAGTGTAGAAGACAGGCGGAGAGAGAAGGAGATAAAGAGACAAACGAAAGTCTCCCGAAAGCTAAGACGAGGAAATATGACGACGCGTATGTAGTGCTTGGCTTCACTGTGACTACGGTGGGAGACGAGGAGAGACAGGTGTGCTTACTGAAGCTAAAAATGTTGGCAGCAGACAGCATGAAGCCAAATAAATGAAAGCGTCACTTAAAGACATTAAACCCCAATCATGCTGAAAAGCTGCTTGAGTTTTTTTCATCGAAAACGTGTCTAATAATGCAAGCAATCATGATCAGTCAAACAATGTTTATAGTTTTATTAAGGAGTTAATGTTTTTTTTATTTCTGATGCACCTTAAATCTTTTCTGCTACAGTTAATAAAGCTATTCTTGTAAGTTGTAATTTGGTCCATATTTCTTTCTTTTTTCTCTTATACATTAATAAGGATACTGTGTTATGCAGAGGTGCACTTATAACAAATTTAAAGACAAATAATACTATTTATAGTTTTCTTCCTGGGGGGGCGCAACAGAAAATAATTGAGAAACACTGTTATTGTCTAACATACGTCATTAAAGTGTAATGTTGTACATTTGTGAATGTATGTAAGAATTTGTGTAATTACATTTTAAACAAACTGTCTGAAGTGTGTTTATTTCCGAAAGGCCAGGACCACCTTGCAAGGGCACATATTTGTTATGTATCTTTAGAACACATGGATTATTTCGATCACCTCTTTGAGCTTTGTTTCATCACACATGCTTAGTTTATATGTCACAAAATGTGAGTTTCTTTTATCAGATGTGCCTCCTTCTCTCTTTGATCTGTCTCTACCTCTTGCTGTTATTCACCGGGATGCAGCATCTCAGAGAGAATGCTCTCTGATGTCAGACTCCACTCAGTTAGAATGGATGCTGATAATCTAACTCCATTAACGGAGGATTTGGAGGCTTGCCTTGTTTCTACTCACTCTCAGTCTGTTTGCAGTCCTGCGATGACGGAGCTTCATGTCCACAGTCATAATCCCCTGATTGTGTGTGACTTTTCACATAGACACATCCATAATTCATCTCAAATTGTTTATCCAACAAATGAATCCCATCAACCTGCCACTTTGAACATAAGCTATGAAATAGGATTGTCAGAGAGAGGTGGGTCATGTGACCCGATGCTAATCACCATAACTGAATTACTGCATGCAGTGTTTTATTGAGCCCAAGAGATTTCAAAATGCTTTTAGTTGAACTATATGAGCCGAGGCTGCGGAAATGATGAATCTACAAGCGTTTATCACAAATTGAGAGTAAACGAGATTAGTGAATTCATTTCGAGGGTTGACTGGACAGATTGTTTTCAGTTTTTCGGTCAGTTTTTAAACTTTTATTCAAGCAAACATACTCTCAAACTTTACTTATTGTTTAAGAAATGTATTTTTTTTGGCTCTCATCATTACCAAAATGAACAGGAAACTCATTACTTTGAAAGGATTTTACTTTTTATTTGAGCAAAATAATACATTTTCTTTTTTTGCTGTTTGAAAGTTGATTTGGAAAATTATTTAGAAACTATTCAGGCTTTACTCTATGCAATAGCTAAAAGACACTTTCTGTTCGCTCATTCTTTGTGTCTTCTTAAATTACCTTTACCATATTAAAGTGAAAGTGAGCAGTTGGCCAGATATGGAGTGATTCATTCCTGGAATTTGTGCTCTGCCTGTAACCCATCCCAGTGTACACACACAGCAGTGAACACACACACCGTGAACACTCACCCGGAGCCGTGGGGGCCATGGCTGCGGCGCCCGGGGACCAGTCGGGGAACTGGTGCTCGCTCGAGGGCTCCACAGCTGTGGTTGTTGAAGATGGAGAGCAAGTGTTTCACCACTCACACCATTTCAACTCGGTGAATTTGGAGATTGAACCTGTGACCTTCTGATCACAAATCAATCTCCTTGTCCACCAGACCACTGTATTACTGTATTACCATTTTATTCCTTTCCCATGTCTTTGTACAGGGTTTCTGCAGGTTTTATAAGGTCAAATTCAATACTTTTCAAGACCTTTTTCTCAAACAAAAGTTTTCTCAAACTCTTGCAAGCCAAACTATGTCTTTTACAAAGTTGAGAGTTCATAAGCACCTTCTCAAGCTCTGGCAACCCTAGTTGTCACTTTTATGATTTTGAGTGTGGTGTATGTGAGCTATTTCTTTTTCTTTCTTTTTGTTATAGCAGTACTAAACATCACTTTTATGTTTTTGAGGATTACTCTGGCAACCCTAACTATAACTTGTGTTTTTGAGAATTTTTGACTTTTTTTCAATTTCTCAAAGCAAAAACAAAAACCTCAAATTAGATTAGTTTCATAGGAACACCAGAAAGAACTGAGAAAAGTGAATTTAACACTTTTAATGTTTAAAATTTGGGCATTTAAATTTTAGACTTTTCAAGACCCAGTGGAAACCCTGTTTGCAAAATCTTTTCAATAAAAAAAAACAATTGCATGCCAACAGCAATGTGCCAAAAAAACATTTATTTACCTCAATTTATTGTACATAAAGCATTTTAATAGAATCGACTTTAATTTCTGGTGAATCATCAGATAAAGTATTAAATCTTACTTCCAGTCTCATTAAACTATATTTACATTTTACATTTTTAAGTCATTTAGCTCCAATTTTACTATTAATTCTTCTTGTGGAGATTTTTCAGAGAGTACCAGCACAGAAGGAGAGTAGAACTACTAGTTTTAAGACAGTTTTGAAGCTTAATGATAGTTGTGTTTGAAGCGAATGCATTGATAGAACAACAGTGAAAACATGTGAAGCGTAATATTGAGGATAAAAAAAATATTGTGCTTGATATCTGCTTACTTTTTTGTTGATATAAAATATTCCCACCAGATCTTCCTGCAGATGTTTGAGCATGAGAAGCTTTTCATTTGTCTACTAATCGGCGAATATGAGTGCCCAGAATTCACGCAGTTGTTGAAGTATTGTTTATCCTCTGTGCTCATAATCGTGTAACTATAACAGTATTCCTTAGTCAGCATTAGCATAATAAAGTATTTGTGTACGAGAAAATCTAAATCTAAAGTGTCGTGTGTGAAAATGCTAAAATGTGCGCGACTCTCTGTAATGAATATAATATGGGACATTTATGGGAAAATATAAAATTATATACTAGTTTGCCAGACAAATCGAGACACTTGTATAATTGGGAAGCTAACGAGAGAGGAGGAAGAAAAAAAAAGAAGCAATCTTCCTGTTGACCCAGCAATTCCTCCGGAGAATTCCCATCAGGAGAGCGCGCCGACAACAGCACAGGCTTACATAAATATTTGTAGTTATGATTCATACTTTAGATTCCAAAACATCCTTTTTGCTTGAGTAAAAATAAGTTTGGGGTGTCACGGTGGCGCAGTGGGTAGCACAGTCGTCTCACAACAAGAAGGTTGCTTGTTCAAGCCTCGGCTGTGTCGGTTGGCATTTCTGTGTGGAGTTTGCATGTTCTCCTCGTGATCGCGTGAGTTTTCTCCGGGTGCTCCGGTTTCCCCCACAAGTCCAAAAACATGTGGTATAAGTGAATTGAGAAAAAATAGAGTATGAGTGTGAATGAGTGTGTGTGTTTTCCAGCGATGGGTTGCAGCTGGAAGGGCATCTGCCACGTAAAACATATGCTGGAAAAGTTGGCGGTTTATTCCTCTGTGGCGGCTCCAAAAGGGCAAAAGCTGACAAGATGATGGATGGATGGCTAAAAATACGATTAGCTATTTGTTTTCTCTTGATTTCATTTATCAATCTGATCTTAGGTAAATAAAGACAGGTGTTTGTGAACTGCACCTTTAACTGACAAAGCAGAGTTGGCCACTGTTCACTCTGTGGTGCAATATCTGTGTCTAGCATTTACTAGACTGTAAAGCTCACATGGATGTTTTGTCTCTGGTCTGGAGTTTATAAACCCGGATGTCACTTCAATGATTGATTGAGCATTTTTTCCTGCTCTCTTGCGCTGTTTCTCCACAAACACACTCATACTTGGACCCATATTCTTCCCTCATTCTGGCTGTGACTGCAGTGACCTTCACTTACGCCTCATGTTCTCTCTCTTAGCAGCTAACTGCTCTTTCTGCAGTGAATAATCATTGTTTTATTCTCTTACCTTCACTTTAAGCTCAAGAGAATCTAGAATGAAGCTTTCTCATTCGACCTTGCATGTGTGTCGACATGTTGTTGGTGACCTCCAAAATCAAATAAGGAACCTTTTAAATGCACAATAGGGGAAGTTTAATTCAGTTCGGTAGAGGGATCCCTGGGTAAACATTATTCAAATGAGTCGCCTGCTCTCAATGAACCGACTCTCAATAGTGTTACCTGCTACCTTGAATCGTTTTAGGAAGTCGACTTAATGATTTGCGATTAAACTACTCAACCATAAAAAAGTTATTTTAAACGTTTGTATGATTATGACCCGGTTGAAAAGAATCATTCAGTGATTTAAAATAATAGACAAACATTTTATTTAGCTAGGCTAAAATGCCAAAACAAGACTAAAGATGAGTTCAGATTTGCTCACTTGAATGGCTTCTCTGCAGGGGGCTTTCCCCCTAGCTTCACATCTCTGCTGTTTAATGTTGGTGCAGTTTTTTTAAATAAACTTTTATTGTTTATAATAGAACAACCCAAAGCTCCACAGTGGTGAAGTTGTTTGTCCTGTAACCCAAGGATAGGATAGGATAGGATAGGATAAGATAGGATAGGATAGGATAGGATAGGATAGGATAAGATAGGATAGGATAGGATAGGATAGGATAGGATAGCATAGGATAGGATAGGATAGGATAGGATAGACTTTATTGATTCAACAATGGGGAAATTTCTGTATGTACAGCAACATAAGGACAACTACAATGACAACAACAACAACAACAGAATGATCCATGGGATCAATAAGGGAAACAAGAGAATGTTTTGAAAAATATATATATATTGCACATAGTACACAATTTTTACATTTGAGAGTTGCAAAAATCTTATAAACAAACATGAATGTCTCCTGAGTTGAGAAGGTTTAATGGTTTTATCCCCGCTAGCTCCAATCTGCCATTTTGGGAAAGAATAATACAGTAGATGCAGTATAATCCCAATGAAAGGTGCATTATGTTATGATAACATAATTGTTTGGATTTTGTAGTTAGAATGTAAACTCCTGATTTCCCTAATCGTGATATACATTCTGAGAACTCAAATAAGTGACATGTGATATCGTTGTCTATCATTCTTCACCTCATTGTGATATTGGATCTAATATTGCAGATTTTATTTGAAGATTCTATTTTGTATTGTTTGAAATTACCAATAAAAGTAAAAAAATCGAGTATAAGAACTGAAACCGTTGGATATCATCTAGGAATTTCCATATTTGAGAAGCGAGATTTGCTTTGCTGAAAAATTGGAGGGAGTTTTGAAAATCTACGCTAGAGAGGCTCTGATGCTTGATTTATTCTATGTTTTTTATTTAATATTTTTTTATTCTCACATTCAGTGTCTATGGCTTCCATGACTCAAATAGTTCTGGGTCAGATTCTATAGTACCGTGTTGGCGTGGCTAGCAGCTGCGGTATACTTTAATTTTAGGTACGTTTTGGTTTGTGACATTAGTCAACCATTTTGGGTCACCTATATTTATTTAGAGCAGGTGCTCTCGACTCAACAGAGAACAAACACATCAGTGTGAAGTGAGTTAATCCTCAGGAAGAAGAAGCTTTTACATGTGTTTTTGCTTTTTAATTTATTCTTCCTTAAGCTACGTGAGAGGAGCAACTGTTACCCAGAGTTTTCCAAAAGATTTTAGGAAGAACACTGAGATAAACTGTATTCAGAGTGCGGTGTTTTGTGAAAACTTCCATGTACGTTCATCATTAAACACTGGGAGTACACAGCTGCGAGATTAGTGCTCATCTGCCGAGGTCTTATTACGAGCTATGTCAATGTTTTTGAGAGATTGCTGTCATGTAAACAAGGTTTTCTTCTTTTCCACTAAAACAAATCCTGTCGCATTACTTCGGTTTACCCACCTGGCTTTTACAAAAAATAATAAAGTGAAAACTGTGTCAAACTGCTCTCGGTTGCTATGTCCCAGTCAGCAAAAACATTTGGAACAAATCTGACATTCACATCACACATGGGCCTAACACAGGGGACACAGGCCAGACATTTAACTTGATATTAAGTGGACTTGGACCAGATATGGTAGTAGTTTTGTTATTTATATAGCAAACTTCTTTATATAGAGAAAGCTCACAAAGTACTTCAGAAAAAACAAGGTAAAATTCCATTATAATAAATAATTTATCTCTACATAGTCATTTTTAGGCATTATTTAATTACAATTGAGTATTTGTGCAGTATTTCATTTAAAAAAGTGTTATTTTTAGATTTTAGAAAATAAACTAACAAAATGTGTGGACAGTGTATTTTAACCACTCACAGAAATTGACCATAACCTTGTATTCTAACTGCTTTGCCCTGACTGCGTTGAGGAGGAGACATGGCTTACATAACAAACATCTATTAACATCAGTAAAAACACAAAAAACATACAGTAACTGAATTAAAATTAAGCAAAACAATTAAAAAAACTGATCAAAACTGAGCCAGCCATGGCAAAATGTACAACAAGCCCCAAAATAAAGCCAAGTGCGTCTCCTAGTGGAGAGCTTACAAACAAAATGGCTGCTACGACCAGATCAAAAACTTTTGATCTCATCTCACGCTTTAAACACACTGCTGAAATGTATCTAAAAAATTCCAGTTACCTGGCTCACTTTGAGTTGAGTTGAGGCACTGATTTCTGATTAAAGTTCTGATTAAAAAGAAGTGGGCCACTTCCGGCCCGGTGAACATTTCTTTCAACACACATTTTGCAGGTAGGCTACATAGAAGTAATAATAATAAAAAAGAGAGAATATACAAGCCAAAACAATACCTATATAAAGAACTAAAGTAATAGTAAGTAAGAGTCATCAAAGAACAGAAACTAATGTGGGTTGTAGGTTTGGACCAGGTGAAATTTGCCATGAGGGACGTGTAGCAAGACCTGGTGGATGGTTGAATTAGCTTACTTAAACAGTTTTCAATAGTGTGAGTAATTTTAACTGACTGATGCCAGAAATAAAGTCATACCTGTTTCCTACCAGGTTGGGTTTCTGCTGAAAGACTTAAAGAAAAAAGTTAAGGTGACTCACAGGTGCACTCTCAGGAAACAAGTATGAAACTCTACCTTTTAAGGAACAATGGCCGTCACTGGGGTGGTACCCGATTTTGTTCCTATATTTAGACTTTTGTACTATTAAAGGGGCAACTTTGTACCCCAAGGAACAAAACTGCAAGCATTTAAGGTACAAAATTGTACCTTGAGGACCTATTGTGGACCATTTTAGATACACTGTCAGAAAAAAGGTACCGCGCAAGAACAATTTTGTTCCTTGGGGTACAAAATTGCCCCTTTAATGGTACAAAAGTCTAAATGTAGGAACAAAATCGAACCCTTCAGGGTACCACCCCAGTGATGGCCATTGTTCCTTAAAAGGTACAGTTTCATGCTTTTTTCTGAGAGTGTGTTGTAGAAAATTGGCAGCAGAAAGAGAGGCGTATCTCATCTCAAACGCTTGTTTCCTTTACCGTAAGCTGCTTTAAAAGAAATACCCTTCACGTGAAGGGATCCAGTTGAACAGGCCAGCCCGCATTCTCTCTGTGTTTGTGTTCTGCTGACACTGAAAAGGCTCATGTCTGTGAACAGTTAACAGGCTAGACAGATCTGTCTGCAAGTTAGGTGCATTGCTAGCACCATCTTGTGTTACACAAAGTTGAGTGCACGTTTGAGCTGCATGCCAATCCAAGGCTGCATCATTTTTGGTATGAAGAAATATTCCCATATTTTTCAAGCGGCATCCATCACTTTTAATGGTGCTGTATGTGATCTCTGGGTTCAAACGTTGATGTTTGAAACCCTTAAAAAGTAAACACGCGCACTTGCCCTGTCGATCAGAGCAAGGCCAGTTTTTTGAAAAATCTAATTTTATCTAATATATAACAGTTTATCAGTATTTTGAAAAATCTAATTTTATTTATTATAATCTAACTTTAGGCATGATTTACGTGATGTTTATGGTAATTTTCATGAGTTTAGATAAGGGGCTCATGATAGATTGTTAGACAAATTTGTTCAAATGCTCGATTTATTCTCTCAGTGGTTTGAGCTCAAAAAATTAAGAATTTTCAGGTATAATGCTTTAGTTTGGTGGAAATTTGCTACGAAAAAAGGTGTCTCTTAAAATTAAATTATTATAAATGTAAATTTAAGGGTAAAAAAGAGTGCCCTGTGAAGAGGTTTTGAGATTTCACTCGGTCTATAACAAGGGCAGCATTCGCTGGTACTTTTTCTGTAAATTTTCAAGTTAAACAATTACAAATTTGAAGGTAAAATGGCAGGAATGGAACCTCCTGTAAGGGAAAATACAGAAGTTTCCAAAAAAAAGTTGATAATCTGTGAATTTTTAGGACCAAATTGTTGATTTTGAAAAAAGGCCTTTTGAGAAATGCTTTGATTAAATGCATTAACAACTAGCTGATTTTAAGAATTTTTTTTTCTTCACATGTTCTTTATTTTTAATAAGTCTGTAAGTCTGTATCATTATTCAATGGTTTACTTTTAAGACACCAACTTAACAAATCAAGAAACTGTGATAACTCTCATATATGAGAGTATTTGCTTTGGTGTTATTTTCGTTTAACATTTTATATCATAGTCACATTCAATATAGTTACAATAAGAGGATTCTATTATTTCTAGGTTGATATCAATGTTTTTTGTTTATTGTTATTATTAATGTTATTGTTATGAATTAATTTATGATTAATGTGTCTCCAGATGAGGGATGCAGCAGAAATGTTAAGATGCACCATAGTTTGTTTCTCATGTGAGTGACTCAAGTGTTAAGAAATGCAGAGGCGGGTTTTGTGTTTGCTCTATGATTGGGCGTCTCAGATGTCAGTCTGGAGCTTCGTTTCAGGGGTGCTAAGAGGATGTTTAGGGTCGTTTCAATCTTTTTTCAACTTGCAGAATTGTAAGGACGTTATTCTGCAGTAATTTCTTTTATCATTTATTTCTTTTTTACTTTTTTATCTTTACTATCCTAATCTTATTCATTTTGTGAACTAGTTGACTGCTCTGTGGCGAGAAAAAAACTTTATTTTGAAACTAAAAAGCACAGCCGAACAGAGAAACATAAGTGGACACTGAGCTTGCCTCTCTCTGCCTCTCAGAAACTTTTCAGCCAACAAAAGGACCTGCTACTGGAGCCATTATTGGTGGCATCCTCTCTGTGGTCGTCCTGATAGCCATTCTTGTAGCCATTATTGTGTTGGTCCGCAAACGCCAGAGAAAAAACTCTGAGTAAGTACAAACACGTTCAGTTTTTGACACGGAGAGTGTACTCAAATAGTTTGTGAGAATTTTTGACATGACTGATTCTTGTCTTATAGTCGTCCACCTACTCACAAGCCTCCCCCTCCAACAAAGAGCAGCTCCTATTCTGACAGAGTGAGTCACTAACACCTGAGCAATTTTTTTATTGTACTTCAAGAGTGTTTATGTTTAAAGTGTACTTATACAAATTGAACCTTTTCTAAATATATTTTAAATATACTTGCATCATGCTTTCAGGTTAACACTTTTAACACACTTTAAGAGAGAGAGAGAGAGAGAGAGAGAGAGAGAGAGATGGAAAGAAGGAAAGAGGCAGAGAGAGAGAGAGAGAGCGCGAACGAGAGAGAAAAAGAGAGATGCCGAGACAGACAGAGATGGAAAGAGTCAGAGAGAGAGAGACAGAGGGAGAAACGGAGAGAAGCTGAGACAGAGAGAGACGTAGAGAGACTGACAGAGAGACAGAGAGAGACAGACAGAGAGACAGAAAGAGGCAAAGAGAGACTGACAGAGAGAGAAAGAGAGAAGCTGAGATGGAGAGAGAGACAGAAAGAGACTGAAAGAGTCAGAGAGAGAGAGAGACGGAGAGAAGCTAAGACAGAGAGAGACGTAGAGAGACTGACAGAGAGACAGAAAGAGACAGAAAGAGTCAGAGAGAGAGACGGAGAGAAGCTGAGACAGAGAGAGACGTAGAGAGACTGACAGAGAGACAGAGAGAGACAGAAAGAGACAGAAAGAGGCAAAGTGAGACTGACAGAGAGAGAAAGAGAGAAGCTGAGATGGAGAGAGAGACAGAAAGAGACTGAAAGAGTCAGAGAGAGAGAGACCGAGAGAGAAACGGAGAGAAGCTGAGACAGAGAGAGACGTAGAGAGACTGACAGAGAGACAGAAAGAGGCAAAGAGAGATCAGCTGAGAGAGAGAGAGAGAGAGAGAGAAGCTGAGATGGAGAGAGAGACAGAAAGAGACTGAAAGAGTCAGAGAGAGACCGAGAGGAGCTGAAACAGAGACAGACAGAAAGAGACATTGAGAGACAGAAAGAGGCAAAGAGAGACTGACAGAGAGAGAAAGAAAGAAAGAGAGAAGCTGAGACAGAAAGAGACTGAAACAGTCAGAGAGCGATCAGCTGAGAGAGAGACAGAGAGAAGCTGAAACAGAGAGAGACAGAAAGAGATTGAAAGAGGCAGAAAGAGACAGAGAGAGAGAGAGAGAGAGAAGCTGAGACAGAAAGAGACATAAAGGCAGAGAGAGACTGACTGATAGAGAGACAGAGAGAAGCTGAAACACAGATAGAGAAAGAGAGAGAGAGAGAGACGGAAAGAGGCAGAGAGAGACTGAGACTGAAGGCCCTGTCTCGAGATCTCTTAGCTCTTCCTCACTGCCTTTAAGAAAACAAAAACAAAAGTAAAAAATTGCAACCCCAAAACTCCTTCTGATCACTGTTGTAGATGATGCCGAACAGCCCTGCATCTGACACTGACTACATGCACGAGGCTGTGAGAGAAGAGCCGATGACGGTAAGAGTCTCTCAAACCTTCTGTCCCTCTAATCCATTGTGGCACTGCCGATGGTAAATCATCCATATTTGATGGCCAATCCATTATTCAATCGTTCCCCTCACAGATCATAATCATCCCTATTACAGACACAAACAGAGTGCTTTGTCTCCAATCTCAACACCCCAATCTGTTCTCTGACAGGATCTCACAGCATACCACGATGACAAGGATCTCCAAGAGGCTCCGGTATCCTCCTGGGAGGACAAGAAGCCGCCTCACCAGGATGACAGAGATGAAGACAGGGTGACGGGAGAGGACGACATGTATTACATCACTTCCCCAGCCACTAGAGGGAGCAGCTTCATGTCTCCGGCTGTCATAGTGTAGTGGAGATTGTAGCTCAGTCTATTTTTACACTCCAACCTCAACTACCTTTCTGTTCTGTTAATCCTTATTGTGTGGAAATGTGAGGGATTGAAGATGTTTTATTGTGTTTATATATAAGAACACTTTTCTTTTTGTGTCTGATTGGGATAATAGTGCGTATAGCAAAATGATACTTGAAATGTAAATGTGGATTTTGTAATGCATTGTGCTTGGTTTCATTTGGTGTTAACTGTGTCTGTGTCTTTAAGTCAGAAATCACAACGCACTCCCAGTCAGAGGTTTGCAGCACTGTTTGAACAGGTTAAAAAACAGCTATTAAGGCTTTTTAAGGTTTGACTTATTCTTAGCATGTGTATGGAGAACATAAAGTGCCACAATTATTGAACTAAATATAACATTGATTGATAAAATGTGACATTAATGAACTAACAAGTGGAACCAAATAAATAAACTTGTCATTAATTACACAGTCAATTCAATAAAAAAATATATCATAGTTTTCTGGGTCATTAGTGCAACACTTTTATCGAAATTTTATCCAAGCAAAATGATCTTGACCTAAATCAAATGAACACTAC
The DNA here is from genome assembly GCA_900490495.1 of Danionella dracula. Classification (NCBI taxonomy): domain Eukaryota; kingdom Metazoa; phylum Chordata; class Actinopteri; order Cypriniformes; family Danionidae; genus Danionella; species Danionella dracula. Next base: position 8,921,406 of record UELW01000556.1, on the reverse strand, counting down.
ATTTATATCTTCTATAAAGATTTTGCAATTTTTCGAAGTCAGCATTTATAGCGTACATTCTTTACACACATATATTATATTGATCATGTGATTATTATATGTTGTTCCTCAACATGTATTCATTCTAGATATTTCATTGTTTTTCACTACTTAGTTATTATACACTTACCTTGGTTCAAAAGGGATAAAACAACAAAATCAATGTCTGCAGAACTCCATGACTCATCAAAGAAATACAATCGGCGCACTATTCACACTTTTATGGGTGCAAAATTACAATTAGTGTGTCCCAAACCATAGTATGCATAAAAAAGTGACTGGGCGATGTCAGGATGTGTCCTTGTCTTGTTAAATTTTGAAGTGCAGATTACTGGACGCTGATATTACCCACAATTCACTGCGCTCGGGCGTAAAATGTTTTATCTTGAACCCAACCTGAGAGTTGTCTCTGTAATACTACATTTTTTAAAGAAGAACCACAGAAATTAAGAATAGCTATGTGTTACATCTGTTATTAGATTTTATGTAACGAAGAAATAGGAAAAAACGTATTATTAACTTTAAAAAGTTATCGCACACGTCGTGCCCAATGACAGTCAAAACTACCTCTGTCATGTGATGTGTAGATCGTGCACACTCTCATCTTACACACTAAAAGGTATGTAGATTTTCTTCTGAAAATTTGGATGTACTTTAGGTACTCGGATTGGGACGCAGGTTATGCCTGTTGATGGTAAAACCTCTCCACAAGAGGGAGCGCGTGGACAGCTCAAGGTCACCTGTGGGCAATCAACGGCGCTAGCTGTCAGTGCTAGCCGAGCTAGCTTACCCGAGCAAAACACACAGAATACGTTTTTCTACCTGCGAAAATCTAAGACAGTTTTTTTCAATACATTTAACAGGTTTCCTAAACTCTTAACACAATTAGCACAACATCTGTCTAGGTAGACTCTACAATTAACAATTTTTTTTGTTGATTTGATACAAAATGCATCCAGTGAACACAAATGTCAAATGCTTAAACTTCTTTTACACTCGAGCTCCAACAACATCAAAACTATGTCATTTTAAAACCACATTTTTTCTCAATGTGTTATGATTGACTAAATGTTGCTGTTGGAAGAAAACATGTGTTAGTGTTTCGAAAACTGTATTATTGTATTTTGAAAACGAGTTTAGGAGTTTTGTTTGCAATGAGGGGTTTTGAGAATGAAATTAACTGTTTTGCCAATTGTGTGTTTTAACTGATTCGGTCCATTAAGAGTTAAGCAAACTTGTTAAATGTATTGAAAAAACTGTCTTAGCAATTGTGAAAAACTGTAATTGTGGAGCTTGTTTAAAAACACACACGTTTTAATACCTACAAGAAAAGAAACAAGTCTTAGAGCAAATTAACACAAACTCTCTTTGGTGTTGTTTACACTTACATTTATGCATTTAGCAGATGCTTTTGTCCAAATTGACTTACAGTAGGAGAGACAATATGCAATTTGTTACTCAGTCAAAGTCTATCTCAGCTTGCTCAAACTAGAAGTTGTATCAACTGATCAATAAAAAATAGCAGGAAGAAACAAAAGGAAGATAATAAAGACAGAGGAGGAAAGAAATAAAGTTTTTATTTCATTATTATAGTAAGTGTTCCTTGAAGAGAAGAGTTTTCAGGTTCTTTTTGAAAGCTGTTAGTGTCACTGCTTTCCTGACTGGATCAGGAGTTCGTTCCACCAGCCAGGGACAGTGAGAGAGAAGGTTTATAGTAATAGCTGACATTGTAGTTTATCTAAAGTGACGTAAAGTCATCATAACCATTTTTTGCTGTATCCAATTTCATAGGAAGTAATGCTAATTAATTGTATTAAAGTGAGTGTATGAGAAAACACAGTCTGCTGTTGCAGATGTTCCAATAATCTCATGTCTCGTGTACTGTGAGTAATTAAAGGCAGAACATGTCACCAGTCATGGACCGATGTTGTCCAGAGCTTCAGAAAGACTCCTGAGAGCCCACACACTAACACCTTTAAGCCTTGAGGGCTTCTCACATATACAAACACCTGAAGAGGAACACCAGCTTTACAGACTGATGATCTTAAAGTATAGTTGCCTTGCATTCATTTGTTCCTCAAGTTTGTATAGCGGGATCACATTCCAAGATTAAACATTCTAAAATGGTTATTTGTAAGAGAATGTGAAATGTGCTGCGTCCCAATCCAAACGATATGCACTGCACCCTTAAAGTAGATACTCAATTTTAGAAGAAATTGAACATACTTTTTAGTGTGTGAGATGAGTGTGTGCACGGTCTGGGATGCACTAAAACATCACGTGACGAAAGAAGTTTTGTCACGTCATCACGCACGACGTGTGCGCAAACGTCACTCCATTCCTTCATTAAAATATTCTACTAGTAAATAAAACCCTCTCTATGTTGATATTGTTTATTTATATGCGTCTTCTTTAAAAGTGAGTCCCATTACAGAGAGAGCTCATTTGTTTGGGTCCCAGAGAAAACCACTTCTGCCCGGGTGCAATGGATTGTGGGTAAGTGTCAAGTGTTCTGTAATATTGAGCTTTCATGGATCTGTAACTCAGAACCTAACTGGAAAAAGTACACATCCGCACTTTTTTTTATGTACGCTTGGTTTGGGACACTCTAATTCGGATTTCGCACCCATACAAGTGTGGATAGTGTGCGGATTGGGACGCAGCACCATGTCTCTGAGGAGGGACGATTTTATCAGATGGACCTCGGCATGTTCTTGTTTTAGACTCACCTTTGGAACAGAAGAGAATCTACTGAAGACACTATTGAAATAGAAAAACTCCCACGATTTACTGTGATAATAAATGTCCCATCTCATAATTAGAAACCATTAAATCATTATAGAATAAATGTATTCTATAATAACAAATAACATATTTCTTAAATCTTATTGTTGTTGTTCCTAAATTGTGTTTTGTGATGTTTGATAAAAAAAGATGAAATAGCTCTTGTTAGTTCCATACATTGATCTTAACTCTTTTGACTGCCCATATCTTGAGATCTGCTTTTCCAAGCTCAATAACTTGAGATATAAGCAGTAATAAGGAACAAACCATTACTCTTTTAAATCTGTGTAACGTATTCAGCAGAGCTGTTTCAGTCTAAACATTTTTTCTTTTCAAACCTCTCTGCATTGTTTCTCAGAAAAGCAACTTTCTCCTTCGCCAGTTTTTGATCATCAGTTTACTTCTTACGTTTTTCTGTCCCATTTAGATTTTTTTCATTGTATTTTTCCCTGCCTATATTTTAAATTCCCTTTTCCTACCTATATTTTTAAACATGCGTGCTTTACAGTTTTTCACAATTGCTAAGACAGTTTTTTCAATACATTTAACAAGTTTGCTTAACTCTTAACAGATCGACTCAGTTAAAACACACAATTGACAAAACAGTCAATTTCATTCTCAAAACCCCTCATTGAAAACAAAACTCATTTTCAAAATACAATAATACAATTTTCAAAACACTAACAGATGTTTTCTTCGGACAGCAACATTTAGTCAATCATAACACATTGAGAAAAAATGTGGCTTTAAAATGTCAGAGTTTTGGTGTTGTTGGAGCTCGAGTGTAAAAGAAGTTCAAGCATTTGAAATTTGTGTTAACTGAATGCATTTTGTATCACAGCAACAAAAAATTTGTTAATTATAGAGTCTACCTTGACAGATATTGTACTAATTGTGTTAGGAGTTTAGGAAATGTATTGAAAAAACTGTCTTAGCAATTGTGAAAAACTGTAATACACACAATACAAAGACACAGATAGTGAAAGACAAGCATGTTAATTCTATTTAAATAAGACTAAAGGCTGCCGATTGGGGGCCTGATACTGGTGCACAATAAGCATAGCACAAGAAACAGCTATGTGTTCTGAACTCCAGGAACGTTTACTTCCTCTCTTAAGCTATAACTTCTAAACTTCTGGTGCAGTTTCACAAGAACAATTTACAATGAACATAAAATACCATCCCTCCAAAATCCTGGGCATTAGACCAGGCATAAAGTGTTTTAATTCAATACTAATACACACTTTTGGATGTAAAAATTGTATACATTTTCTATCCTTCTAAGCCCCAGCCTATTTTTTTGTCTTCATTAGTAGACAATTGTTTTTGGTCGACATATTTTGACTAATTTGATCTACTCTACTAAGTCCCGGGGAGCTCATTGGTGGACATCCTGCCTTTACAATCATATCTCTTGTGTTTGTGTGGAAGAAGCGGAAATTTGTTTTTGAGACAAAATGGAGTTACTTTGGAAGATATTTTTTCATTGGTTCTCAGGAGGATATATGCCCCCCAATGCAAATAATACAGTGTAAAAAAAATTATTTAATTTTGTTACTGAAATGTTTTTGTAGAAATTGCTTTAGATGCAAATGCGCTTTTTAAATTGGGAAATTGCAAAAAAAAACATTTAAGAATGTCATAAATGAAGAAAAGTTAACAACACAACCAATTATTTTTCAACTATTCTTTGATCTGAAATCAATTAACGAACTCTCACTGCTTTTTCACATCGATGCTTCTCATGTCAGAGACACTTTCATTCAGATCCTGTGTGCTTGACTCAGAAGGCCACGGGAACATCCTCCACTCCTTGACTAAGCTGTCTAAAAATAAATGAGAAGAGTGGAGGATGAGCAGGTGGAGAGGAAGGAGGGATGAGAGCCGGAGGTCAGAGAGGGTGCAGGTGGAGTACTCTTCTTCTTGTTCTCTTCCTGTCAAAATAAAATGCTGTGTATGATGTGTTTGTCAGCATATGTCTCTCTCTCTCTCTCTCTCTCTCTCCTTTCTCTCTCTCTCTGTCTCTCTCTCTCTCTCTCTCTCTCTCTCTCTCTCTCTCAGATGGAGAAACTGCACCTCTCTCGCTCTAACCATGTGCCTGACGCTGATGAGTATGGCGGCATGTGCACTGCTGGTAAGTAGAGGACATAGAGTTTGTCCAAATACATGAATAATGGAAGAACGACTCAAATCAAAGCAAGTGTGATTATTACACGTCAAAGTTAAAGCGCGGTGAAACACTTAAGAGAGTAAATCAATAAATTGGTTAGGAAAAAGTTGATTTAGGCCAATTATAAATGATAATTAACCCATATAATGCAGCGGCACATACTCTAGAGCTGGGAAGTGCTGCAGATTTTGGAATCGATTGGAAGTAAATGCAGGCTCAGGATCGCAGACACCAATTATTTAAATAAAATTAATTACATTTTAACAGCGTAATATGAATAACAGTTTGTTATGATGATTATAAATGAGTCTGTGTATTATTGAAACATTCAGCATTCTGTGATTTATATTATATGTATGCTTTATATAATTTATACTCCATATACACTTTATATCTCTCTTTATATTACTGTAGTATTTCTATTTTTATTTAAAAAAATCTTGCAATATTGAATATGTTATTGCTGAAATGAGATGAATATATATATATATATATATATATATATATATATATATATATATATATATATATAATTTCACTGTTTCCATTACATCATAATTATGCGAGTAAACACAAACCATCTCTATAAGTAATTCAAAAACACATGGCGAGAAATGGAGAGGCAGTTTTAACATAAACATCATCGTCACACACTGTAGATGACTTGTCACTTTATATAATATAACTCGTAAGTGACTAACTTTTGATAAAATACCACTTTGTGGAATATTCAATAATTGTTAGTGATAAAAGAAAGGTGACATGTCATAGTATAATGTAACACTAAGACGATCCAGGGGACCATTCAGTTGGTCACCTATTCACTATATATATATATATATATATATATATATATATATATATATATATATATATATATATAATAGATATATATATATATATATATATATATATATATATATATATATATATATATATATATATATATATATATATGTATTACAAAACATGATTAAAGTTAGCGTGTATTATGAGACAACGAGAGTGTTTTTCAAATTTGCACGAGTTGCGATCTGTTGTTAAACCAAATAATGAACTTTTCAAAAGCACAAAAGGGGACGGACTTGAATTGACTCCAAAATGTTAAAACACTACTTAAAATCTCTGGCTTTTACGTTTTTTTTATTATTTATTTTTTTGTTGCTTTACCCGGTAGTTTGTGTGATGCTTGATGTGACTGATAGAAGCAGTTGTGCTTCTTTGGAGTTGTGTATTGCAGATTAGGTTTGGAATTACTGATGCCACGAACTTTGCTGCTAATCAGTCGCGCTTTGAGAGGGATGAACTCAAATCCGACATTGACTGAGCTCTGAAAATGTCCAGATCAATAAAGGGATGGAGACTCATTTATATTTGTATAAGCCACTATTACTGGATAATTGATGCGATGCCAAACTATCTGAATTTGAGGTGTACTGTTGTTAAACAACACCAAATCTAGCAAAACTCTCTCTTTTATATTAGATATTAAAGTGCTAAATTAAGTAGAGAGAAAAAAATATTTATAGTATATAGATAAATAAAAATTTGAATTAGAAATAGTAGTGTAATAGGATATAATGATGTGTGCCAATGTTCATGTAAAATGAACACTAACCCAGACAAGAAATAAATCATGTATTTGCAACTCTAAGGAGGTGCACAGATTTTGTCTGTTTTGTTAAATGGCAAAGGTTTTCATGTTTGTATGTTGAACAGCTCTGAACAGTTTGTCACAGGCAAAATGTGTTTTTCTCTCATTTTTTGTTTTACTTCCTCTTTTTAAACCTCATGCAATGTTCAATTTGCCTACATTTTCATTATGTACTTAAACTGCTGTAAAATTGTTTCATATATATTTTTTGTTTAAATTTTTGCATGCATCTGTTAATCGACCTCAGTAAAAACCAAAACAACCATATGTTGTTTTTTAAATACAGGATTTTACTCATAATAACATAAAACAGATGTCGCAGATTTGTGGGAAAAACACAAAATTAAATAGTTATTTATAGGGAAATGGTAGACTTGGTTAAAAAAAAACTTTCTCTTGGACTTTGGCATGTAAAAGATTAGTAACTATATTTAAAACTATTGAGAGATCCATAATCATTTTGAAATAAACTTTGTTGTATATTAAGTGTTAAAAAGAGTATGTACACATTATATACCCTAAGTTACCTTTACATGGTTTGCATCCGATAGAAAATGTATTATTTAAACTAAACGTTAGGCGGAACTACTATGATTTTATGATCATCTGATTAAGAAAGAAAGATTTAACATGATTTTTTGACCGGAGTTTGTTCTCTTTGTTTTTATTGTGGAATTGAGAAATAAATAAATGAAAACTTAATAGAAACCCGAATCATCTATGCTCTAAAGTTACACTGATCCTACATCTATATTAAACTTTATTTAACTGTATTTTTCTCGCCATTAAAAGATCTGTCACCAGATCTGGTTTTTTTTTCACTTGCCTTTTTTTTGTTTAGTTTGTACTTTTCACCATCAAAATGTAGTATGTGCACAAACTTTGTTTTTATCTACTCCATGTAGGTCTAAGAGCTGAGGTGCTTATTTTGAATCGACACAAACATGGACAAAGGTCTCACATACAAACACACTATCTGTTATATGCGGTTACACTCCATGGTAAAGACATTTTTGTACAGGTCTACCTAAAAGACAGGTTGACACCGCCAACTGATTAACAACAGTAAAAAGGACCAGTTTTACCTTTTGCTAAGCCGTGGAAAACTCCAGCAATTGAGAGTGCATAATGTCATGGCATCGCAAACAGAAAATGTGGTTATAATGGAAGTCAATGGAGCGCTAGCAAAACAACGAGGAAGAAACCATTTTACAAAAAAAAAGGACGAAAGCTTACGTTGTTACTATTCTTCCACATCCTCAAGACCATGTTACAGGTTTAAAAATCTAATTTATAACGACAATTTACATGGAAAATTAGCAATTTTGTGTTTTGTTTTTTTTGTCCAAACGAGTGATCAGTTTTGCCGTCGTTTGTGTTTTTAGTTATTTGGCAAAAATAAAAACTATAAAGGGCAAAAATCCTGGGTTTTTTAAAAACACATAGTTCTTTTGAAAAGTACTTTGGTGTGAACAACAGATCTAAGCCAAAAAAAAAAGAGAATAATATTTGTTTTTACACATTTTTACAGCAGATTAAGTTACAAAAAAAGTTCATTTCATCTGTAAATTATTTTTTGAAGTTTTCCCAAAAATATGTGTAAAAATAAGATTTTTACAGAAAAAGCTATTAACAAAGCTATTACCAAATGAATGCTCAAAATCACACTAGAATCAAAAAAATTCCCCTCCAACACACAGCAACATTCAACAGCACCATTGTTTATAAGAATAGAATTAAAAACATATAATTAAAATGAATATTAATGAGATACTGTGCATTTTAGAGCAGTCATATGAATGTATAAAGAGCATGATAGTTAGCCTAATTCTTCTTGAAGCCTGCAGTTAATTTTATAATTACAGGCAGTGCTTCTAAATAAAGTTTAATAGGTGAAAGAGTCTGCGAAGTGAAGCTTCTGAATACTCAATGCACACTCACTAAAAGTTAAGTGTGGTATTAGTTCATGTGGGATAAATGCAGCAGATCTGTTCCAAAACCTGCCAAGCCCTTTAATCTTTTTCCAGTACCTCGCAGAGAAATAGAGCCTCATAAGGGATTGTTCTGGAACACTCTATAGGCAGCAGCTAAAAGTGTCTGATTAATTGAGCCACTGCCCAAAGGACGAACAATTAATTTGTACCTTTCAGCACACACAGTACAGCTCTCAATTTTATTAGAGATGGAATGCAACAACAGAAAATACATCCACAGTCTTTGAACCTACTAAACCCACTTCACTGCGTTTGGGACAACCTGTTTCTTGATAAGAGGATCAAGTCCTGTGACTCTAGACCCCCTGTAGGGTAGTATTTGTAAAAGAGGTTGTGTAAGCAGGGACGCTTGGTGCTTTTATGCTTGTAGTCAGGGACGTGCCGAGACTTTATCAGGAGCAGAGGCTCAAACGTGAAAAGAGCACTTAAATGAGTTATTCTGAAATATAAAAAGTTTACAATAAGATTTCTACAGAAATACATTCTACAGAATGTAATGCACCTTGAGTTTACAATCAGTGATTATTTAACCACCTTGATAAACTATTTTATTTTACATATCCAAACATTAAATGTCATTCAAATGAAATTAAATGAATGAATGGGTTGGTCCCCTGTTTCTGAAATTGATTTCACATTTGGCTGCAGTTTTTTTGATAGCTAACATAATATGTCTGTAATATGTCTGAGGTAATGAGCCAAGAAATATGAAAATTAAATTTGTATTTAATCGAATGCACAGGCCAGGTGATGTCAGCGTCACGGTGGCGCAGTGGGTAGCACGGTCGTCTCACAGCAAGAAGGTTGCTGGTTCTAGCCTCGGCTGGGTCGGTTGGCATTTCTGTGTGAAGTTCTCATGTTCTCCCCGTGATCTCGTGGGTTTTCTCCAGGTGCTCCGGTTTCCCCCACAATCCAAAGACATACAGTAAAACATATGCCAAAAGAGTTGGTGGTTCATTCCACTGTGGCGACCCTAAAAAGGGAAGAAAGCCGACAAGAGGATGGATGGAGGTGATGCTGTTGCTGTTTCTATTCAAATATTAGTATCAGCTGTATTAGCAAAGCAATATTAAAATATTATTATCCGTGAATCTAATTTAATTGTCTTGAATCTTGCTATATTTATTTGTCGAAAATATTGAGCTTTTGAAGCTCTAACCAACTACAAAAAAAAAAAAAAAAAAAGATTGTGCTGGAGGGTGTTGCAGGCTGTAGAATATTCTTTACGATGTCTTCAGACTCAGTAACTTCTGTCACATGTGTTCAGTCTGAAGCTACTCTCATCCATGAAGAGCATAAGGTGACAGTAGCAAATCTGCCAATTCTAGTATTCTCTGGCAAATGCCAAACATGCTGCACAGTAGTTGGCTGTGAGCACATGTCTCTGATCTTTTGAGCAGAAGCATACACATTTGTAGCCTGCTGAGGTCAATTTGCCGGACACTGGCAGTGACTCTGGCAGTACTATTCCTCCTTGTAGAAAGTAGACTGACAAATATGAAGCCGTGTTCAGATTGGGAATTGAAAAATGTCCAGAAGATTCCTGAATGAAAGCTAGAAACAGGTTGTCATCATAGATGGACTATGCTCTTCTCTCTCATTGCTGGTTTTGTAGTTTCCCCTCACATGACTACTCAAGGAAACAAAAAATTGTGAGCCTTCTTGAAGAACATAGCAATTTGCACATACTTTATTTCACTCTATCACATTTCTGGTCCTACAGTACATGTGATACTCACTCCAACTTCTCTGCACAGATATCATATAACATTTAGCCACTCAACTAACCAACTACCCAAAAAACTTCTGACCACTCAACCACCCAATCAACCAAACAATTACAGAACCAGCTACCCTAAACACCACCCCCTAAACCAACCAACCAACCTACAAACCAGCTGCCCAACCAACCAACCAAAAAATCAACTGACCAACCAACTACCTAACAAATATAACAAACAACTATCCAACCATCCAACTAACAAAACATTTACACAACGAACCAAAGAGCCAACCAACCTTCCAACCAGCTACCCAACCAAGCAACCATCCAACTAACCAACCAACAAAACAAACAAAACATCTACACAACCAAACAACCCACCCACCAAAAACCAACCAACCAACCAACCAGCCAACTACCCAACCAAGCAACCATCCAACTAACTACCAACCAACAAAACAAACAAAACATCTGCACAACCATACAAACCACCCACCAAAACCGACCAACCAACCAGCCAACTACCCAACCAAGCAAAAAACAACTATCCAGCCATTCAACCAACCAACAAACAAACCATCTAACCAATAAACCAAATAACCACCCACCAAACCAACCAACCTGTCAACCAGCTACCTAACCAATCAACCATCCAACCAAACAACTACCCAACGAAACAACCGACCCACCCACCAAACCAACTAACCAGCCGGATACCAAATAACTACCCAACCAAACAACCAATTACTCAACCACCCACCAAACCAACTAACCAATCAACCAGCCAGCTACCCAAACAACCAACCAACCAACCAACCAACTAACCATTTAACCAACCAACCAACCTTTGTCACTTTCATTGGCCCTTGTGTTGTTCTGCCTCCTGGTCAACTCCCTCAGCTTTCATCATGAAAACTCTGCTACTCTTTTATGGGGAACACGATGTTTTGGGGAATGAGGTTCATTTAGAGGTGTTTTAAAAAAAAAAATTATTTTTACTGTAGGTCCACTCCAGTTTGTTTGACCAATTGCTCGACTGAAATCTTTTCCTTTTTCTAAAATCTAAGGAGTTGTTCTGCCTCAGTCATATTTCTTAGGACTCTTTTGGAAACTTTTACCTTCCTGACCCATTTCATGTTTTGAAACAGTAATTGTTGCCTTTAAGTTGTTAAGGTCTCTACATCTCTGTTGTGGAAAGTTACCCTTTAACGTCTCCCATAATCCTCCACTGATCCTGTCACTCTTTCTGTGTCCTGTCCTCTGAGGTTGCCAGGTTTCTCTGGTCCAGGGGCACAGAAGAAGAAAGAGGGGATCGAGGGGAACACCTGGCAGAAATAGTGAGTCCTAAAAAAACACGCCAGCACATTTTACATGGGAAGTTTCTGCCTCTCTGGTCCATAGATTGTAAATAAATATGAAATAAAAAAAACTATTTAGATGTTAAAGTGACATGTAAAAACTGAATCTCAACTCAGACCCCAATGGGATTGAGAATCCCTGAGAGCCAATCATGCTAACAGCTAACAAAGCCTCTGTGATCCTCATTCTAAAAATACAGCACACAGAGAATAACAAACCAGTGCAGTCTTAGAGTGTGTAGGGATTGGTTTCCGTCCAGCTGCTCATGTGAGTTGAGCTCCACATGGCTCTTTGTTGCTGGTGAGATAACCAGACAATTAATCAGCACTCCAGAGATCACACTGGATCAGATCTTCTTCTCTGCTAGCACTTGAGCCTGTCTGATGTTTTTGGGTGCTGACCATTGACTGAAAAATCTGAATCTAACTAAGTCATCCAACTACAGATATGATAATATATTGACTTTAATCGTCCAATCCCATGGTATGATACTTCCTCTCTTTTTTTGTCTCTCTCTCCTCCTCTTGTCTCTCCCTCTCTTTTCTCTTTCTCGCTCTCCCTGTACCCGCATCCCTCTCCTCCCATTCTCTCTCCCACCCCCCCTCTCTCTCACTTTCTCTCCTCTCCCACTCTCCTCTCTCTATGCTCTTCTCTCTTCTTTCTCAATTTTCTTCCTTTCTCTACTTTTTTCTCTTTGCCCTATCTCCTCTCCTCTCCTTCACTCTCTTGATATCTCTCTTTCACCCCCTTCTCTGTCCCTCTTTCTCCTTGCTCTCTTCTATCTCTCTTCTCCTGCTCTCCTCTCTCTCTCTTTGTCTCTCTCTTTCTCTCTTATCTCCTTTTCTCTCTCTCTTCTCTCTCTGCCCTCTCCATTCTCTTCCTTTCTCTCCCTCTCTCTTTCCCCATTCTTTCTCTCTCTCTCTCTTTTTGTCCCTCTTTTTCACTCGCCTCTCCCTTGCTTTTTCTCCTTTCTCCCTCTCTCTCTCTCTCTCTCTCCTTCACCCTCTACCTCTTGCCATTCCCCTCTCTCTCCATTTTTATCCTCCCTCCATTACTTTCTCCTCTCTCTCTCCCTTATTCTCCTCTCTCTTCTTCCACTCCCTTTCTCTCCCTAACTCTCTCCCCCTCTATCCTCTCTGAATCTCTCTCTTCTCTATTCTCTGCCTCTTTTTCTTTCCCTCAGTCTCTCTCTTTCTCTCCTACTTTTTCTCCTCTCCCTCCCTCACCCCCTCACTCCTTGTCTCCATTCTCTTGCTCTTTCTCTCTCCCTCTCCCCCCTCTCTCTCCTTCAAACCCCCTCCTCTCCTTCGCAGCTGATCAATCGAACAATGAAGTTATAGGAGGATAGATGGATGGATAGATGGATGTGTGAACCAGTGTGTGTTGTGTGGAGCGTAATAGCTGTAGTGTGACTAACAGATGTGGAGGAGGGACTGTGATGTCACGCTGCTATTTACAGACTCCCTGACATGGTGAATTTTCTGCATATGTGTGTTTTCAGAGGGCATGGAGCAAATCCAAAGAAACTGCGATGTAAAAAGAAATCGCAATACACTGATGCTCTGATACATCAGCTAAGCAGTGTATCTTCATGTTCTGTAGTGCAGAAGACACATGTTACAGTACACACACTTCTATTTTGATGCAATATGAGACAAAATGAAGCAAATGATGATATGTCTAAAATCTGACTACAACATTTTTCAAGCTAATGGGGTCACAGAGGCATTATCTGGAGGCTCTGGTGTGTGTCCACCTCTTTCCTAATTAAATAAGGAGATGAATCTCTGAAGAAGGACACAGATTCCAGCTTAGATTGCTTTTATTAATAAGTATTTAAGTATTGTCAAGTATACTCATTTATGTACACTTCGAGGCAAATGGACATTTTGGAGTCACAAATGTTGTAATTCTCCAAGATAATACAGCTTAAATTAGACTGCGTAGCAAAAGAGTAGGATTGAAGGTAGAGCTGTGCCTGTTAATCAAATTAAGACATTTAATCGATTACAAAAAAATGATCAATTAACATTTTTGCAAATGATAGCGTCGTTTAATCAAAACGCCAAAATCAGATTTGTATAATTTACTTCTGCCTCACCGCTCACAAGCATCTACAAGACATTAACTTGAAATACTAAAATAAAAAGCAAGCCTGTGAAGGCTCTCAGAAAAAGTGACAGAAGTTATCTCAGATGTGCGATTATTTCAAGCTTTAGCAGGGTTTGGCTCATACAATGAGAACCAGTTCTCAATATAAGTGTACAGCACAGGAAATTCAGGGAGGGATGCCTCTATTTTCTTTATTATATTTTTTCTGTGATCTGTAGCCTGTTAATGTTAAACTGTTACATCACAGTCTTTAACTTTAAGGTTAGAAATCCTTTCTAATTTTATATTGTTCACTCATAGATTGTGCTGTACTGTATAACAGGATCGTGCTGAACGTTATAATCTAGTAAAAAAACGAATGTGATCATTAATATTTTAGTGAAATATGTGTGATGGAGCCTCCCTTTGAAGGTAAATTAAATATATAATTATATAATAGATATATAATAACTTTTTTCAATGTGTTAACGTTCACACTATTTATTTTTTGTCATAGTAAAAAAAACACTCTCCTAATATTGTTGAGTGTTTGGTGTTGATTTCTCTAGTTCTTTTAAGGTGTGTGCTTGATGGCGTGTCTGATTAAAACATGTGGGCAATGATGGCAAAGTCTTTTTTTAATCTCAGCAAACACTAATAAAAGAATGCCTGATTGCCATTTTCAGAAAAACCTTGCACACCCTGCCAAATTATGCGATAAGCATTGGGAAAAATGTAACCACAAAATATGTATTTGTACGTTTTTTTACACATATATGGTAACTTTTTTTAAATGAATTAAATTTTTTTTCTTTAATTCACAGTCATTCCAAGAAGACATAGGTCAAAATGCACAAAAATTATTTTAAGATATATTAAGATTGAACCACATCTTACGTGACGTGTTTCAGATACTGCTGCCTGTAATTATACAGAGCAAACAAGATCATAACAGTCAGAGTAGAATTGTGGGAGTTGTATTCCAAAGTATTATGGGTAATGTAGTGAAAATGAAAAATGTAAGGAAAATTATTTGTTTGGCATTGCAACAATTATCTTTTAGTATTTTTTAGAGATTGTTTAGTTTTGTGAAATATCAATTATGTGTATAATAACATATTATTAGAAAAAATCTAAACTTTTCTTCTTTAAGGTCAGTATATAGTGCAGGAATGTGTAATACATCTTGTTTTGAATTCTATAAACTTTTTATTGTCTGTAAAGTAAAAAAATCAGTGGTTGAAATAGCTGAGCTTATCTGATTAATCGATTGATTGCAGCTATAGATTAATAAATTAACAAAATAATCGATGGCCCTAGATGATTCATTAACCCTTTAAGAACTTTAAGAATTTTATTTTCTAAAATGGTTTCATTTAAGGCTTCAATCCATTTTATATCTATAGCACATTTTACAAACAGAAGTTTGTATTATTATTATTTATATTATTATTATCATTAGTAGTAGTAGTAGTAGTATTTTGCCATAAATGTCCCGTATTCAATAATTACAGGGAGTTTTACGGATTTTGCCATTTTCATACACTCACATACCACTCTCAAGATTTAAATACTGTATTATGACAATGCCCACTAAGGAATCACACTAGATTTTAACGACATATGAGTCAAAATAAAAAAACTCGGACTCAGACTTGAGGGCAAAAAACCTGATCTGGACATCACTATTAATAACTAACAATTAAATCTTAAAACGAATTCTAAAACGTGCAACCAGTGCAAGGATGCTGAAGCTGATGTTTTAACAGACTTGCTGATCAAAATCATCGCAACTATTTCAGTGAAAATAAGCTCTCGACTGACAAACATCTCAAATATGAAAAAAATAAAACAAAATTTGGTGTATATGATGTCCACTATTAGGGCATTCGTACAGTCAGTTCCATAGAAAACAGGATTTAAACTGAGTGAAATTCCCAGGAAGCAAAATAATTAGTGCTGACTTTATAATGAGAGTACGGTCTGAAGGATTTAATCATCGAAAATCCTCTGGGACCTTAAATTACACAAGAGGACAAAAGTGGACAAATTTTAAGACTTGAGGCGTGTTTTTGAAGAGGAAACAAAACTAAAATAAGCCAAAAATGTCTCGGTTACATGATACGACACCTTTAAGAAGGTTCTACTCTTGATCTTGTGTTGCGAGCGATGGAAAAACTGAGAAATATCATGCTAGAAGATCTAACCCCTCAGGAGGATTAGGTTTACTTTATGAACAGATTTCCTTTGTCTTTTTTTAGCTGAGTGACACGAAGAGTTTCATAGTACAAACACAAAAGGGTTATTGTGAGCTTAAAAGCCTTGCGGATTTGAAATCACTTGTTACATGAAGGCCAGACATGAAAGAAACATTTAATCTGAACTTGATTGCTTGGTGAGAAACCCTGCGCCTTATACCTCACTCATCCCTCGCACGCCATCGCTCATTCCTTTCCCTTCTTTCATTCCTGTCCTCTCCTTAATCCTGCTCTATTCCTATCTTGTCCTCCACTCCTTTCAGGGAAGTAATTATGCAATGAGGACGCATGGTGTGCAGTCACTTTAATCTGGAGAGGAATGACGTGTGCATGTGTGTGTGAGAGAGTTCAGTGCTCTTAATACCTTGACCCTTTTTCTTTATCTCTGATTCGTCTATTTTTTTTAACACACCTAAAGCTTCATTTTCTGATGAATATGATGCTGTGACCTTTACTGAGGCTTGTTTCCAACACCGCCCTATTACAAATCCCATCCCTGCAAGGTTGGGTCCAAGGACACGCTACTCTCACTGTACAACATTCTGATTGGTTCGCTGACTCTTAAAGCAAAAGTGCTCTCGTAAGCAGATGACTTTGTGAATCAAGCCATGTAACCTCACGCTCGTGCAGCATCACGACAGACTGCGGAGTCAGCATCACAGCCTCAGAGATGTGCAGTTACTTAAGATGCACCCTAGTAAAACACATCCCTCTACTGCAGAGAGATCTGCTCTTTTTCCAGCCACATAAAAGCATTCTCATGAGTAATTGCCTGTAAAAACTGCCTGCCACACAGCCTCCTCTCTTTCCTTTATTACAGAGAAGGAACCTCTTTTGGGGACCTCCTTCTGTCTCTTATTGTATATTCAGGAGTTAAACAATGTTATACTAGCAATTCATTTATTTGATAATATTACTGTATGCATGGCAGAATTGGAGTATTTGATTCAAGTCTTTCAATTGATAGAAATGCTTTCATGGATTGTGCGTTTACAGTAACAGTTAATAGACATTGAATCAAGTTGGTTGTTCTTAAACAAGGCATCCAGACTCTTCACAAATTAAAATAGTTGGAATGCATTGCTTCAAAGTTGGACAAATAACTTTTTATGTTTTAAATGTAAAGGATACACAATGTTTAGGAAGGCATTATTCAGTTTTAAATGCACTACATTGAGGCAAAGAAGCACCCGATATAAACTCTGTTCTATCTAGAGAACCGAATACACAATTAAAATCATCATTAGCTCCATTGCGTCTGCGGCCATTCCGGCTCGACAATGCCCGATCCCGTCCGATCTCGGAAGCTAAGCGAGCCAGGGCCCGTTCAGTACCTGAATGGGAGACCGCCTGGGAACACCGGGTGCCGGGGCGTCACGGTGGCGCAGGGGGTAACACGGTCGTCTCACAGCAAGAAGGTCGCTGGTTCTAGCCTCGGCTGGGTCCGTTGGCATTTCTGTGTGGAGTTTGCATGTTCTCACCGTGATCGCGTGGGTTTACTCCGGGTGCTCAGGTTTCCCCACAAGTCCAAAGACATGCGGAATAAGTGAATTGAATAAGAACAATTGCCCATAGTGTTAAAGAGTGAATGTGTGTGTGAATGTTTCCCAGCGATGGGTTGCGGCAGGGAAGGGCATCCGCTGCGTAAAACATATGCCAGAGAGTTGGCGGTTCATTCTGCTGTGGCGATCCCGAAAGGGAAGAAAGCCGACATGAAGATGAATGAATTAGCTCCATTGCCAAAGACCATAACTTCAATTACAAAAATGCAGCTTATTCCTGTAATTATTTAAATATTCACGGCAATCGCAGCGGATCTGTCCCATTGAAAACAATGGTGCAGAGGGCTTGTTTTAGACTATCCAGGCCGTCCATGGACCACGAGATGTCCTGGAGGGCCACTTTTGTATTCCAACACTGTTTTAAGAGACACAGCAGTAGTTAAAAAAAATAACTAATTGCCTAAAAACTGGAATCAGGTCCACTCAGTTATGGATAGAGCGAAATTGAGCAGGGCTTGTGTCCCTCCAGGAATTAAGTTTGAGACCCCAGCGCTGAAGAGACAAACAGGTCTATCTGAGTCCCGTCAGAGATTTCCAGGTCTACTAGATGACCAGAGGAACACTAGGTCCACCAGGCCAGCTCTCTGGGATTTTCAAGGCTGTCAGGGACAGAAGTCCAATGCTTTACTCCCCAGGAGATCCTAAAGATAAAACATAACATTGGTTTTGTTGGATGTGCTTAAAGAAATTACTTTATCTGAATTAAAAGACATTATATTTAAAAGTTTGCAATGCAAATTAGTTGTAAAGTATAAACATTAGTGTCCAACAGCAGCTGTTTAATGATAAGTAGCTATTTGTAAAATGTAACAGCAAATTTAATGTGCTTCTGAAAATATAATGCATGTTCATTCTATTTATTTTTGTTTGAGCATTTCACATTCAGATGGTCTCCTCAGAGATTAAATTATTTTAAATTCAGGAGCAGATTTGAGTTGGTGAGACATGAATTGGGATGTGAATGTGATTATCCATCTCTAAAACTTTTTTTTCTAAAAAACGTTTTTTTTTATTTGGCAGTTTGCTCACTCTACTTTACAGCATGCTGTTACATTCACAGATTAAAATAAAAGTTTCTCCCTCGCTTCCCATTTTATGAGTCAGCGTAACGACTGATATAGGATCTCACTGTTACCATGGGGATAGAGTTTTTTTTTTTTTACCTTTTCACTGCTATGGGGGGACTACAAAAGGTTAAGGAAGGGTAGAACATGTATTGTGTCGGCCATTTTTGTTTATTGTTTATTATTTTTTATTTTTGAAAAACACTTGCTAAAATAATGGTCCGTGCAGCTATGGTATGCTAGGTGGGTTAACTGTGAGCCTTAAGTGTTTAGAAAATGGGCGTGGCCAATAGTTAATTATGAGAGAAAGATGTAAGGCAAGAGTGTGTTCGGGATAAAAATAGGCATTTCACTTCGAGCTAATGTGTGGCACATTAAATATTTTTCTGCCATGTGTGAATACTGGGTTCTGATTGGGTGGTAGGTGTTGATTAATTTTAAACAACCACACAGGTAATTCAGGTCTTTCCGTCACTCTAGTATCTTTGTATGCTATATGGTTATTTGTGGATAGGGTTGTTGAAGATGATCATTTCTCATGACTCATTTAAATTACAATTAGTGTCAAAAATTGTTAACCATCCACTCTAACCTGCTTTTGGTGAATAAAGATTTGAGCACGTTTTAAAATAGTTCTGTGTACTAAAGCATCCAGGAAGAGACTAACTCTTCAATAAAAATCTAATAAAAAAACTAAAATTTTATCAGCCTGCAACAATTGATGAGGATGAAAGCCTTTAAAGATTAAAAAAAGAAACATAAATTAACAAGAATAATATGTTAAGACTGGCTACATTAATATCGATTTAGTTAAGATCATTTTCATTTTGAAAGGTTTTGTTTTGTTACATTGCACGTGTGTGACTCAAACAGTACTTGCATGGAGTGATAAATGGATTAATTTGCCAAAAAAGATAAAAATTAAAACATTTTATATGGTCTTATTCATAACTAATCGATATTTAATGGTATAAAAACTTGTATTTCTGTTTAAAGCACAAATTTTTTAGTCCTGTCCGAATCTGCACAGGACATAAGCGAAAAAAATTCAACGCAAACGTTGTTTGGAAAGCTAGCTAGCTAGCTACAAAGTGTATACCCCCTACATTTCTATTATCTTACAAATAGGGTATAAAAAGTGTAAAAAATTTCACACAAAACATAACATTTTACATTTTAACAAAATGCTTTGATTGTGTGTGTTATGGGGGAATTCACATCATGTATCCATACCACCAGCACTGGTGCCCCCCAGGGGTGTGTTCTCTTTCCACTTCTCTTCTTCCTTCTACACCAATCATTGCACCTCGCACGACTCCTTTGTGAAGCTCCTCAAGTTTGCAGACAACACCACCCTCATTAGTCTCATCCAGGATGGTGAGGAGTCTGTGTATAGACAGGAAGTGGAGCAGCTGGCTCTCTGGTGCAGTCTGAACAACCTTGAGCTCAACATCAAACAATGGAGATGGTAGTGGACTTCAGGAGAAGCCCCCGCTCACTCTCCTCTCACCATCATGAACAGCACTGTGGCACCAGTGGAGTCATTCAGGTTCCTGGGCACCATCATCTCACAAAACCTCAAGTGTAGCGCCCTCATTGACTCCATTGTGAAAAAGGCCCAGCAGAGGCTGTACGTCCTGCGCCAGCTGAAGAAGTTCAACCTTTCACAGACACTGCTAACCCAGTTTTACTCCGCGGTCATCAGGTCTGTTCTTTGTTCCTCCATCATCGTCTGGTTTAGCCTCTAAAGCAGAGGTTTGTATACTTCAGAGCTGGAGAAGATCATCGGTGCTCCCCTACCATCCCTCCAGGACCTGTACACCACCAGAGTGAGAAAGAGGGCTAACAAAATTACTCAGGACCCCACTCACTCCAGCCACCACCTTTTTGAGCTCTTGCCCTCTGGGCGGCGTTTCAGAGCCATTAACACCATTACTGTACGGCACAAACAGAGCTTCTTTCCCCAAGCTGTCAGTCTGCTGATCTCATAGCTCCCCATCATCCCGCAATAAAGCTGATTCTGATTCTTATTAAAAAACCCTAAATGCAAATAGGTTCAACAGACCCACCAACCACTTTTGGCAGATTGGGTGATTTTGTGCCCAATTGGTGTACTTTTGGTTATGTTGGGTTAAGAAAATTGCCATTGAGAAAGTCTATAAAATTAGATCTGCTTTTTAAAATATTTAGCGTGTTTTACTGTTATCACTATAATTAAATTTTTTTATTAAAAATATACTAAGACTATATAAACATCATGGTGGCTACATGGAGAAAAATGTACGTCACTTTGCTGTTGAGTCACAATTACTGCCTTCATAGAAACTGTCAAACATGACATTATCAATCAGGGAAAGTCATTGATTAACCAAACATCACAGTGAAATTATAATGGTCACCTGTTTTAACCACCTAAACAACTTTAATAAGTTCTTCATTTCAGGAAAGAATAATGACCTTTGAAAAGGTAAAAACCATTCTATTAAAAACTACATTTGGCTGACTAAATAGTTCTCATTTTTTGCTTTTCTTTGGAAGTGATAAATATCCACACATATGAAATATGTTAAACATATTAAAATATATTTAAAACATATATTTATCAAATCCATTTATATGCAATATATGGGAAACATATTATAAAGGATCCAAATTTAACCATTTAAATTTGTTGTCAACATATAGATTTATTTACTGTAAAAAGTATTTAAACTAAAACTGTAAGGAAGACACATAGATTTAAATAAATGAGTAATAAATACAATCCCATGTATTTAAAAAGTCTAATAATAACACCTAAACTGACACAGCAGTGTGTGAATTTTATGTATACTTTTGCAGTTTTTAAGAATATTAATGAAACATCAAAAGGTTGTGCCATAGATGAACAGAAAACAGTGAGATTTGCCGTATTTATTCATTTTGTTCAAAACCGATATATTGAAAAACACCTTTTCTGAAGAAATAGATATCTAACTTTGGAGACGGTTTCTAAATATGATAATATCAAACGACTAAAGTACAGCTAACCTAACGGCAGTCCCGGACGAGGAATATGGAGACGCCCTTTCTTCTGCGTCCCAGAGGAAGCCCAAGGACGAGAATGGATGGGCGAGAACATCTGAACTCCTCGACCTCAGTGAACTTCACTTAACAGTGAACATCTAACCCTTCCCTCCTATCAGATGCTGCTACCGGGAATTTCCACTCGTGAAACTCCGCCTCGCGTTTGACGCAGGAAGCAGCCCAAGGCGAGTCAACCAGCTGAGATGATGGAGACGGTCGGTGGTGGTGCTCGAGCACCTCTGCGACATGAGCGCGAGCAGACCCTGCGCGGGTCTATCCCCGTCCAGCGCGCGCATCCGCGTCAAAACGACGCGTTTTCATTTAGCGTTAAGCCTAGTCATCAGTTTTGACGCATTCCGTGGTGGTCAGCACTTTCCTGTGAGTTCAAAGCATCGTCTTGAATAAACCACGCAGATGGGACACATTGCGCAACTCGCTTGACTTTCACCGAAACGCACTTGCGCAAACCAAGCCCGCTCACATCCCAACCTTTCTGGGTATCATTCAGAGCCTCGCGCATTAACAACGGCGACCCCCCGCGCGGGGTTATGTCACAGATGCAGGAAATAAGCCGGTTTGAGCACAGATTCCCGGTAACCGCATTATGACGCATGGAGATGGACCGGCACTTAGGTGCGCGCGCACGCGAGAGCGTGTCACTCAAACACCCCCAGCTGAACTCAAAGATGATTCACGTATGTGCTGAGTTCATCCGGATTAAGAGCCGCAGGATGTTCGAGGATGGAGAGGGGAAGGTCATGCGCGCCGCAAACTCAAAAGAGTGCAGAAACTCTTTCATCCGCTGCATGAACACGCAGCGCGCGGCAAACCTGCGCGCGCAGGTTACTCAGAAACACTGAAACTGTCCTAAACTCATCGTTTGGTGCATGCGTAAAGTTTGAAAAAGCAGATCCCTACTAAGTATTTCACTCGAACACATGGCAGGTCAAACTTAAAGCGTTGTCATCCCAGGAACAAATTGTCCTTGTAGTTTGTCGCAGTCTGCAAAGCACATTTCTGCACTGCGGGACAGACGCGCGCGGCTTTCAAGAGTGCAGATAACTCGCTATGTTTATAGAGCAAGTCAATTAAAAGAGATATATACAGAGAGAGAGAGAGCTTACCCCCATGGTGGCGAAGTCAGTCCGTTCCTTTTCAGAGTGATGGAGCTTCTCACGAGGAAAAAGCAGCACTCATTAAAATAACTTTTAAAAGATTCAAAGCGTTTCTGCCAGCTCTACCTCCTCTGCTGTTCGGCTGAGGAGTAATTCGACATTAACTGAACCAACCTTTATGTGTTTAACTAAAAGGTCAAAGTAAACTCGACGGGGAGGCAGTGCATTTGGCAGGGATGCCGGTCTCGTGCACTGCTCTAGCTACTTGCTAAAGCCGCAAACTAAGAAGCCGCAGCGCTGCTTTATGGTCAGGTGTCCTTCCGCGACAGCACCGGCTGCTGCTGCACTCCGCTTGGAAAGAAGCGCCGGTGAACGAAAAGGATGCGCTCCTCCGTCTGAGCGACCTCTATAACGATCGCGTCCCAAGATAGCCGCCCTCAACCAATGGGAGCGCGCGGCACTTTGATTGACGTGCCGCTCGTCCAATTAGCGTCTCTGCGTGTGGATTTACAGCGAATCGGATGCGGAGAGCTCCTCCTGTGGTACTGCAGAACTCTGGAGAAGATTGTCGCACAGCATCATGAGAAAAATCTCTATTTTATTAAACGGATTAACGAAAAGCTAAGTCATAAGTGGCGTGGTTGCATGACTACTGTGTTGTTCGTGCGTCTGGTGTTTCTGTATTCGTTTTTATGGCGTGGTCTAGCTTATTGGAGAAGGCTATAAGGCACAACGTGTTCAATTCTACAGTCTAATTAAGACAAAATAAATCCTACACTTTTTAAATATGTCATATTTTGTCATGTGTGATGCTGAACCTATTATTGGTGTATGTATTGTGTTGAGTAAATGAACGAGTTTTGATTTATTAATGTAAATGATGTATTTTGTAGCAAAACAACTTAATCCTCTCAGCTCTTATCTGTATGTTTTGTAGATTTTAAAATGCACTACAACACAATTTCACACCGATGAAGAGGTTTAATGTAACAGTATAACTCTGCATGCGGTTGAAGGTAGACAGATGTCTATTTAAAATGGAAATTAGCTCAACACGACCTCATCCTCAGTGACCTTGAAGAAGAATAGCCTTCCATGTATTCGGACATATCAACAAAATCCTTTCTTTAGAGGAATAGACTGCTAGAATGAGCTCTTAATTTAGTGATTTCTAGAAACCTGTTGGTTTCAATAGAAAATAAAAAAGAGATTTTAGCTGAACCTTTGAGACTTGGGCCTTCAGAAGGCCCACACTACTTCACATCTCCATCCATTCACACAACTCTGTAGAGTTCGGGAACAAAACCCTCTTAATCCACCTAATGACTTTTTCTGTAACCCTTGTGCATTCTTGGGACAGGGACCAGTTTCCAGCCCAAACTCATCATAAATCCCATCTCAATAAAAACCAGCTTAATTCTCCATATCTTGCTGAGACCCTGCTTATTTATTTATGTTCTCTGTAGTAGACATTTGCTTTTGACCAATATATTTTGGTTCATTTGAGCTACTCTAGCTCAAATGAACTAGGTTGGCATTTCTGTGTGGAGTTTGCATGTTCTCCCCGTGATCGCGTGGGTTTCTCCGGGTGCTCCGGTTTCCCCACAAGTCCAAAGACATGCTGTATAAGTGAATTGAGTAAAAACGATTGTCCATAGTGTTAAAGTGTAAAAACATATGCCAGAGAGTTGGTGGTTCATTCCGCTGTGGTGACCCCTGAAGGGAAGAAAGCCGACATGAAGATGAATGAATGAGCTACTCTACTAAGTCCTTGTGTGCTCAATAGTGGAGCCATTACAATGAGATATCATGTGTTTGTGTGGGAATAAACTGATCTAAATAGACAGGAAGTCACAAAAACGTTACATTGGAAGATAGTTTTTTCTTGTTTCTGAGGAGGATATAGCTGAAAAATATGCTGAATGTAAAAGTATAGATGTAGCCTGATAAATAGCATGACATCATAAACAGGTTTATATAATAAACAAAGAAAAATGCACAAACAAGCTTCCTTCCCATAAAGAAGAACATAAATTGAGTATATTAGAGATATATTTCCATGTATTTAAATATATTAAACTAACTATTAATTATAAGTGAAATTTATACATGTATGTGAAACATTATCTTGCAATACATGGTAAACTATTTAAAAAAATCAAATATTTAATTATATTTTTAACCAATACATATATATCAGCATTACTGCAAGTTTCATAAAGTCAAATTTAGGACCTCTAACAAAACATTACAAACACATACAAAACGTTTTTACATAATAAAGAGTATCACATTTTTTTGTTTCATGCTTATATGTTTTTCTGCATTTACGTGAGGTTTTCTCAATCTCAATCACATTTAAAAACTTTTTAAACTTTTTTTTTTTAGCATTTAAGAGCATTTTCTAAATCTCTGGAA